>JANKOD010000006.1:21226902-21237803 GCA_026284645.1 Erythroxylum acuminatum
TTGTTTTGTTTTATGTCTCTCAAATGAGATATGAGAATGTAATTCAAGTATTTAGTTATTTTGTGTAATTTTTGAAAAAGAACCAAACAAAATTTCGGGTAACCCAAAATTATCCGATTGACCTGAATTGCCCGATCGGGCCGGGTAAGTTCGAGTAATGAAATTTTGGGTTCGGGCCGGATAAGATGGAAATTTTTTTGAGTAATTCGGGCTTTACCCAAATAATAAAAATTTGGTCTGATTAGCCCGAATGCTTACCTCTACTCTAAAGTTCGAATGCTTACCTCTACTCTAAAGTGGATCTCTTTCTATCTCATGTAGTGTGGCTCTCACTTGTGTTGTGGATACCAAAGCTCGTATTTATAGTGAATTTGATGCAACTGTCAAAGACTATATGTCCATTCTTCGGAGTCTTTGGCTAACTACGTGATTTAAGCAAATCAAACTCCCAACTGAGGAGAACAAATCTCTTAAGCCACTAGTTTTGTGCATGTAATGCATTTGTTTTATGCTAGCTTAACATACATTAAACTTCCATGACACAGCTGCCGCTGTAAAATTTGTCACACGTCATTAACTTTTCAGAATCAATATCTCCAATCAATAGAGGTAAATCCAAAAGTCACTATTTTAAAGATATAAAAAGAGGAAATTTTAAAATTTTCATCATATATATATATATATATGTCTAAACTATAAAGTCCATTAAAAAAAAAAAAAAGTCTAAACTATAAAGTTCTAATCGATTAAATTTACGGCGCGGTCTTTTCTTTTTCTTTTTCCCTGCTAATATATATTCAGTGTCGGAGCTGTTGTAGGCGCATTTTTGTGTTCAAATTCGATGGAGGATGGTAAAGGAGGAGAGAGCAGCCTGTTCCCTCTGGTTGGAGGCTCAGCCTCAGCTTCCACTACTCAATCAAATTCACAGTGGCTTTGCAACCCTAGCTTCACCACCGATGTCTCCGTCATCGACCAAGTCATCTCCTCTCTCCGCCGCCAGTCGGAGGAATCTGACAGTGATTCCGATCAACCGCAGCCGTCCTCAACTTCATACCACCAGTTATTAGAAGACGAAGAAGAAAGAGAACCAAAAGCAGAATTGGATGTCGGAATACATTCTGATTCTGATTCCGATACGAACAAGAAGAAGAGGAAGAAACACTCAAGAAAAAAGAGGAAGGAGAAGAGATCGAAAGACGACGGTGGCTTCACTTCCAGAAATTCTAGCGTTAGGGCCTGGGCCGATTCTGATATCAAACCTCCAAAGGATTATTACTTTGATACCCATGGAGATCATGATAATCTCGTTTATGGATGCCTCTACAGGTACCCTTTTTTATTTTAGCATTTCTCACTGTAATTGTTTTGAAGCGAATACTTCTGTTCCACATTTACATGTTTGAAGTTTCAATGATAGGATTATGTGGTTGAACATATATCGTTTTGACTAGAATAATGTTACATTCTCCAAAAAAAAAAAGTTTTGACTAGAATAATTATCGTTCTGAAAATCCAACAAATCTCTTGCATGAAGTTTGTTTTCTTTAGTTACCACTTGTTTTATTTGTTGTTATTTTTATGGTTTTAATCTTGAACTTACTGCCACCTCTTCATTGAATGCAGAATGGACATTCCGCGATACAAGCCATATAATTCCAGAAAACAATCCGGGTTTGATTTTCAAGGACTATATCGTGTCAATCACAGAAGTTCAGTCTTTGATAGAGATGGCGATGTTGATGTTTTGGACTCCAAATTAAAATCTTCTGGTCGTTATTGGTCTGCAAAAAATGCTGCTCTTGAACGCCATAAGAACTTGAAGCGCCTTCACCTTTTTGCGTCCAATGAGCCTGCAGTTATAGGATCACAGGATTTCATTCCTTTGTTAGATATGGAAACCTCCCGAGTATCTGGCCATCAATCTTTATGCTCAAATGCTTCAAGTTTTGAAGAATCTTGGGAAGATGAAGTCCTGCGGAAAACACGTGAATTTAACAAATTAACAAGGGAACATCCTCAAGATGTAAAAGTTTGGCTTGATTTTTCCGAATTCCAAGACAGGGTTGCTAGTATGCAACCTCAGAAAGGTGCTCGTATTCAGATGCTTGAAAAGAAAATTAGTATTCTTGAAAAAGCCACCGAGATGAACCCTGACGATGAGGATTTGTTGGTTTATCTTATGAAAGCTTACCAGCAGAGAGATAGTATTGATGTGCTAATTGGGAGGTGGGAAAAAGTATTGATGCGTCATTCAGGGAGTTACAAGCTGTGGAAAGAGTATTTGCATATTCTTCAAGGGGAATTCTCAAGATTCAAGGTTTCAGAAATGAGAAGAATGTATGGTCATGCTATTCAAGCTTTATCCACCGCATGCAGCAAGCAGTATAGGCAGGTTCTTATCCAATTGTTCTTCACATAAGGTCACCTTGTGACTTCTTTATACGCATCCAGTTATCTTCTCCAATGGTACTTTGTGCTTGTTTATTTAGGAGTGAAAAGTTGCATCTTGTACTAAGGTATTCATGCATGCAATATAGAAACTGTTCTGATTTTGATTGTAGTGTATACGCTTGTCTTTTACTCTATGGCTAACATTTCTTTTTCTGGAATTTGTTAGCAAAGTGATGTGAATCAATTGACATTACATATCAAGTCTGCTCTCTCTCTCTCTCTCTCTCTCTCTCTAAGTGACTTGTGGTACTAGGCATTTAATTATTGATTTTGTTTGGTGATGGGCAGCCAACATGACATAAAATTGTTAGGGTACATCCTCTTTACTCTTGTTCATTTCTTTTTGTCCTGGAAGCTTGATTATATGTCCTGACTGTCAACTTATTCCTTTGTGTACTTTTTAAGTCATCTGTTTATCAATGTTCAAAAGAATCCTGAAGTATTATCACATTTTATGGATGCAGGCTTACCAAAATGCTAAGCCTTCTTCCGTGGATCCTACTGTAGTTCATCTAGAACTTGGTCTCGTTGATATATTTCTTAGTCTCTGCAGATTTGAGTGGCAGGCTGGCTACCGGGAACTGGCGACTGCATTATTTCAGGCTGAGATTGAGTATAGCTTATTTTGTCCTTCATTACTTTTGAGTGAGGGTGGTAAACTTAGACTATTTGAACATTTCTGGAATACTGATGGTCCTAGAGTTGGAGAAGAAGGAGCCATTGGTTGGTCTTCGTGGTTGGAGAAAGAGGAGGAGAATAGGCAAAGAATGATTAAAGAAGAGATGTTACTCGATGAGGACAGAGGTGGTTGGACTGGTTGGTCAGAGCCACTATCCAAACATAAGGAATTGGATAAGAATTCAGAGGATGTAAACAACCGTGACATGGAAATTGAGGAGGATCGTGAAGAGTTTGAAGAGGAAACTGTGAAACAGGAAGAGGATACGGAATCCATGCTGAAATTACTTGGAATTGATGTGGATGTTGGGGCTATCAATGAGGTCAAAGACACTTTGACTTGGGCCAAATGGTCGCAAGAGGAGCTATTGAGAGACTGTAATCAATGGATGCCTGTTCGCAACAAATCTTGCGGTCTTTCTTTCTTTCCCCTTCTCTCTCTCCTTCATGGCATATGCTTACAACTTTTTTCAAAATAGACAAACTTTCATTTTGATTTGATGCAATTACTCTCTTGAAGAGATTGTAACTATGATTAGGGTGCATATTTGCACTGTTTGTACTCGTTAGCTGTCTTGTTTGACAAAAAATAACCATGAAACAGGTAAGGCCTCTCAAGGTGACGAATCACTGGATGGGGAAACTGACGAACAGTTTCTGAGAGTTGTATTATTTGAAGATGTCAGTGAGTACCTTTTCTCATTATTCTCAGAAGAGGCCAGGCTATCACTGCTGTTGCAATTTATTGAATTCTTTGGTGGTGACGTGTCCCATAGGTATCCACATTTTTCCTTTTTCTTTTTTGAAGGCAGAATCTTTTGATTGCCATGTTCACTTTTATCCATTTTCATGTAATTGATTCCTTTTGATTTCCCTGCATTGATTATGGTGTATGAAATCTTATGAGATTTAAACGATTTTTGGTATAATCTTTCAAATAATATATTAATGCTGTTTAATTACTTGTTTGACAGCATGTACTTATTTTTTGGGGTCTGAATTATGGGCATGTTTTTTGTACAGAATATCCCCACGTTCAAAATCAGGATGTTTAATCACGTCTTTTTGTTCCTAGGTTCTTTGAAACAGCTACCATTGCCAAGAGTTACAGTTTGATTGGTTTTGTTTTAGATCGATAACCTAGTAGGGATATGTTTTTATGGTACTCATACATTACGACAATAATTTTATGGTCCTACTTACTTTTCTTTTCTTATTTCAGACTTCTTAAATTTTTCTATTGCTAGTCTTTTCAATGTTTGAAATATTGTAAAAAATTATGTTGATATTTCTAATCACTTAATTGTATCATCAAATTTATGGATTTAAAAGGACTCTGTTAAAGAAAGTTTTTGGAGTAAGAGGAAACATAAAACCAACATAAAACTAAGTCACATAGGGAGACGGATAAATATATATTTTGGGAGATTGAAGCAGATAATATTTCTCAATAATACAGTGATAGAGCTAGAAAAATTTAAGTGGGAAGACTGAATAAAAAAAATTAGGAGGACCAAAATTTCCTTAACATGTTGAAATACCCAAATTGTAGGTTCATCTGCATACCGATTCAAAGATAATTTATTGGCCCTTCTTTTTTTCCCTCCTCTCTTTCCTGGTTGCATTTCTATTCCATGAGGTTGTTAACCCATGCTTGCTAGGTATTTGGATGTTTAAAGCCATGTTTATCTTTTCTTTTCACTATTGATTATACCATACACTTCCTGTATTTTTTCTTTTTATGATATGTATGTAACACAGTAGTCACTAGCTCTTTTATTTCTGCAGGGTTTGCACAAACAGTTCAAGTTGGACAGAAAATATTCTTAGTGTTGAAGTGTTGCCAAATTCTATATTACGAAATCTGAGAAGAGTTGATAGTATTTCAGTACATTCAGAAAACAGTTCCAGGGGTAATAATTTGGGGTTTCTACTGCACAGCACTTATGACAGCTCAAAGAGGACTGATATGATGGGGTTTCTCCGTAATGCAATCTTACTTTGTTTAACTGCTTTTCCACGTAATCACATTTTGGAGGAGGCTGCTCTTGTAGCTGAAGAATTATCCATTACAAAAGCAGATTCTTCTACCCCATGTCGATCACTGGCCAAGTCCCTCTTGAAAGGTGATAGACAGGTATTGCTTTCAATATGTTACAAATTTTAATTTGAAACAGGGTTTATCAGTGCATGCTGCACAAACTCGTAATTCTTTTTGTGAACTTCATGGTTTATTGGGTGTTGCTGGACACTAAAGGATCTGCAAGGTCAGCACATATGTTTCTTAATTAGGCTTAGATGATTCAATTGGTTGATCATACTTCCTGCATGAGAAGACTGAAATAAGATTAAATTGGGCACTCCGCTGATGAATATATGCTACATGCGAGTGCTGCATAGGATCTGATCAATAATTGAATTTCCAGGTCTTAAGCTTGTGGTCCTCCTTGTTTTTTTCAGCATGTGTATTTGATACTTTTGTTTCTTATGCCTAATTCAGTCTTTTTTATTAAATCTGTTGATACGTCTCCATGTGCAAATTGCAACCTTCAACTGGATTCTCAGGGTAGTATAAGATAAAGATAAATAGACAAGGATGAAAGGCCAGAAGACTTGTAGGATGAGGGTTATTGAACAAAGTAAGAACACCTCAAGAAAGGATTGTACTTGAAAATTGAACTTTCTATGCCCTTCAAAGGCGAGGATGGTGATCAGAATCCAAGGGATAGCCCTTGCTTTCTCACTGGGGAAGAGAGAAAACAGGATGATTTATACATCTATCAGTTATGATCCTGTGATTGTGGTTTCCTGGCATGTGTTTGGTCTATCCCATTAAGCATCCTCACCTCCATTGGACTGACCTGATGATGAAGAATTGAGATGAAAATAAACCTATAGTAATTCAAATGGAGCAAAGAAACTGGAAAGGTTGAGTTGCATTCATGTGAATGTTGTCAGTAGCTTTTGATTTGTTGAAATGTGTTGGATATTTAATGTTCCTTTCAAAATGAATTACTGTCATTTGCCTGCATGAATAGATGTTTTGTAAAGCAGAAAAAAATTCTGAGATAGTGTCTTTGTGATGATATTCAAGAATCCAACAACAGGAAGTGACAAATAACATTTAGGAATACTTGTGGAGTTAATAGCCAACATTTTAAGATAATAGCTTAATTTAATATAGTTTGAGCTCCAAGGTATTTTAAGTACTAACCGTGCTTTCTGCACCAAGTTAAGAACTCCCTTAATCCCATATCTTCCTGCGTCAGATCGACATAAGATCATGTGACTCAGTAGTCTGTGGGGCTCACTTGAGTGAGCACTAATGTAGCTTAATGAGTTTTGCAGTGAAAACAACAAACTTCATTTGGTGAACTTGTTTTTCTGGTTTCGTTTTGGTTTCTGTAGTGAGTTGAACCATGAAGCAAGAGAATGCAAACAAAAGGAAGATTCTTTTACTTATATACAATTGCCATTCATGCATTAGGTACAATATATCTAACTATTGTGACTCTTACTAGAACTCAAAAATGTTTGCCTCTCAGAGCCTCTTCTTGCTTCAAACCTGAGGAAATCAAAATACGAAACTGGTGCATTATTACTGCAATATCATTTATGTTTCTAATGGACACAGTATAATTACTGCAATATCGTTCAAAATCCTTAAATCCTTAAATTCTACTTCTAATATGCTTAGTATCATTTATGTTTCATTAATACATTTGTTGGACTTGAATGATTGAAGCCTACAACAATTACTAGGTTTTGCAGGATGTTTTGTTTGTGAGAATATGATTTTTGGGTGATTTGTTGGTGGAAATATGATTGCTGTTTATTGTTATCAGGAATAATAGGTTTTCCTTATCAAAGGGAAAGGGGAGAGATAATTGTGAATTCAGCATAATTGATTGATTTTTGACATAGGATGTGCTGCTATGTGGGGTTTATGCCCGAAGAGAAGCTGTTTATGGTAACA
Organism: Erythroxylum acuminatum; assembly: GCA_026284645.1. NCBI lineage: Eukaryota > Viridiplantae > Streptophyta > Magnoliopsida > Malpighiales > Erythroxylaceae > Erythroxylum > Erythroxylum acuminatum. The sequence goes on from JANKOD010000006.1 coordinate 21,234,008, forward strand.
TTGTCCATGCAAGAAGAGTCTTTGATATGGCATTGTCATCTGTTGAAGGGCTTCCTCAGGTAAGATGACCATCTTTTCACGAGACATGCATGCTTTCGGTGTACGAACTTGCATTATTTCTTCAAGAGATGCTCCATTTTCTATGAAATTGTTATTCTCCTTTGGTTTGTATTTGCATATCGTTAATTTGTGCTCATTGTTCTGTTGGTTTCTCCAAGCCAAGAACTAAGATTTTCGTGGCAACTTTCGCAGGAAAATTTTTCTCTCCCTTTACCATGAGGTTACTGGGTATATCGGGAACTTTTGTCGAGGACTTATTAAATTCTTAAGTTGCTTTGAGATCATTCTGATGTAGGACAAGTCCTATCATTTGAAATTTAGTGCAAAAGTACGCAATGTAATTGGGAAAGAACAAAATTAAAGGGACAACAAAATAAGAATGAAATAAGAAGCAAGAAAGAAGAAAAGACAAACAAGGCAATCAAGTAAAGGCATGAAAGAGAACAGAATAGAAGCAAAATATAAAAGAATAGAAGAGAATTCAAGGGGCAAGGAACTAAAGTCTATATCAATGGCCAAAATCAAGTTCATATCAGCCTATCTAATATTGAAGCCAATCCTTGAATTTGTAATAGTTTAAGGCCAATTCTAAACTAACAACTAGTAAATAGAAATTGGGTAAATTATTTAGAGAAAAATCTGAACTCTGCAAGAAGTTTGTCTTATAGCCTGAACTTTATGTCATATCAATTTAACACAGAAACTTCCAGAATTTTTCAATAATAGTCCATCATCAATTTTCAGATAAAATTGTTATTAGATAGGCAAACATTGTCATATGTTAAGTCATTTTTGACATATCAAGTTAAGCATATATGTCATTGAAAAAAATCAAAATAACCTATTTACTCCATAAAAAGTTTTTAAGTTCCCTTCTAATCTTGTAAATATTTAATGTTGTGATTGAGGAAATCTTCTTATTTTTGTGATTTTCTGTCAAATCTTGAGTAAGTTGGTCCTTGTAGCGTCAAGATTTAACATCACCGCGTTATGTTTATTTTGAAGGAACTGAGGTCTAATGCTTCACTTCTGTACTTCTGGTATGCTGAGGCTGAACTTGACAACAGTTCTAGAAATATTGAAGAATCATCCTATCGAGCACTACATATTCTTTCGTACTTGGGAAGTGGAACAAAATACAGCCCTTTTGAATGTAAACCATCAAGCCTGCAATTGCTGAGAGCACACCAAGGTTTTAAAGAGAGAATGAAAACTATCCGACTATCTTGGATGCGTGGTATCATAGATGATCAATCTATTGCTCTAACTTGCTCAGCAGCTTTGTTTGAAGAGTTGACATCTGGATGGCTGGCGGGTATTGAAGTTTTGGATGATGCTTTCAGTATGGTGCTTCCAGGTTGCTTACAATTCCCCTGCTTGCTTTAGTGTTTCTTTTAATATCCTACAGACTTATTGTACTCTGCTCCTGGATAATGTGTGGCATGCTTACAAGAAAGTAATGCCATATTTGCAAATTGTTTGAGAAAGGTTATTTGTATCTATAATCATTGTAACCTGGATGATCGAAACCTAAACAAGGGGCATGAAGTATACAGAAAATATTAATAAGGGTTTAAGGTCTAGGTATACATTTAAAGAATAATTCAGAAAACTTTAAGGTCTAGGTATACATTTAAAGAATAATTCAGAAAACTTCAGAAAGGGGTGATCTTATTGTTTTTGGAAGAGGATTTAAACTGCTACCCTTTTTGGATGTATAGACTGCTGTTGGTTTTGTATGGATTTGATAATAGCATAGATTAATTGTTTAGGTAAACAGATATGTCCATAAACTGGGAATGGTAAAGGTATGAAGTACTTGTTTGTATATTGTATGCACACACACGAAACAGTAGAGTAGCCTTTAGGATTATAGAATTGTGTTTACCTTCTGTGTTTCTTTATAAGTTGATGGTTGAGACCAAATTAGTCCCCGTCTTTTCAATCATGTAGTAATGAAGCTCCTCATGTTTGAGATAGAGCAAGTGTATCCCATGTAAAACATTGAAAATTGGAGGCCAATTTTATTTGGTTCCATTGTTTCTTTTATTTAATAAACATGTGGCCAAAGGATTTGATGAGGTTTTCTAGGTTGCTTGTACAGGAAATTCGGTTTCACAATTATTCTTGAATCATGTTAATGTTTATTATTTTGATTTGACGTTTTTCAAAAACTGCAGAAAGAAGGAGCCAAAGTTACCAACTTGAGTTTCTCTTGAACTACTACATGAGGATGCTTTTAAGGCATCATAAGCAATCAAGTTTGTCAAAATTTTGGCAGTCCATTGTTCAAGGGCTGCAAATTTATCCTTCCAGCTCTGAACTTTTAAGTTCTTTAATGGAGATTGGCTATCTTTACACAACACCTAATAAGCTGCGGATGATGATAGATAGTTACTGTCACAAGTAAGATACTTTCCCTTGCTTCTCTAGCTTTGCACCTGCATGTAGTTTAGCAGTCATAGGAAATATACTAGATTTCATGCCAAGGTTTTTTTCATGGATAGATGACATTCTATGATGCATAAATTTTGGAATGGAAATCCGTGGCTGTAATTTCAATTTTCCATTTACAAATGTCTTAGCCTGGCATGCTCTTGTAGCTGGGATGTGAGATAATTCCATGCGAGGTGTGCATGCTCCTTTTACATTTATCTTTGATGACAAAGTTTTACAACCTATTGCCTATGACATACAATTCGTGATTTGCCCTTGACATGACATGGACCGCAGCACCACAACAATGAAGCCTATGTGTTGTCTTGAATAGTTTACATGTCCCAATGATGGCACGCATGGATTCCTCTCATTGGTTGCCAAAGTATAGAAGCCCCTGTGGAAAAGAATTTATGAGCCATTAAGAGATGATGGTTGAATAATAGTGGGAGAACTTCATTATTTAATTTATTAAGCATTCATATATTACATCTCCTTAATTTTGTCTTGTCCATGTTGGTTTTATGGTTTGTTTTCATTATCATCATTTGCTTCTATATTGAGGATGATAAATCCATGACATTGATATCTCAGGAAGCCATCTGTTGTTGTGTGGCTTTTTGCATTGTCATTTGAGATGAGCAGAGAAGGCTCCCGGCATAGAATCCATGGGTTGTTTGAAAGGGCATTGGCAAATGACAGGTTGCATAAATCAGTTTTACTCTGGCGCTTATACATTGCCTATGAAATTGATGTAGCACATGATCCATCTGCAGCCAGGCGCATTTTTTTTCGAGCTATACATGCGTGTTCATGGTAAGCTTTTTCCCTTTGATGAAAAGGTTGTTTGTATCTATAACTTCTTGGTTTCTTTTTTTTCTGCCTTTTATTTATAAGTCAGTAATCCTTGAAATTGCCTTATCATATTGGGCATGCACATACCTTTACTTGGCAAGTTTATACTAGAATGGTGTGAATAAGAGTTGTTTTGCCCTATATCTATTCCTTAGAGAATGTAGTACATATATACATGAATAGGAGATACTGAAAACTAGGATAGAGAATCTATATAGAAACAGAAATAATCCTAAGATAATGCTATCTGTGGAAAAAGGAACTCAATAATTCTTGCTGTATTGAATTAATTTGTAAGACTACTACATCTCTATTTATACAAGGTGATCTTAGTATATGCAGATGGAAATAAAATCCTATACAAAAATAAATCCCTATACAATAGCAGAATAAAATCCCTAGAGATTAGGATCTGATTTTCCCATATTCAAATCCCTAGAAGTTA
>JANKOD010000006.1:21286025-21299503 GCA_026284645.1 Erythroxylum acuminatum
CAGCCGTTATGCTGCCCGATTTTCGAGAAAATCGGGTTATGGCAAAGTTAAAATAAGAATAATAGTTTTAAAGATGTGATTAGAATATGTCTGATTAAGATCAATTCTAGTGATTTTGAGATATTGGAAAATTCGTGGCAAAAGATAGTGAGATTAGAATGGTTAAGTTTCCAAGTGAGAATATGTGTTGTTTGAGTTGTATGAGATTGATTAAAGAGAAAAGGAATGAAAAAAAAAATTATACCGGTTTCGGATGGTTAGTCTAGGTTATCCAACGCGATAAGTTTTCTATACTTTGTGTTTCTCCCGGATATCGGAATGTGTTTCAGTTCGATTAATTCGTTTTATCCAATATGTTTTCGCTTCGTTATTCGTATCCGTTCTCCACTTTTCCGGTTGGGGTCCAATTTCGGATCGGGTCCCAACATCTAAAGTCCTTGAATTTTGAATATGGTAGTCCCCCAACTGTCGGGGTCAGATGATCCTACCGTTTGTCCTTCCCGAAACCATCTGCCACATCCCTTATCCACTAAGGCTCCTTATATAGGGACCGCAAAGTGGTATCAGAGATACCAAAAGCATGGAAACAACGATGACGACTTCAGATAATTGTTCTTTTTGTACATTATTAACAAGTGCGAAACAAGTTTTGACTCAAGAAAAGACAGAATTTCATAATAAATTTAACGAAGAATTAGATAGGTTAATTCATTATGAAGAAAAAATAGAACTTACTAATACGACTACTGAAAATGATCAAACACTGGAAGAAATAAAATATGAAGTAAAAGCTGCGTATAATCATTATCTTGAAATACAAAGACGATTATATTATTATAGATATCTACATAATTTCCATAACGCAATACATCATTATGGCTAACTATTGTAGGATATGTATTATAATAAGCTCATATATACAACAAACACGAGAAGTAATTGAAAGATATCAAAGTTTAGCACAAACAGCTGAAGATAACTTATTAAATTATATTATTAATAATAGTATCGAAGACTTAAATTCATTAATAATAGAAGAACTTAGGACTCATTTAGAGGAAATCATAGATACCATAGCATTATTTCAGGAAGAAGTCAATTTTTATATCACTATTCATCAAATTCATATGCAAAGATTACACTAATACGGATGAATGAAGTACAAGACAATATAGAAATAGATCAACAAGAATCATTAGAAAATGTAGAACGAAACGTACAACAGCAATTAGCAGAATTAACAACTCTGGTTCACAAATTAACACTCACCTCTCAAGAACAAATTAATACCACAATCGGTAAAAAAGAAGAAGAAAACGATGAAATTATTTATGGTTGGGAATCAGACCAAGATATCTATATGCAGGATGACAAAAAAGATATAGTGATGAGAGATAGCAATCAACCTGAATCAAGTCGAACAGGAGAAGAAAGAGGATTAGTAAAATTAAAAAGCAAAATAGTTGGAGTACGCCCAGCAGAAAAAGAAAAAGAACAACATTTAAATGAAAATGGCTACTATAGAAAAAACAATAAAATTTGAAAATATCCAATAGAATATAAACCTAAATATGTAACGTTAAGTAGTGATGGAATTCTAAATTTAGATTGTGTAAAAAACCCTGAAGAACTAATAAATGAATGACAAAGCAAAATTGAATTACTTTTACAAATAGAAAAACCTTTCGGAGAAAACCCAAATAATAAAGATTACATATGGAATTTTGTTACATATAAAACCTCAGGCATAGTTCGTAGCTTCTTAATTGAAAATGAAATAGGATTAAAAGCTACACCTCATTATCAAAGTACTACAAGGGATGTAGAAACATTTGCAATAATAGCAGATGAAATCTATAAAGAATTTATTGGACGAGATATTCTATTATTTAGGCATGAAAATAAATTAGCTAAACGAAAAGCAGCATTAAACCATCTCAATAATATAAGAATATGTGATATATGTTATTTTGAACAATTTGTATGTGAATTTCGGAAATATTATTATGAGTTAACTCGTTTAGAACAAGAACAATATACTCAGATATTTATACAAAAACTACCATATCCAATGAATGTAAAAGTAGCAGACGTTTTTCAAGAACGAATTGAACAACACTCAATAGCAAATAATCTCGGTGGAGCTATACTAATTACCAAAGAAATTTTAGCTCAACAATGTTTAGAATCTCAATTACGAAAAACACTAAAACATCAAACAATCTAATTATGTTGCGAAGGCAATGCAGAAGTACCCCAACAATACGGATGTAGACAGCTAAATAAAAGGTCTTATAAGAAATATAGAAAACCTTTTAGAAGAAAAAATTACAAATGGAAAAAATATCCATCGAAATATTTTAGACAAAAATCGTTTAAACCCTTTAAAAAATCTAATCGTAATTATTTTAGAAGACAAAAATATAGACAATTTAAACCAAAACAAAAATATTGTCCTACAAAGAAAAAAAGATTGTAGATGTTGGGTATGTAACGAAATAGGCCACTATGCAAATAAGTGTCCTAAGAAAAATGAAAAACCATTTAAAAACAATGTTCATATATTAAATTCAGCTTGTCAAAATAATTTAGAACTTATTGAATCAGATTATGAAACCAGTTCAACTATATCTTCATTATATTTTTACGAGACGGAGAATGAATCCTATAGCGAAAGTAACTCAGAATCAGAATCAACAATTCAATCCCAACGCAACTTTTATTCAAGTAGTAATTCATCGAACTAAAGTAAATGCCTATATAGATACAGGAGCAACTATATGTATTGTATCTAAACAAATAGCATTACCTTGGAAAAAATTAGAACGACCACTACAAATTCGAATAGCAGATGGAAGTTACAAATTTTTATGGTATGTAAGTTATTATGTAAATATATTAATCGAAGGATATACTTTTTCAATACCTTCTATATATCAACATGAATCAGGATTACCATTAATAATTGGAAATAATTTCTTAAGATTATATAATCCTTTTTGTCAATATTTACACTACATAACTCTTAAAACTCCTTTTATCAGATCCATCAATCAAAATGCAGTTATTATCAAGATACCTATTTATCATACGTCTTATTATAAACAACTTAGAATAATAAGTGAAAAACTAAATAGCCTACATTTTTATTTACTAAACAATACTACGATTCAATCTGAAGTTGAAACTTTATTAGACTCAGTGTGTAGTGATAACCCATTAGATCCCATAAAAAATCATAATAATGAATTAATCGAAATTCGATTAAAGGATCCTAAGCAAGAAATCAATATAGTTAACAATATCCCTTATACACAACAAGATGTAAAGGAATTTATTTTAGAATGTCAGGATTTATTAACTAAAGGAATCATAAGTCCAAGTAAAAGTAGACATTCAGCCCCTGCTTTTTATGTAAACAATGCCGCAGAACAAAAAAGAGGAAAACGCAGAATGGTTATAAACTACAAAAAGTTAAATGAAGCTACAATAGGAGATGCATATAAATTACCTAGAAAAGATTTTATAATTAATAAACTCAAAGGACATCATTGGTTTACTACTTTATATGCAAAATCTGGTTACTGGCAACTTAGATTACACGAAAATACTAAAGAATTAACAGCATTTAGTTGTCCACCTCAAAGACATTATCAATGGAATGTATTACCATTTGGATTAAAACAAGCCCCAAGTATTTATCAAAGATTTATGGATAAAAATCTGGAAGGTTTGGATGAATTTACTTTTGTTTATATAGATGATATTATAATTTATTCCAATCAAGATAAAATAGACCATTATAAGAAAGTTAAAACAGTATTACAACAATGTAAAGAAAAAGGAATAGTTTTAAGTAAACCAAAAGCAAAAATAGCACAACAGTCTATTGAATATTTAGGAATAGAATTTCATCAAGGATATTTAAAGTTACAACCCAATATATTACAAAAATTAAATTTATTTCCAGATCAGTTATCAAATAGGACACAAGTACAACAATTTTTAGGATTATTAAATTATATCTCCGATCAAGGATTCCTTAAAAACCTAGCAAAGGAAAGACGTAAATTACAACAAAAATGTAGTACTACTAAACAATGGTTGTGGACTCATGAAGACACTCTAGCAGTATGTAGGTTAAAAGAATTATGCAAAACCTTACCTTCTCTTTATCATTATACAGAAAAAGATTCCTTATTAGTACAGATTGATGCAAGTATAGATATATGGGCAGGATGCCTTTTGGCACAACCTCCCAACCAAAAGAAATATCTATTATGAAAATATATCAATGGTACATTTAATCAAGCAGAAATGAAGTATCCAGTACATGAAAAAGAAACATTAGCCTGTCTCAAAACATTGAGAAAATGGCGAGTTGATTTATTACCGGTTGAATTTTTAATTCAAACGGATTCCAAGTATCTATGTGGATTTATAAGATACAACATAAGATTTAATTATAATTAAGGTCGTCTTATTAGATGGCAAATGGAATTCCTTCAATACAATAACTATAAATAGACCCCCTCCCCCCTTCCATTGATATCATCCCACGCAAAGAAAAAATATTACAGTGTAAAACTCTTAGTTCTCATTTGGTGAGTAAGAGAAACACTAAGAGTAGTAAGTTTTTTTTTTTTTTTGGAGTAATTTTAGGGTGTATTGAAGTAAGGCTTTGAGAGAGAATGTAAATACTAAAGTTTTGAGTGTAAACACTTATAAGTGTTTTTTTCCCCAATAAAAAGAATGTGCAGTAGTTCCAAAGACGTAGACACAATTTAGTCAAACTCCGTTATCAAATTTTGTATTTTGTATTAATTCATTGATATTCTAGTTGTGTATAAATAATCGAATTTCCTTACAGAGACTTATGGTACAGTTCAAGTCTCTCGCACTTTTCTCCTCACTGGAAGTTGGTGCGGTGACACTGGCTTGTTTTCTTCCGTTTCCACAAACTATACCAATTAATACTTTCCAAACTTAACCATACCAATTAATACTTTCCAAACCTGGTGGGCTTGCTTCTGATGAGCTTTTGGACGAAAGATTCTTGGGATTATCATAAACGTTGTTCTATTATTTTTTTGTCCTGAAAACGCATTGAAAATCTAGGACACATAGGGTTGGTTCTTGAAAGAAGATAGAAACAAGAGTCCCACACTAAAAGGGAAAATCATAATAATGGTAGATACACTTTAAACAAAAAAAATGATTCCTGTTACAACCGGAGTTTAATGCACAATACTTAATGCCCAAGGTATATAGAAAAGACCTTCGTTTTTTGCCATCATGGTAGGAAGAGTCTGCCTCCAAAATTTGGTTAACTAAAAGAATTGCTTCAACCATTGATAGTTGATTGCATCCTTCTCCAAGTCATCCTTCATCTTCTTTACTTGTTGTAGAGCCTCTTTCAGATCCATTTTCTCTAATGGCAAATCACAGAAGTCCTTAAGAAACTGGTGAGCCCTGGCCGCACCCCCAGACGTATCATCAGGATCATACATTCTTGCTCGTTTCAACCTCACCTATAAAAAATTTGAAGGTGACTAATATAACTCAACTAAAACCTTCAGATAATGACACTCTCTTATATTCATTCAGTTGCTCCTGGTCAAATCATATCATGGTAAACATTTCAAGAAACATCTATTATTTTACCAAAAGGTTGATTCCTGTCATTCCAAATAGGTGATAAAAGCAGAAAACATAAAAGATCTTCAACAACATAATGCCAAGACCACTGTTATGATACTTGCATTGATGCATCTCGATGTCAATATCATGCAGTGATGCTATGGGCCAAAATTATGTCTCAAACATGAATCAAACAAGATTCAACTAGAAGCCTGTAATGATATCAGTTCGGTCTCCTATGATCAATCTAACATTCATATAGGTGCGCATGTTCCCCAACCTCATTTGACATGATCGTTGTGGGTGAAAAATCCTCCAATTCATTTGCTTTTTCTCGAGCTAGAGCAACTACACTTTCAGGAAAGTTAGCAAACTCTGCAACATGAATGCCAAAACTCTGATCACAAGCCCCTGGCTCAACCTGCAAATATTGACAAATGATGGGGCATTAGGGGATAGACTTGTTCAAAAGCCACGTAACATGCATAGAAATATACAACATTCAGTCACTAACAACCAATAGATCCCAAAGGAAAGAGAATACTCTCCCAAATACAGCATCTTAGGAAGTCTTGAAGGGCATGATACCGATAACACTTAGAGAATGGCAAGTACTTTCAATTTCTCCAAGTTCATATCTCATATCCATTCAATAAAACCTCTTCAATCTTATCCTTTCTTTTCCACTTCCATGTTTGATCAGGAAAGTGAAGAAACAAATTATAATTTCATGCAGCTTGATCCCTGTTTAGAACACATTTCTTCACTTTTGTTACTCAACTTGGTGTGAAATTTGAGATTTCTTCATGCAGACAGTAAAAATAAGGTCAAAAGTAAAAAGCTTCTTATTGAAGAACTGAAAAGAAGGCAAAAGGTCAAATAAAGCTCAAGAATGTCACGTCACCAACTAGCTAGGATAACACATATGGAGGTAATAAGTTGGCCTGTTTTGTTCTACCAAAACTTACAGTTGTATTACTAATAACTAACGACCTCTCCATCAAGCTAGAAAACGTGTATGTCAATGCTTGGCAATATAGAAGGAAGGCAGAACTGAAGTTTGCATTTATATGAATAAATTGTCAAATATATTAGTTCATAAAGGATCATAGGTTGTAGGTAAAGAAGAAGCAGAAAATGCGACAAAAAAAACATTGAAGCTGAAGTAAATTAGTCAAGCTTTATCAATCAATCTATGTGCAGCTTGAAGCCAGAGCCTAAATAACATTAGTTTCCAATGTAAATTTCCATCCATACCTTATATAGCATGGTAAGCTTTCGACTTGAAGCGTCAATGTGTGCACTAACATGATAATTTTCCACACCAACAATCTGTTTCTGAGGTGGTACACCTTCAGCCTTTTCATGAGCTAATGCAGTCAGTTCATGAAAGTGGCTTGCAAATAAAGTAGGTGCTTTGATCTCTTGCATAATATACTCGCATATGGCCCAAGCTAAACCTAAGAACCCAAACAAAAAATGATAAGTCTTCTACAATCACAAATGCAAACTAGTTGCAAAATGAAAACTATATGATAAGAAATTCAAAGTTTTCACTTCTCTAAATAACTGGGACATTTTCCAACAGAAGCAAAACATATAGGCATGTGCAGGCAATTGCATAGATCACTTCATGAGGCAGAGTAATGAAATTGCACCCTATCAGTGGTTTTAGACCTTGTTAAGTAATTCTAAATGGGGTAGACTAAAGGCTGTGGCAACTGATTCCAGGACTAGACTAGGAGCCTTGAAAATGGACTATAATAAGAATAATATGAAGGCAGTTGAAGTGAGGAAACCTACCAAATCCATCATATGTAGATGTTCCGCGGCCCAACTCATCAATGATTATTAGGGACTTATCAGTAGCTCCTTTCAGTATGGAAGCAGTTTCAAGCATTTCTTGCATAAAGGTAGAAACTCCCCGCAACTATAAACAAGCTAGACATGTTAATTAACTTCCAATAACAGAGAAGAAATGGTAATTTGCATCATTTCCTGCCAGCAGCACACTAAACAGGGTCTCACAGGAAATGGTTTTAAGGCATGACAAATCTGAATTTGCTAGGTAAATAACACATGCACAAAATTTGAACATTGCCATGTAAAAGCAGAACCAGAACAAATTCTTCAAGCTGTTTACCAAAAACCAATTTTTATTTGCAAGTATTCAATAATACAATCAACAAAGTGGCAAACAAATCAACATTGCATTGACAAGAATATTTAAGTTAAGAAATTCATTTTTATGGAATAGGCAGAAATTTGAATTCTGAATTTTAGATTTTTAAGTAAAGAGCAATTCTTAGGACTGATTCCAAGTTCTTATTCCAAATCCTATGAATGATTCTTAGATTATTACTCTTTTTGTCCTAAATTCTCAATCCCAAAATTCCATAAGCCCTAGACTTGATAACCCATTATTTCTTGTCATTTATTCTTGTCTTCTGTTTAAATGTCTTACATGAAGGACTTTTTGTACTATGCTCATAAAGTTAATCTAACTCAAATCCCATGCAAGAAAAAGTATCTGGGAATAGCAGTGCCTATAGTTCATTCTTGTCACTAGGTTAGCACCATGGCTTGCCTTGGTAAATTTTCCTACAAGGATAGACTATAATAATACTCATGGCACCATGTTCTGAAAATTGATAGTCCACACAAATCTATTCAGATTCTGAATGCAGGCATGAAACTCTCTTTCATGTTAAGACATGCTTTAGTGCTCCGCAATCCTTTCAAGCCACCAGTCTTAAAATTTGAAATATTAGGAAAGAAATATGCTATGCGAAAATAAAGTGATGAGAGATAAAATTATGTTAATCTCAAACCTGTTAAGGAATAAGGAATGGAATGAAATTGTCATGACGTGGTTTATGAGTACATAAGTTAAATTTAACTCTCCTTTGATTAAATCTTAAAGGTTATCAGAAGGAACTCACTTGGCAGTCTCCTGCGCCCACCCGAGCAAAAATGCAGTCGCGAATGGAAATGCTAGCTCTCTCACAAGGAATAAACGAGCCTACTTGTGCCATCAGAATATTAACACCAACCTGCGAGAGAAGCTTGTATCAAGTTGAAATAACAAGAGCAAATTGTCTAAAACTGCACATCCATGTGAATCATGTAACAAGAAGTTCAATGGGTGTCGGTGCATAATATATAGAAATATGATGATATCAAGCAAATGAACTCCAACACGAAGGACATCTCCTAAATTTCCAGTGAGACTTTTTAAGTTTTTTCCTCTGGGTGATTCATATAATAACATTGAAGCAATGTTAATTGCATCAGTTAGCTCAAATACAATTATGACCTCAAACTTCATGTCTTTTAATGATGTGCGATATAAATCAAAATAATTCCAAAGAAACATCAGTTAATTGAAGGTGTTGTGCATTAAAGGAATGAAAAATCAAACCTGCCGAATAAATGTGGATTTTCCGCCCATATTGGGCCCTGTGATTATTTGGAACCAGCTCTGGCCACGAACCTGTTTTGTGACGAAACAAAGTTCAGGAATGAACTTTAATAAGGCAAGAAGCACATGTGATCAATCAAGTGAATACTGACAAGTTTACAGTCATTTGGTATAAAGTTCACCCAATCCTGAGCTTCTACACAAGGATGTCTGCATCCTTCCAACACGATATCTCCCTCATCCTATCATAGGAATTATAGAACATCATATAGTGAATAATTTCAAATTTTCTACAAAGGGAAAAAGTGAGAGGCAAAGTTGCAGTAAAACTCTAGTAGAAAATAACTAAGGATTACAGAAGAAGTGACATCTGGTCTTGTGTATGGAGTTGGACAGCTGGAAGCTAAATCAGCAAAACTAAGTAAGACATCCATTTCAGAAAGCTTGTTTGCTACCAATTCAAACACCTGCAATATGAAATTTTCAGTAATATCAAACAAGCTACAAAGGGAGGCGACAAAGAACATGCTTTGAGGGATGTATACCTCAGAGAAAGTTGCTGCAGTTTGAACAACTCGATTTACTAGCTCTCTTTGACAACATTTGTACTCCTCAACTACCTTTTGATACTGGTCAGTTAATTTTTTCAGTTTACTGTTTGTAAATTTCACTCCATCTTTTCGTGTTTCAAGGACAATAAACTGGGTCGTGAGTTTTTTCCTTACTTTTGGCTCCTCCTTCTTTGTAATTCTGAATACATGCCCAAATTGTGTCCCTTTATCTAGCTTTAGTCCCTTTTCTAAAGGAAGATCAAGATCACAAGCTGTTTGCTTATGTAAATTTTGTATTTTCTGCTCCAGTGACTCCTGCTCATTCTTTAGAGTAGATAGTGAAGGATCATAACCAGATGAAATCATGTACTCCCCATTCTCAAGTTGATCAAGGTCGACAGAAATCTCCACAAGGCCAATAAACTTGTTCAAATGGTCATCATCAGTCAAGGATTCCAGGGGATCCAAATACCTTTCTTTAATTAAAGATGAAAATGGTCCATTGTACTGCTCAAGAGCACTTTTAATGCACGGAATTCTTATACTAGACTGCATCCAAAAAGATGTTTCAAGTTAATGGCAGAGATATTTTCACTTAAGAAAATTGACTAAGGGAGTAACTGAAACTATATGGATGATATGTGAATCGTCACGCGATTGCACAAAGAAAGTAAATATGCTGAGACTGCTCAAATGAAGTAACCAGCATGAAGAACTCATCAATATCAAGAAACCACTGTAGAGAGCATAGCTCCAGAAAACATCAGCAAATTTACTGCTCAAGATCAGTGACCATTATACAATTCGCATTTGTGGAATCTTATTTTAAAGCAAATATAACAACTCTCTAGCTGATAGCTAGGACAATGAATAAGAAAGATGAGAAATGTGAGCTATTTTACAAGAAATCTGCAATAATAAAATTGCAGTAATTAGCAAATGATTTGAAAGTTAAGAGTCAAATTCCACCTGATAAAGTTTCACAACATGCTGCAGACCAGCTCTCCCATTTTCAATTTTGTGCATTAACCGTTCAATATCTGAGATCCTCTTCAGATGTTGCCTCAGATCTTGGCGAAGGGCAGCATCCTCTACAAATGTTTGCACCAAATCCAGCCTGCAGTTTATTTCATTTACATCTAATAAAGGCTGTTTTAACCACATATGGAGCAATCTTTTTCCCATTCCAGCTGTACATGTTCTATTCATGAGGCCAAATAAACTAAAATTTTTGTTGGCATCAGTTTTGCTTTCAAGAACATTCAGTGCCCGCATTGCAGCGGCATCCAGTCTCATGTAGCTGTCGAGATTGTACGTTCTGATGGTATAGTTTCCATAATTTCTCTCATCCGCAAGTAACTCCGCATAAGATAGTAATGCCCCTAAAGCAACTGCAGCAACTTCTAACCCTGAAATCAAATCTTGGGCGGCTTCAATGGAACCTTTGGCAAGCCTTGACAGATCCGGTACCAAATCCCTTGTTTTGAATTCATTTTTCTTTCTCTCTGTCACCATCACTCCACATCTGGTTAAAGCATCAAGCAAAGCTTTAGATTCATTGGATTTGCTAGTTTGCATGGGCAAAAGGCATTCCTTGCAACCAACAGCAACCAAAGCTGATTCCACATTTGTGAAGTGGCTATCATCAAGAAATTCAGCCACCCCAATAACTCTTTTGGCCAAATCAACATAACTTAACCCAACAGTGCACCTCTTTTCATGAAAATTGGGAAATAAAGAAACAACCACAGGAGAATCTTCCATCTCATTGTTGGCAAATAAAACTTCTTCAAAACTGCCTAGATTTCCAGGACTCCCATTTTTCACCAATCTCCAATTTGAACCACTACCCTCATAGAACTCAAGAGTATGGTCTGTTCTTTCCAAAAGTACATCTCGGGCAATTGTTTCAAACATGTTCTTACTAATGCTCACACTGGAAAGACCATCAGATCCACTGCCTAACATTCGCAAGGCAGTTGTAGTATGATAATAGGTCTGCGCAATAAATGTTGCATTTTCTCCATGAGCTGTATAATAGTCCTGCATATTCCGAATAGCATTCACACCATTTAACAAGGCCAAACAAACACCATGAAATTACAGAAGAAAAAAAAAATGGATAATGTGTGTGTAATCCTACTCTACTGAAACCAAGGGGAAAAAAAAGAAAAAGAAAAGGGAGCCTTACATAGAAGAACTCTTTCCTTGTGCATAAATAAATCCTGGGAGAAATTACTAAATGAATACATCATTCACCATATTTACTAGCGGTTCAAGTAATTTACATCATGTAGCCATATAGGGCTCCCAGAACGAGTTCCTATTGAAACTTCACAATGGGACAGTTTACCTGTCTCAATTAAAACTTCTCTAAAATGACATTTTCTTTATTTAATATGAAGTACGGGGTAGCTAACATTCAAAAGTTTAGCGTGTCTCTTCTGTTGAAGTTAGAAGTAGTGTTGTTGTTGTCCGGTTTTTTATTTGTTTTTATTTTTTTGATAATGAAATTACTAATCCGTCAATACAATGAACAAAAAAGACAGCTTCCTGACAAACTTTATTCGTTGATTTGTATGATAATAGGCATGAATTTTCAAGGTGAATATGCCCAAAAATAATTGGTACATGATTCCAGGTCATAAAAAAGGATGAGGCTTGAAGCATACATCCCGGAATTTTTCTTCAGTTGTATCCAAAAATGGTACCTTATATTAAAGTAAATAAATGAAATCCTCGAAATTAATGCAAGTAGGGTTAGATGCTAACATGAGAAAAATAAGAGCTCCCATATTTGAAAAGGTTGAAAATGTTCGTTAAACCTCACGTCATGAGAAGCTTGAGCATATTCATGAAGATAATAGAAGATTTATATGTCATTGGACAACATAGAATTATTGAGCCAACACAACCAGATAAAGCAAGTGAATTATGGGCAAAGAGCATCAGAAAGCATGCTAACCCGTCTATCAAAGACCCGAATTGCCCTAGGATCCTGCAACATCCAAACAATTAAAATTTAACCACGCATAATCATTAAGACAAAAGACGAATGCTTTCCTAATGGAAATGAAATATATATCCCCTCCATTTCACTCAAAAAGAGGATAAACAAATCCCATATCCAAAGCCAATTCGCAACAAAACCACTATAAATATACATGCATCCAATTCTAACCCACAGAAACAGAGAAAGAGAGAGTGTTTACATGAGGTAGGGTTTTGAAGAAAGTGAGAAAGCCTTGAGCTTGCTTCGCATCTGGAAACACAATGCCATGAAACAGCAGATGTCAATTCATTTCTCAACCAAATAAACCAGCCTATAAATAACATCAATTATACATATAGAAGTCCGGATATTTATTTTTTGAAAACGAATATTAGTGCTTTCACCTAGCTTCAGCTCAGGGAGCTTCTTCTGATCCTGAAAACCATCATCCTCCATTACAATATAATCACTAATAAGGGAAGTTTAGGGTCTGGGGTATTCTTTACAGAGGACAAATTCGATATATATATCGCATACACTGTAGTGCTGGTGGGAAGAGAGGACTGACTATGGCGGGAACGCCAGCGAGAATAAGGCGGGGTTTATGGCGAGTGCAACTGACGCGCCTAGAAGCCGAATTGGTTGGACTCCATTTATGTTTAGGCCCGATTCAATTATCTAGCAAAATGGTATAAAAATATTAATTTAAATACGGTAGGTCACTTCTGACCAATGTTCTGAATACCGTACCGGACTTGGTATCGGATTGGGCTCTGAAACGGAACTGTACCGGTACTGGTCGGTACCGGTACCGTTTCGGGATATTTTTTAAATTTATAAAATAGTCCCTAAACTTTTTAAAAATTGCAAAATA
>JANKOD010000006.1:21310942-21326959 GCA_026284645.1 Erythroxylum acuminatum
GCTGCCAAACAATCCGACTCCACAATGACCTTGGCAAGCTGTTGGTCTTTTAGCCAAGAAAGAGCTTCCCTTATAGATATAATTTCGGCAAGAACTGGGTCAAACAGGGCAGGGAAAAAACCTGAAATAGGAGTCACAAACTTACCTCGTGCGTCCCTAAGAACCGCAGCAAAGTCTTCTGTCGGAACATCCTCTGGAGAAACAACAAACTCGCTGTCTTCTTTCTCCCGAATAGAGAGCCTTTGCAATCCTGAATCCATAAAGCTAAAACGAAAATCTAAGAGTGACCAACATAGAAATAATACCTAGACCTCACCTTGCACATGAACGGCAAGACCAACACTTGCACTCGAAGAGAGAGAGAGAGAGAGGCAAGACCTAATCCTTAGCTATTTTCTAGCTAGAATGATATTAATAGGCAACATTAGTAGAAAAAAATAGTTTAGACAGCCACAATCAAATCTTATGTCGCGTATCATGTTTATACGAGGTACGACCAAAGAGAAACATTTTTTATACATTCCAGCCGTTTGCCTTTGGTATGGACCACAAAAATAACTGAGAAAGGAAACAGAAGACTTTCTTTATAACATAAAATATAACAAATTGTATATTTAATTTTAATATAAAAAATATATTAAATTATAAATTTTAAAATACATTTTGACGTTTTTAAAATATTTAATTTGAATATCAGCGGAGATTCAACATTTAAAATAAGTAACAACTTCGAAAGCTAAAGTTGTTAAAGAGGGCAATAAAAATGCCTTAATAAATTTTGAGAAAAACTTTCCCTTTCATCATCTTTTTACTAAGTCCAAAGATCAGCTTTTGTTTTAATGGCGCTCGAAAGAGAGAAGCAGAAGGTAGCACCAACGACCCAATGAACCTTGACCCATTGTACTTGCTTCGCATTTTTGCCTCCCCTCTTTTCAACTGGTTGGAATGCAACATCTGGATCGTTAATTTCCACAACAAAGTAATTGCCGTTTTCCATCTTCTCCACCACATGAAAAGCAGTGAAGCTCCACAATCATTCATGTCATGTTCTCACCAATCTTCCCAACTTCAAATCAGAGCTTCTGGTTGTTGGTGGCGGCAGCGATCGTGCTTCCACACATCTGAACTGAACGGGTTGTGGTGGTGGGTTCATGAAAAGATTTAATAGGATTAGTTAGATTATTTTAATTAAATTAAAGTTAATAATTCTAATTAAATTTATAACTAATTTGGTATAATTAAATTGAATATTAATTTAAATATGTAAATTTCAGAGTTTAATAATTTTCAAGTGATACAAAATTAAACATTTTTTCAAACAATAATGTTTATATTAAAATATATATTTAAAATTTTACTTATATTTTAATATAAACATTAAGGCCGATGACAGAATGGTTCGGCTTAGGGCGGATAACTGTCCACGTCGCTTTACTCTAGAATATTGTATGTTTGCATAGTTAAGTGTCTGCTATTTGACCTATTTCTATTATTCTATTATTATTTTATATCATAAAAATATATTTATTCAATAAATAACACTTATAAAAAATAAACCTAAAAATAAGGGGAATAGGATAAGGCAACAGGGGATGTCCCTCCGAACTCCCGCACCCGTCTCAATGAAGAGTTCAGATCCTCTGCTTAATATTATGGTGTTTTATCGTGTCTAATAAATTTCAGTAATTTATTTATGTGAGTATTTTATAGGTTTTGCGTGGGTCTTGCAAAATAAATATCTGAGATTCTATAAGATAGAATAAGAAAAAGTAATATTAAACAGAAGATCTGAATAAGAAAGAAGTGACCAAAATCATAAAATAAGAAAGAACTCCCGCACCTATCTCAATGTCATATTTGTGTGCACATATTGTATATGTTGATAAGTGGATTAAAAAAAAAAGGCACGAAAGAACTGAAGTTTAATTGGTGGGCCAGAAGGCATCTCACATATTATATGTGCTTACTTTATGACGATTGCATCTCATGAAATCAAATTTGTCATTGGATCTTTTGTGTATATCACACGACACAACGTTGTTGAAACATTTGGGATGTTGAAGCATCAAATCGCAGGGAACACTAATATTGGTGTCGACTGTACTAAAAGGAGAACAATCCTATCTATAACTTTATGGACAATCTAATCAAATCGTAGCAGATTAAGATTGAATAATACAATCAACAATCGTACAGAGAGCGCTTCTTTTTTCTTCTCAAAATGGCCTGAGGTGGAAGAGACAAAGCTAAATGGTCATATTTATGGAGGTTGTGACCCAATTCGAATCAAAATTCATGTTAGTAAGAGAAAACGTTCAGTGATTTTAATAAAAGTAGCTAATAATTGAGGCATGTATAATTGTGTTGTTTTTGCTTAATGAGCGTCACATAGAATATATGTTCTCGTGATGGAGAGGAGTACCAAGTAATCGACTTGCTATTGGGCAGAAAAAGAGGGAAAAAGAATTAATTAGCACACCTGTCATTAATCATTAAGAGAGAAATGGTAATGGACTTGTTGTTAGACCATGCGTGAAGCGGAAAAGACAACATGCACTGCCATCAAAGTTTGGTGTCTCTTGCTTTGGTTCAGCTTAATTTACGGGAAACCACCCTTCATTTTCATCTTTTTGCAATCTACTTTTGGATCTCCAAGCTAATGCCCATGGCAAAACTTTATTCATGTCCTGTGATGGATGTGATCTTTGCAAATGGTGCCCCAGTGAGTCCTAGGTCCCTCTTTAGGTTCAGATGCACCTCCAAACTATGGTCATCATCCACTTCAGTTCAAAGTCATGTTATACCCAAAAGATATTTCACATCCGCTTGGTGAAAAAAAAATAAAGTAGCATGACTTTCTTTCCATTCCATCCACATACCTTGGATGTTCAAAAGAATCTAGACCCATATACATCTATTGAGCTGCTGGCAAAAACAAATTACTCAAAGAAACAAGCTCTTTCCAGATTCCTAAAGCATCGAATACCAAATCTAGGCACTGCACAAGAAATTATTGTTCTGCGAGTTATTGATACCCTTGCTTCCTCTGGAAAATGGTTCATCCCCTATTGGACTTGATGTCAAATGCATCTTGGGAAGAGTGAAAGAACTACAAAACAAGCAAACAATGCTAAATGCATATGTGCATATTTCGGATAAGGTAACTCACATATGTGGTTATGCCAAATGGCTCTAATTTTACCATCACATGTTTCCAGTACAGATAATGAACTTGTTAACTGGCGTCTGTCAGTATCTTTTCGGACTGCTACTTAAGACTTATTTAGATAGCAATCTAAATATCTACCACCAGTAGGTTATCTCTATTTAGGCTACTGTGTGGTTCTTACTAGCAAATATACTCGTGTTTGTGTGTATATATATACGCACTTGGCTAACAGCGGCAGATTGGCCTACAAGAAGGTGGGGAGCCTGGGATTAGAGTTAAAGAAAACATACAGTAGATAGCAGGATTGATAAAGTCCATTAACTAAGAGATGTTGTTCGTGGGTGTCATATACTAATGAAAGCTTCAAGAGCTTAGAACCCAAAGCTAGAGAGATGGATTTGAATGATGATGAGCTAATCAAGGAAATGAAAGCACTGAGAAGAAGACTTTGAAGCGTTTAATGGTCTCTTATCATCCACTTCAAATATGGTACATTCATCACCTTTTGTTCGTAGTTATCATCTTGCTTGAAAGCAACCTTAGAACCACTCAGCTCTCTCCATATCATGTGGTCCTCCAAGTCTAAAAGAGGTGGATGCTCAGCTAGAGAGACAAAGGTTACAAGTAGTGGAGAAAGCGGCATGTAAAAATGGAAACGAAAAATCAGGAGCAAGTAAGTAAATGGTAGCCTACAGATAGAAGGCTGGATTTCTCAGTTGTGGATAGTACTATTGCCATAATTCCAAATGAGATGACACTTGTGTAGTTATGGGAAGAGGTGATTGGCTAGGGTTTTTTTAGAGAGATTCTTGTGGATGGAATAGCATTGGACAGTACAAGCACCGAGCAAACCTTCTTTGACGAAAATCTGTGTTTGTTGTGATAGAGAAAGAGGCAGCTTTTTTTAGCTCCCACAGAAAAGCTAAACCGATAAGCACGCATGGCTAGCTTGGAAGATAGTCCAACAACAACAATAACATTCCTAATGCACATGACATAATACAACCGATAAAGAAAGAGAGAGTCTGGAGCTTCTCTTTTAAGTGAAAGCGACTTCCAGACACAGAACAGTCAAAGAAGCATTGGTTCTCATGACACCCTCTCACAGCAGCAGCAGCAGCTGCTGCAGCATATGCCCTTTGAGCGAAATAATTGTCCTTCCTTTCTAGGCTTGGACATCGGCCACGTGGAAGTTAAATCTTACAAAAACATAACTTGACATATCATTCAATTCTTCTATGTTAATATTTTGATCCGTTTAAAATTACACTGAAATGTCATCACCATAACCCAATACATAAGAATTATGGTCCACAGCCTCCGTGACAAAACAAACCTTAACCCACAAAACCCACTTGCCCATGCAACTCCTCGGATGATAATCCTCTTTCGGTCTCTGTCAATTTTAGCTCTATCAATGTCCCACATGCTTTCCCAAGTGAAGTGAACTGGCATCTAGGATATCTAGTATGGCTATTTAACTTTCTATACCTACCTTAGTTTCCTTACATATGCTTTTGATAAGCCCAACAGGTTAACCTTTCATTTCAATAAAAATAAAACCGAAAGTTGCTCATTTTGGCCAATAAATTGGATCCCATCTCAACAATCATGACTCAAACTCAAACCCCTCCCCGACTGTCCCCAACCTATCACTCCCTCTCCCAATTCCACAGCACCCCATGAACATGTAATACTTGTTCTTTGCGGTCTTTCTCAAGCGCAATCCCGTGCTTTCTGGAAAGGTAAATGGACGTTCTCTGACCCTCTCTCCCTTAACTCACACCCCACTGCTTTTGTATGCAACTTCAACAACGTATTTATGCCTATAATATATATACACATGAACAAAAAACATATGTGAGAGGTATGCATCCGGTGATATAGCTGTCTTTCTCATTCCTTGGTCTTGAGTTGAGGGTCCAAAAAAAAAAAGTTAACCAACAAATGACTGTCACTTAACACAACTGGTTTCCATTGCTTGCAGAGATGTGAAATTGGAAAAGATCATGGAATTTCTTGGCTGCTAACTCTATTAGAGAGAAACCAAAGGGTGCATATGTCATTCTCAGGCTCTAGTCCCACCAATTAGTTACCTTGGTAGCGTAGCTAGGTTACATATCCGGTGCAACTACATACCTAAAATGATTCCCTCCAGCAACAATGGCGACAACTCTATCTTCTTTAGCTATCAACAAGCTTATAACAAACCCTTTTTCAGTGACATTATTTCCAACTCCATCGAAGACGATTTTCCCTCGTCTTTCTTCCACTGGCCCGAGGACTTGGAATTAGAAAACTATGACCTCCATGATCTCCTACTGCAACCTTTGCGAGCTACTGATCCTACGATCTCTGAGACCATTGATAGCATGGTCGGTTCTAGCAAAAGTGTGGACGCCGGTGAGCTCAGCAAAAAATCTCATCACAGTTCTGGCTTGAATCCCAGAAAGAGATCTTCAAAGCGGGATCGTCACAGCAAGATTAACACCCGTCAAGGACCAAGAGATCGGAGAATGAGACTGTCCCTAAAAGTTGCGCGAGAGTTTTTTGATCTACAAGATAAGCTTAACTTTGACAAACCTAGCAAAACGGTTGAGTGGTTACTAGTACAAGCAAGAGCTGAAATCAAGAAACTGCCTACTAGCCTGTTGAATTATAGCTGCAGCACTGTTGTGACCAAGAGTGTATCTTCTACTTCCGAGTGTGAAGTTGTTTCTGCGATTGATGAAACCGCCATTACAAGAAGCAATAATACCCAAGGCAAACAATCCCCTCGTATAATCAACAGGGTGAAGAAGGCTAAACCATCACGTAAGACAGGATTTCACTTCATCCCAAAGGAGCTAAGGGACAAGGCAAGAGAAAGGGCAAGAGAAAGAACAAAGATGAAGAATCGAATAAGTATGAATGAATCAAAGCTTCACGATGATCATCACGAAGCAACCAACCGAGAATCAAGCCAATTAAGTTGCTTGATGAATCCCTTTGAAACTGGAAAGGAATCAGTCACTCAAAGTCACTTAATGAACACAGACATGCTGGTCGAGGTTGAAGTGCCGAGAAGCTCACAAGAACACAACATTTTTCGTACCACGACAGAGGGTATAAACATGATTGATGAGTCCTTACTGATTATGAGCAAATGGAGTTCCTCACCATTTTTCAGTCTTCTGCAAAACAAGGGAATTTCCGAAGAGGTAATTAATAATCTTGAACATCCAAACTGATTTTATAAGATGTTTGTGAAGTTCTACCATACAACCCACAGCTTTAGTACTAGAAGTACAAATGCACACACCCCGCAAAGAGGAGATGTCCTAGGTTAAGTGATTTGTTCCTCAAAATTCCAAACAACCCATTATCACATATTTGGTTGCAGAGTCAATTCACAGATTTTCAGCCCCTCTGCAAATCCTGGGAACCCTACAACATTCAAAGTCTGTTCTGAAATGAAAGAATTCCTGTCACTCGTGACATCCTTGACGTGTCAGGTCAGCGGAGAATGAAGAACAACAACATGGTTTATTCCTTCTGTTTGCTTTGCATGTAATATATATACATGGTGTCTTTTCATTATGAGCAAATTTTTTTTCTGAACTGTTTTATCAATGTTTGTTCGGTTTTCTTCCTATCAAATCAGTGTTTTGTGTTCCTTCCTCGTGTTTCCAAGTAAAGAAATTAACAGCTGCATGTACAGATTCAGTGCAACTCTCTGAAATGGTCGATAAATGCACTTACAGACCTTAAAATCACTTGTATTTCTGGCTTTTACACCATTCTACAAGCTGACAGATGAACATGCCATAGAATTTCTCCAGCTAAACTTGATTTCAGAAATTATAAAAAGGAAAAAAACACTTCTCTTGTTCATTTTAGAACACTGATGCTATTTATGCTCTTGGCTTTGCCATTAGCATATGTACTTTGTCTTCCTATGACTTCCAGTAGTCTCATTGTCAACTTTGAAGAACTTCGTTAATTCATGACATCCCACTGAATAAATGAAACAAAAACATTTGTGAAGAGAACCAGTCAATGCCATGTTTTCATAGCTCATTGATTGGTTGAGTGAAAACTTCAGCTCCAGCTGTGATAATTAATAATAGCAAGTTTTGATGAGTTTTAGTACTAGATATCAGATAGTGCTTGATGGCTGTCGAGACACAAAATGTGCCCACAACCACGATACTTGTGGCCGCAGGACTGCCATAAGTAAGTTATATATAAAGCAACATACTACACAGCAAAGGATGTTTCCTCGTTGAAATTTTTTTTTTCTTTTCATTTTGCATCAAGTTTAATCTACACCTTTCACTTGCTTGACCTAGAGGAATATATGGTTTGAAGAAATAATTAGGTTTCATCTAGGAGGTTTTAACAGATCTTTTTGTTATTTCCTTTGGCTGCTCTTCAGTTCTTGATTACTTTTGCACTGGGTATAACTTACCTACACTTCTTACGATTTTGGAACAAGTCAATTGTCACTAGTGATCTGTGTTAAGGTTTTGCCTGGCAAAAGAAAAATATGTATCAAGATATTTAGTATGCAAAGTGGACATCTAGTCATCTAGTTTAGTACTTGTACCAACTCCTTGCTGCTTGTTCCATGTTGCTATAATAACTAGAATTCTCTATCACTGTACTTCTTGCCTGCTGTGAATGAGATATAAGCATTAGCAAATGATAGCATATTAGCAACTTAGAATGTGCTCTTTTAGTTTTGAATTTCGAGTTTGGAATTTGTAGTGGCATCATTTCTCATAATTAGCAATTCTAGACCAGTGAAGTGATATCAATTGTTCGTTTAACCGTGTAACTATACGCATGTCCTCATTTACATTATCAGGTACCAGATCAGCTTATCAACTTAGTGACTTTGTATATATATGTATAATACAAGATATTAAATTACAGATTGTGGACGACATAGCAGTTGCAGGCGATTACAATAATTATGAATATAATTGCGATAAATTAGGGTAATGATTCGAATGTAGAATCATGCAAACCGTAATTTTAAACTGATATAGCCATTAAAGATGTTACAGGTCCAACATAACAACCGCAATTGCAATTCTGGACCCAAATTTAAAACCTTACTTGATATAATATACATATGTGCTTCGTTATAATGTTAACTTTAGTTCTAACTCCTCTGGGATTTTCTGGACTAGGGGATTAGCTTTTGAATACCAGGAAGGCTATCTGATCATATGAAAAAGACGATGTGAAGTTAATTGAAAATAATCGGACCCGAATATCTGTATGACTCTCAAAGAGGAATACGAAGATTAACCTATTTGTGAGCACTTGAAACTCATAAATTCTGCAGAAGATATATTTTCCCTGCCTAGAGATACCATAGTTCTCATTACCGTTTGGACTATCAAGTTTACAAACGATGACACCTTCTATGATATATATATAGCACGCAATCTTAAGAGACTAGCAAAACTTATGCTCACTGTAATGAACCAAGTTGATCACATGAACTAGCAAGCTGCTATTGTCTAATGGCAGCTTTGGGAGTTACCTGTCATACAATTGATTAATAATCTAACTATATATACACTATAAATATGTAACTCTTATAGGTTATAATTAATTTCATAATTCAATATATATTTATTTCTAATATGTGTTAGTTACTATAGGATTAAAATTTTGGTCGTCATTCACATAAAGAGACATTTTAATTCAAAATTTGTTATGCACCATAATACTTTTTTAATAACTAAATATAGAAAAAGATGGAAGAGATTATAAATTCGGTGAAAATTGTTATAAAACATATATATATATATATAGAAGCACGTTTATCATAATGGATAATGACTGATAAAACTCTCCAAGGAAAAAGATTGCCTATCAATTTATGGGACTATAACTTTGGTTCTAAAAGTTATGGAAGCGCATAGGATTAAGGTGCCTTTAGAAAGTTTGAGCTGTGGATATTCAATGTTCACTTTGAATTGGTACTAAAGGGCATACTATCACTAATCACTCTCCTATACACTTCCCTTAAGTTCCTTTCTCCCTTGTCCCCATAATAAAATTAATCAAAATATATATCCCAAAGACTCAAACTATACTAATTATAATGAAATTGAAGTTAGTTCCGAATGACTGACCTCACTCGTGCTCTGTAATGTCACGAACAGCTGAAGTTTTTCTTCCAATCATTATTGCCGGCAAACAAGATAATTTTAGGCCCCCCATCTTCAGTTATGGTTGGCATGAATAAATAGGATTCATGCATTGTTATGATAACATTGCCTGGATTCCAACATTGTTCTACCAATGGCCCTTGGGTCCTCTGCTCAGCAAGACGTACAATAATTTGTATCAAGCTCTCATTCTTTGAAGAAAATAATTCTAGGCAGATACACGGATAAAGTCCAACATAAAGGAAACAAAAGATTTTTTTTTTTGAAATTTCTCCAAGAAAATTTGTGCTCTCTTGTACTTGAATTGCGGCTACAAAAACTCTAGCCTTTGGGTAACAGCAAGAGGAAGTATAACTAGATCTAGCCTTTCGATCCCTCGAGTAACACATTATATATTCTGCGTTAACATATGCTTTAATTTTCACTTGAAATATAAATTCAATGCCCTTATCATATGGACCAGAATGTTGGGATACAATCAGATAATGAATATATATATTAGCATAAAATGCTGTTGCATTAGATCAAATCTCCGTTGAAGTTTGAAATGTAGTATATATAGTAATGAATAATGGATAAATTAAAAGATATCTAATTAAATTTAAGTCAAAGGAAAATAAAAAAGGATGACAATAGAGAAAAATCATCTTAGCATCTGGGAGTAGTAAAATCAAATTTCAAATGATACTGATAAATTTAAGAAGCTATGTCTTTTAATTAGGTTTTTGGTTTTTATATTTCATTTTAGTTTCTTCCACCTTTTATAACTTAAGATAATTATAATACATACTATTTAATTATTTAATATAAATTACTAATAAGAATATCTATAAATAATTTAATTTGTTTTATTTATATTAAAATAAAAATAATAAGTAATTAATATAATTGAATTTTTAAACATCTCCAAAATATATAATAATTCAAAATAAACAAATAAATATTATTATATATATAATTTAATTATGTAATTATTTATCTTCAAATTTTATTTAACATTTAATTATGACAAATATAACTATATTATATTAATAATTTTTGTTTTAAAAACTAAATGAAAAATCAAAATAAAAAATAGAAATAAAACCTATAATTAGCTTTTCCCCACACTTAGCCATATTGATTTATGAATTTATCACTTCAACAAAAGTCGAATGACAGTATTTAGGTTTTCCTTGATTAATTGCTTATAAAACATGTCATTAGAAATAAATTAAGAAAAAGAAAAAAAAAGGGGCAGAGATTATGCTTGGTATATATGTTAAGTTGAATTTAGAAATATGTTATTTGAAAATATCAATCAGCAACGAGCAGTTCTAAATTACCATGTTCACAAACATTAATTGGAAGTCATTTTCTGGAGGGGGCTTACAACATTTGGACGTCCGCCTTCGCAAGTAATCATGTCTAGCAATACTACTTGTTGAATGGCTATTCAAAAGTTGAGTGGAAAGACAAAGGGCTAAAAGGCAAAACTCAAAAGCACGCAACATGTCGTCGTCCACTGATATCTAAATATAGCCACACCGTGAGAGTGTCACCGGCATCTGGCAGAGGCCATAACTCGCATGAAAAGTTAAAAAGAGCTAGCCTGCCCAGGGTCTTCCAGTTCTACTACACTTTAAAATTACTATTACAATTCAGATTTTTGTTACTATTTATTCAAAATTTGTAATCGTCCACAGTTGTAGTGGTACAGTTACGTTCACAATTTAAAATCAAGTTAATTATATTGAATTTTCTTTTTCTTTTTCTTTTAATATTTATAGTTCAAAATTATTAATTACTTCTTCGTATGATTTAACTATTATGCAAATTTTATACCATATTTTAAAGTTAAAATTGATAAAAATTCATTAAATAACATTATAAAATAAATAATTTTATATAATATGAGTATTAAAATTTGGAAAAAAGCCCCAAAAATGTAAGTTTATCAACCAAAGGATGCAAATATTAATCAACTTAAGAGTGTTATATGTACATAAAAAGGAAACTTTCCTATTCCATTTGATTCCACGTACAGTCACTCTCCAGTCTCAGAGCTTTTGGAGGAAAGGTTTGGAATCTATCTTACTCTCTGTTTCCACGGTCCTGAGAAACGGTTCTGGAAATCTATCTTCTTTTTATTTTTATTTTTCATTGTTCTTAAGATATATCTACCTGTACCTACCTTGACAAACAACAGTAAGCACTGAGAGAGTCCTGTGTCGCTCGTCAAAACAAGGCAGAAGAGAGAGAGAGAGAAAAGTAGATAGATCTCACCAGAAACTAAGCATAGAAGAAACT
Source organism: Erythroxylum acuminatum (assembly GCA_026284645.1). Classification (NCBI taxonomy): domain Eukaryota; kingdom Viridiplantae; phylum Streptophyta; class Magnoliopsida; order Malpighiales; family Erythroxylaceae; genus Erythroxylum; species Erythroxylum acuminatum. Next base: position 21,322,571 of record JANKOD010000006.1, read on the forward strand.
CAGAAACAAGAAGAACAAAAATAGAAACCCTGAAGTACCAATACCCTAATACTGAAGCAGATGTTGAGGTTGTAAATGGTTGTCTGGATTTGTAGCAACAACCAACCAAAATATGCTATCCAAATATCAAAGATAAAGAAATCTTTCTCTAAACCCCAAGGACACATATATCAATAAATTCAGAAGAAAGAAAGAATTTCTATTGTTGACATAAAAGAACCCTAACAACAATTGTCGAGCTCTGATCATTCTCCACAGAAGAATAAAAAAAAAAAACATAAAAAATCTCAAATGAACAGCCAATCTTTCTTCGCCAAGAAAACTCAAGATTAATATGTGCAGAAGAAATCGAATAATTTTCAAGAACCCAACGAAGATAGTGAGAGAAAACCCTAAACTGGAAACAAGATTTTCAAGCGATCGAGTGAATCTGACAGTCACGCGCACTTACAGGCAGGCAGAAAGATCTCTTGAGATCAAAGTAATTAACTTCAAAACGGGGCATACAGAGAGCTAGGAATCGCACTTTAAATTCTACTAGCCCGTTTCCACATAAACCCTAGGAGAGAGATCTGGCAAAGGGAAAGAAAGATGAAGAGTAGAGAGAAGCTTCCTTTGTAAATCAACGGCTGAATGGGGTTGATGTTACTGGAATTTACATTCAGAACAGTAATCTTTTCGATAAAGGGGACGCCATGAATAGAGAAAATGATAAAGACCAGTGGATTGAGAATGGCACTCTCTTTTTGCAGAAGATAATAACATCGAAATGACGCTTCTCTCTTTAGTTTGTGTATAATATATGCAATGTACGGTGTGCAGCAGTAAGTTTGAACGAAAATTACTACCCTCTCTTCCTTCATTCACTGAATCTGAGTCTCGGACCATTTTTCATTTATATCTATTTTAATAAAAAAGATCCACCAGATAGTTCAACGTTAATTCCGTTATTTCATTTAAAATGCTTTGATTGCAATTGATTTACACCTGTTAAATCATTGTCCTAATCAAATAACCCTTTATGCGTAGTTAATAATAAGATGCCTGGCTGGTCACAAAAATAGTAATCCATCTATGGAAAAGGGGACATTAATTAATTAGTTTTGCAATTAAAATCAAACATATTACAACTAATTTAAGATTTTTATTTCATATCAAATATAAAAAATTACTTTGATCCTTTAATAATTTGATTTTTATAAATCATATTATAAAAATTTGTAATATGATTTGTATCAGTTTATGAATTTATAACCTTTTAATCAGGTGCATACGTAGAAGTAAAGCAAATTTGTATTTCAAATTTCTTTTTGTTAAACACCTAAAACTTTAAGCATACTAAAGATTTCGTAGACAATGGAACCACCCACAAGAAATCAAACGCTATCATTTATCTAACCCCTCCAAACCTCTTGATAGGAGTGCGGAAAGCTTATCACCAAGCCACGATCCTAATCATTTTAGATCCACCAACTTCACATAAATCAACACGGTCTTAAAATGTATAAGTTGAAGTGCAAGTTTGTTTGAAGGATTTGAGGTCAAATGTTAATTGTTGGAAAACGAGTATCTTCGTTTCTTTCCAAAAGCCCGTGAGTCTACAACTTTTGGAAGATAAGAACGATGACAAAGAAATGGAACAAAACCCGTTGGACCCAGACCTACGCTTAATATATAAATCTGGACCACACCAAAAATCTCAAATCCTATATATCCAGCAATCTTAATACGAAGGGCAAGAAAATTAAAATAAAAAAGGAACTGCAGATTTACACCTGCCCACTTGCAGAGCCCTAACTTTTTCACTAACAGAGGATCCCAAGCATTTCGCTTCTCGTAAGGGGAATATATGACAAACCGTATTTACAGTAAATCACAGGATCGATCTCAAGAATTCGCGTACGTCATTGTTACCAAGGGGCTTCCTTATTGAAGCCCAAAGATTAATTGATTTTCAAGGCCTAATAATGTATGACTACTCTAAATTGGTGGCTGTAGTAGTTATGCACCAACATGAAGGCAATTCCATCCAATTATTATATTAATTAAAAGAATGATGATATCTTCAAATAGGCCACAAATTGAATTAATCTTAAATTATAAGAAGACATTTTTCTTACTAGTCATTGAGTAGATATATAAAATTGCATCATTTTTATATCTAATTAATATATAGATATATATGTATGCATATTAATTAGTGGGCTACAAAAAGTTGTTGAATCTTTTACATACCTTGGACCACTGCGGACAAAAACCATAAGCTTCATCCATATTCATCGGTTATTCCATTCTCTCTTCCTTCACCAAGATGAGCATTTATGTTCTGAAGAATAGGAAAATAGAGAAGAAAGAAGAAATTTGGTGTTAGACAAGTACGTTCACGATCGAAATTGGCTCGTAATTATAACCATATTAATGACCTTAAGCTTTGAAACTTTGATGATTGTTGCAGCTTGAGGGTTTCATAGAATACTAACAACAATGTTATTGTATTGTTGTTGATACGCAAGCGCTACCCCTGGCCTCATACCACAGAAATGAGTGTCTACAAATATGCATGCAAGCACCGTACCTAAGAGGCTAAGAACAACAACAAAACGCTTGAAAGCAAAGGAGATAGGAAGAGAGACACTGAATGAAACACACAAAGTGGCAGTAATTTGTACCGTATAGGACCTTGGTTTGTTCTATCATTTATAGCCTTATATTCTTGAACCTCAGACATTTTTTTCTTCATTTTGGGAAGAAGAAGACAAAACGAAGACGGGGACAAAAGCTGATATAGAATAATAGCGATAAATTCAAGGCCGACTAGAACTATTTCTACGTCTATGCCAGAAAGCTTCTAAAAGGCGAACGAGGAGATGAGTGGAGAAAAACGAAAGATAACGCAATAATGAAAAAGCAGAATGTATATATGAAGGTTGCATACACCACACCAGCTACATAGGCATATGTTGTCTGTATATTACGTAATCTACTTGGCCAGGGTAGGTTTGTCAGTGATTGGTGTGTACTTGTAACGTTGCTGAGTTGCTCGAACAACACCTTGCATGTGGGGGCTGCCTTAGCTTGTGTTATTTAATTCAACGAAGCAATGGGATTGGTAATTTGTGTGTGTCGCTATTTCAAAGCTTTTGCAATGTAGCTTTCATCTTTTTAAGTTTTTGGCAAGGTCAAGTCGCACTTTCTAGTTAACAACATTGGAAATATTAGATTTTGTAACTAGCTTAGTCCTTGCATTTTCCAGTTGTAGTATTTATAACTGTGTTGTGTTACTGCTTGCTGCTCCAGACATAATATTTATAACTCATCTACTACTCTTGCATGCATTTAAGGGGAGACCGTCTTTTTCGGGGTGATTGTACCGTCATTTCTTTGTTATTGCCGTTCGCGTCTATAATTAAGTAACTTTTTCTACTTTACTGCCCTTTATGCTTAGACTGCAGCTTCTAATTTCTTTATTTTTTCTACTTGTTTTGACTTTGTTTCATTTTTCCGAGTCAAGCTAAATCATTATTTGAATATAAAATAAAAAGTATAGTTTATCCAAACGCTTTGTTCCCTACTTGTTTTGCACGGAGTTAAATTAAATAGAAATTTTTATAAATTTAATTATTAGTCTTAATATATTATTAAGATATTTTATATTGTTATTTCTATCATTTTTTAAAAATAAAATTTTTCATTTTTTATTACTAACTAGGAGGATTCTATTCTTAATAAAAGTGATTTTTAAAAAAGGCTGAAGTATGTGCTTATCATTTCAAGCATTCTTTTTTTCAGTCATGTGAGAAAAATAGTGTTAACTTATGATGCTAATAATATTTGTATGCGAGAGAATACAAATTTACTAATAACAATCAAGCATGATATTTATGAATAAATGAAAACAGATAATCGAAAAAGTATTAAAATTAAAATTTAAAATTTGATATTTAAATATTTTATTTTAAAAAATATTGAATAAAGATCGATATTAACAAATTGTGATTGAAGGATTTTTAAACATTAACTAACACTACAACATATAAGCTTATTAGCAACGAATTCAATCATCGCTAAATATTAAAAAATCGCGTCAAATAATAATTTTACGACGAAAAACAATCGTCGTCTTGATGGTCGCCGAATCCGGGTAGCCAAATAATATTCGCGATGCTTTCGTGAAATCATCGTAGAAAGATTTTGGATACACAATATATTCGTCGGTAAAATATATAACCAACGAGAACCAAAAACGTCGTACATAGAAATTTAAGGCGTACGTGTTTCCTAGAGAAAAAGTTTTTACCTACAAAACCGTAGTTGTATGTAATTGTTTTTACTTACGATTTTGTTTTTGTACCAGAATAATTTTTTCTACTAATTGTTCGTCGTAGGTTA
>JANKOD010000006.1:21335551-21347367 GCA_026284645.1 Erythroxylum acuminatum
TTAAAGTAAATAAAATAACTAATTAAAAAACTTTGAAAAAAAGGGAGAAAGGAGAGGAGAGAGAGAGAGGCCGGGAAATTTAAAAAAAATGGATTTTTTTTTACAAAATTTTCAAAAATTTTTAAAATTTTCCTCGCTCTCGCCGGTATTTTGAATACTAACCGGGTATTATATCCAAAACAGATCGGTACCGACCAATTTTTTAACACAATACGACCGACCCTTTATTTCGTACCGATTTTGGTTCGACCGGGATGCATGAAGTGGTATTCACCATGTATTTTGAGATTTGATAATTAAGTTTATTTATTTATATATACATACATAGTTATATATTACTATTATATATGTGGTCTTGTAGTATTATATGTAAATACTATAATGATAATAAAAGTGTATCCTCTTCCTCCTCTTGTAATTTTTCAAATCACTTATTATTATATATAAAAATAACAAATTAAAAGGTATTTAATATTTTGAATTTTTTAATTTAGTGACTAATTTTTTAAAATTTTGTATAAATTATGTTAAAATTTTAATTTTCCTTATGTGACTGATCACGAGATTCTCCTTTTTTTAACCACTCGATTGGTTTGGTTTGCAGTCTTTATCATTTTGTCTTTTTGTCAATCAATGAAAAAGTGTTTCATGATCTTTATTAAGTATAAACTTAAGAAGACATGAAATCGAAACTATATATCATACCTGTCGGACCAGTGTAGTAAGCAAGTTGCCTGTGGTTGTTCATAGCAGAAACAGGAGAAAACAAGAGATTAAGAATCAGAAAGAATTATCTGCTGCTTCTGATATGAAAATAAACAACTAATTCGTTCTTACTCTGTGAGAAAGCTGACTCTTTCTGCAAGTGGGGTGAGTCCAAGCAAGCTGAGAGCAAAAATCCATTGCTGTTTCAAAGAAACAACAGCATGAAAATCTTGATACAGTATCAGCTTTTGAAACTTTTTATCATTTAGCTAGTTCCTTGAACTCCATTAAAGAACGCACTTACCCTTGCAAAACCGTAACAGTAGGCGATAATCGCAAGAGGGACAGCAGGGAACAGTACAGAAAGCTTAGTTCCGAGAATAACTTCTTGGAGATTAGTGAGTAACAGTCTAAGCAATCCACACCGAACTTTGGAAACAAGTGTCAGGTCGGATTTCTTTCTCAGAGAAGAAGATGACATGTTGTGAGCAGTACGGCCAGGTCTCATCTCCTTGCTTAAACCCTTAAGATTTCCATTCTCCATAAGCCGCGGTTCCAGTGTAGATGCCATAGTAATGGTGCAACGAGACAAAAGAGAAAAGGATCCAATCTTCACCAACTCAAAGTTTGGTTGGTTCTTGTTATACAGTAATGGGCAGGATGCAGGAAGAGTTCTTATAAATAGCGTGAGTGAGCTCTTACAAATAGCGTGACACCAATCATGGATTCGCGCAACTTCGTGGAAGCTTCGTTCTTGCCCTTCAAATCGAGTTCAGATCTTCTGTCCAATATTATGGTGTCTTATTGTGTCCAATAAATCTCAGCCATTTATTTATGTGGGGTCCGCATGGGGCCCGTATGGGTCCCGCAAAATGAATGACTGAGATTCCATGAGACAGAATAAGACAGAGTAAAACTGGACAGAGGATCTGGTTTCCTGAAAAAGAACCTATTGTCTGAAGGACAATTGGATGATCTTGGGTGCAAGATTGATGGTGAGAATGGAATCATTAAAATAATAAACGGAGTGCTTATACTTATGAAGGGAGAAAAGATAGCTGCAAATATATATATGGTAAAGAGAGAGACTTTAGAGGAAGTTGAAGCATCAGTTGTCTCAAGTAGTTCAAGTGACAGATCAGCAATGATATGGCATCAGAAACTTGGGCATATGTCTAAACAAGGAATGAAAATCTTTGTAAAGAAGAAGCTACTTCTTGGACTTACAAAATTATCACTTTTTTTGTGATCATTATATTATAAGTAAGCAACATCATTTGAAGTTCAACACATCAAATTCTAGAAGCAAGGTTGTTCTAGAATTGGTTCACTCTAATGTATGACAAGTACTGATTCCATCCCTAGGAGGAGCAAATTATTTTTTGTCATTCCTTGATAATTATTCCAAGAGATGTTGGGTGTATCCGACCAAGAGGAAGTCAGATGTGTTTCTAGTCTTCAAACTATGCAAAGCGCAAGTAGAACTTGAATCTGAAAAGAAGATCAAGTTTATGAGGACAAATAATGGAAGGGAATACACTGGCAATGAATTTGATCAATTCTGCAAGCAAGAAGGCATCAAAAGACAGTTCACAATAGCATACACTCCTCAGTAGAATAGAGTGGCAGAGCGGATGAACAAACTTTGTTAGAGAGAGCTATATTGACAATTGCAAGCTTAGAAAAGACTTTCTAGGCAGAAGCAGTCAATACCGCTTGTCATATGGTAAATTGGGCCCCCATCAACTGCAATTGAGTTAAAGACACCGACAGAGATGTGGATTGGTAAGCCAGTTGATTATTCAAACCTTTATATATTCGAAAGTCCTGTGTACGTGATGTACAATCCCCAAGAAACTACGAAGCTGGATTCAAAATCCAGGAAATGCTTATTTTTAGGGTATACTGATGGAGTGAAGGAGTATCACCTGTAGGTCCCAATGCCCATAAGGTTATCATCAATAGGAATTTAATCTTTGTAGATGAGCTATAAAAGATAGGAGACGATGATTACACGTTAAAGAAAGATTCAAAGACTACTTTTGTTCAGTTGGAAAAGGAATCCCAAACAGATTCTTTTGAAGTAGCACCAGAGCATGAGGTACAAAAACCAGTAGAGTCTAAAATTCCAGAGAATAGTTTATCAAATCGCCTAAAAGGCGACCAGATTGGCATTCAGACTATACTATAGAGGGCAATATTGCATACTATCTTTTAACTGAGGATGGGGAGTCTTCAACTCTCCAGGAGGCAATGAATAGTTTAAATGCATCTTAATGGATGGAAGCAATGCAGGAAGAAATTGAAGCTCTTCATAAGAATAAGACTTAGGAACTTGTGCCACTACCATAAGGAAGAAAGGTTATTGGCAACAAATGGGTTTATAAGATCAAGCAAAATGGCAATGATTAGGTCAAGCGATATTATGCAAGATTGGTGGTGAAAGGATATGCGTAGAAGGAAGGAATTGATTTCAATGAAATATTTTCCCTTGTGGTCCGACTTACAACAATCTGAGTAGTCCTGGCAATATGTGATGCGTTTGACTTACATCTAGAACAGTTAGATGTAAAGACCGCTTTTCTTCATAGAGATCTTGAATAAGAGATTTATACGCTCCAACCAAGAGGTTTTTAAGAAGCAAGAAAGGAGAACTTGGTTTGCAGGTTGAACAAATCTCTGTACGGTTTAAATCAAGTGTCAAGGTGTTGGTACAAAAGATTTAATTCCTTCATTGTAAGCCTTGAATACAGCATACTAAATGTAGACCCTTGTGCATATTTCAAGAGGTTTAGTGAAAATGACTTCACTATCTTACTGTTGTATATAGATGACATGTTGGTAGCAGGCCCCAACAAAGATCGTTATTATAGAATTGAAGGCTCAGTTGGCTAAGGAATTTGAAATGAAGGACTTGGGACTAGCAATTATAGGGATGCAAATTCATTGAGACAGAAGTAACATGAATATTTGGCTTTCTTAGAAGAATTATCTGAAGAAGATCTTGCAACGCTTCAACATGCAAGACTATAAGCCAATTTCTACCCTACTTCCTCTTAACTTCAATTTATTCTCCAGCATGAGTCCTAACTGTGAAGATGAGAGGATGGAGATGTCTCAATTAATGTATACATCAGCAGTGAGAAGCTTAATGTTCTCTTTGATTTGTACAAGACCAGACATTGCACATGCAGTAGGAGTAGTTAGTTAGTACATGACAAGTCCTGGCAGAGAGCATTGGAATGCTATAAAGAGGGTTCATAGATACATTAAAGGGACCTCAAATGTTGCATTGTGTTATGAAGGATCAGACTTTATTGTTAGTGGATATGTGAATTCTTATTATGCAGGAGATCTTAATGGCAATAAATCCACCACAAGTTATGTGTTAACATTAGTTGAAAGGGTTGTAAGTTGGGTCTTAAAACTGTAGTCTGTTGTGGCTACGTCAATAACATAAGCAAAATATATAGCAGCTATACAAGTTAGTAAAGAAGCAATTTGGTTGAAAATGTTATTGTAGGAGCTCAAGCACAAGTAAGAGAAGATTTCTCTATTTTGTGTCAGTCAGAGTACCTTGCACCTTGCAAGGAATCCAGTTTTTTATTCAAAAATGAAATCCATACAAGTTCAATATCACTTTGTTCGTAAGAAACTGGAAGAAAGAACTGTGGATATGTGGAAGATTCATACTAACGATAACCTCGTAGATTTTATAACAAAAGTGGCCATCAACATTGACAATTTTATTTGGTGTCGCTCCTCTTGCAGCCTGATGGAGACATGAGCAACATGGGAATGGCAAGGAAGAAAGAATGGTGTGAAGATCTTATTAACTTTCAATCACATCTTCGAGTGGTTAATTGTTACTGCCGACCTAAAAGAGTCAAAAAAAAGGAAGACAACTGACTTAAAATATGTCAACAAAAGCAGGAATAAACTTGCATGTGGACAATAAGATCTTATTGACATTCAATCAAATCTTCGAGTGGCAGATTGTTACTGCCGACTTAAAAGAGTAAAAAATAAGGAAGACAACTAACTTAAAATATGTCAACAAAAGCAGGAATAAACTTGCATGTGGACAATTAAAAAAAGAAATGGTAGCACATATAGGAGGCTTATGAATAGGCCTTCCCATATGGTTTTATATTCATTCCAAACCTTCTCTTCTTCGGTTTAATCTCCATAGTTTTGAGAGTATTTCTCCTATTTTTGAGAGAGTTAATGTCTATCTGTGTAAAATAGAGAGAGGTTATAACTCCTAAGTTTTTTATAGTGAAGTTTCTTCTTCTTGCCCTTAGTTTTTACCTTGATTTGTTTGGAGTTTTACACATAAAAAATCTGTGTTTATTTTTTTATTACTATTTCTTCAATCTTATTTAGCTGTAAACTTGCTCTAATCCAGTCAATTTTTACAACATATATATATTCTCTTCATTTGAAACTTATTCTCGAGGAATTCAATACGAGCATTTGTGTAGAAAAAGTATAGGGGATGGCTTGTTCAGTTCACTTTGTGAAAGCTACCGACTCGTGAAGCTCTCTAGAGGAGAGCAGGGAGACACAGGTGTTCTTTTGGTGGGAGTGTTTGTGGCATAAAGCGGGGAGTAGTGCATGGGATTTGGTGTGCAGTTGAGTCTTGATTCATATACAGTAGGTACTTAGTGATCGTTATTGTGATGGCCACCAAATTCTATATGCTTTTGTTAGGATGTTGTTTTGGTTTCGGAAAACAATGTGTGATAGATGGTAATTCTATTGAGTTATCATTGGATGGCCAATAGCAAAGTTAGTGATACACTGGATTGTCCAGTTGTCCTTATGGCATCAACATGAGACAAATTGTCAAAGCCTTCCTAAAGTCTGTTTCCACTTCCGGAAGATAAGAACCAAAGTCACAATCACTGGCTCACGGGCACACACAGGCCGATGCTTTTGACTGTTTAAATGAAGTTTCAATGGAGCTAGTGCAAGCACACACAACCATGATGGATCGTTGCCCCGAGAGGTGACCTCGTAAGAAACTAAACAACTTAAAGTCAAAGCTGTTAAAAAAAAAGTCTGTAGAATGACACGCTAATCTCTATGTAAATATCATAAGAAACTTACATACAAAGTTTTAAAAAAATTTAAGTGCAAAGATTAAATTAACGTTACAATCTTATAACTTTGGTCATTATATTCTAACAGAAATTATTATAATTTAAATTTGGAATACAAAGTTTTCAGTTATTGAATTTTGAAATTAATATTTCCTTTTATTAAAATTATTCATAATAACCGTATGTCATTTTTTCACAGCTATGAAAAGATTATGTCAATTCATTTAATAATAACTTTTTATAGTAAAGCATATATGTTCGATGAATTTTATTAAAATTATTTATTGTAGTAAATAACTATGAAGAAAAGCGATATTATATGATAATTCATCGCTAATAAAGTTAATGGAAGTTCATATAAATAGTTTGATGTGCTAAATTTATATATACTGTGAGAACTTCTCTCTAATTATTCTAACAGCAATTTCATAATTGATACAAATCGTATCAATTTTCATATTTGCTTTGTCAATGTGTTCGTGGGACTGTGCCCCGTCTCGAAATATATTAAGATATTTTTTATGTATCATTTATATGGTCAATGCTGAGTTGTCTTTATGTTCACCTTCAATTCGAAACAAAAGAGCACAATAAAGTAGCCTTTGCCGGTGGCATTGGAGTTAGGATTCCAGTTCAGTAGGGTGTGATTGAAGATAGACCAGAGTCCAGACTGATTGAGCCCCTGAAAACCCTCCTCTGCCATTTGCACAACCGCGTAACTTGTAATTGGAGCTTCTTCTTTTTTTTTTAGGGTTAAATTTTAAAATATTAAGCATTTTTCTTATAGCGTACCTTCAACTCAATTTGAGTTGCAGGGTTTCGTTATTATATTCAAGACAGAGAGAAAGTAACGATCTCCAACCTAAGATTGACTGCTCTATCTCTTTAAAGAAAGATCTATGACCTTTCATTTGAAAAAGTAAACTGTACCTGTGCAGACCTTTAAGGTAAGTATATTTGAAGTAACTGAGCTGTGCAAAAAAATATATGACTGAATTCGTTTTACAAAATATAATCAATCTAAAGTTTAAAGTTTTAACTTGGTTGGTTAACATTTATATATGTGTGCCATATTAGACATTGGAGTTCAATAATATGCTTAGATGACATAGAAATGTGGTGCGGAGCTTCTTTCTTTGTATGATTCGAGGGGATGGACTCATTTAAGTAAATATTTGCTTAAGGTTACTCCCGTTTTTGCTAACTTTTAGTTCACATATTATATATCAATAATAAATACTATTTATTATTGATATATAATAAATATCCCGTTTTGGCTAGGGAGATATTCGTTTCGAATTGGTTTTTCAACTATCTTAGTAGGGGAGTTATGGTCCATTCGAGATGTTTTGATTTTTGCGTGGGATCACGGTTTTCGACAAGTCATTGTAGAATCAGATAGCATGGAGGCAGTGCGGATGGTGATTTGTGGTGTTGTTTCTTCACATCCCCTGTCTGTTTTGGTTGTGGATATTCAAGCGTTACTTGCTAAGAATTGGAGTTGCTCTATTAGCCATGTGCTTCGTGAAGGTAAATTTGCAGCAGATTGTTTGACTAAAGTGAGTCATGGCATTATTTCAAATTTTCAGGTTTGGGATGAGATTCCTGAAGCTCTCTCCTTGATTGTATGGGCTGATGTCTGTGGTATTTCTTTTATGAGATAGTTTTCGTTTCTATTAGTTGTAACCAAAAAAATAATAATAAATATCCTTCGTGAATTCAGGCGGTGAGAGATCCTAAGAGCTTGCTTATTCACACGCAGAAAGAAAAGGTCATTAACCTCTGTCATTATTTTAATTACTATTAAAAACGAGATAATCACACTAATTTTTTGTACTATTACTATATTACTTAAGACATTATAACTGTAGAATCTGAATTTTATTTAAAATTACTTGCTTTTTGTTTACATTAAGTCATTTTCTTGACAACTAAGATGTAATGTAATCCATTTGTTGGAATATAATTGGTCGGTCGTAGTTACTCACTTTATATACGATACTCTTAAAAATCATAAGATCAAATTAAATAAAGTATCCATTTGGCTATGTATATGTATGTATACATGCATGTGTAATTTTACAAGAAAATATTAGTGGAGGTTTGACAATCTGTGCTTTTAATGGCCCTTTGTTGCTTGAACGCAAAGGAAGTTTCATTGGAAGAAGTATGCTCCACAATTTCTGCTCCCTCGCCGCACCCACTGGACCTTGCAATTGCGTACCCCTCTCTTTCTCTCTCTCCCTACAATTTATACGTCAATAAATAAATAAAATCCAGAGTCTGATGGAAGCAAACTCACTCCCATGTCAACTATGTGCCAGTTTTCTTGTGCTAGTCCTCATCTACTAGCTATTCCACAATTTTCAAGCTGTCAAACTCAAACATTCAAGCTTCTCCATACTACTCTAAATCCAACATCTTCAATACACTGCTCTCTCCATCTCTCTTTCTCTCCATGCAATCTCTCCATTTCCTGATCTGTTCTCTGCAACAACCATGAAAACCTCCATGCCATTCTGTACTACACTTCTTCGGCTCTCTCTTTGCCTTGTATTGTTTCAATTTTGGCGGTGTAATTTCTTCTCCTCTGTCAATACCATACACTATAACACTACTCCATCTATGTCTGCTTCGGATCAGCCTTTGAGGAACAGAAAAATGTTGGCCACCCAGTTTGACTTCAAACCTTTTCTCAGAAGCCAGCACCAACACCATCGGCGTCATCACCGGCATATCCCTTTGCACCGCGAGCCAGTCGGAGGCGATATTGATGGGCGTTATGGTGATAGCAAACGACTTGTTCCAACCGGTCCAAACCCTTTGCACCATTAAGGTTTTGTTTTCTTTTTTAATTTTTTGGTTGCATATGCTTCTGTATTGTATAATTAGTCTTCATGTAATATTCATCTCATGATCCATTCTTCAGAAAACGAAAAGCAAGAAAGAAGTTTCTGAAATCGGTCTCGTGCAGATTCTATACATACTTGTTAAAATTTCAGAATTAAATTCGTGTCAATTCATACGTGCTCTAATGATTGCTTATAACCGAAAAATAAGCTTTATCATTCCCTTAGTCACGGAATTTCATGTTTGACGGATCATGCATTTATTCTAATCTACACCTATTAGTTTATTGTGGAAGAAGCAATAGTAGCTGTGACGGCACGGAACGTCATGGGAACCGAAATTTAGGCACCATTGCTGCAGTATAATATCATAGTGAAGATTAGTTAGGATCACAGCTTTGACAACATCACCGCAGTCCATTTTTCTAAAACGTTGACTAATTAATAGATGAGAACCTACTAATCCAACCTCTCCAAAATTCTACAATAGGTTATAGGGTTGTAATTAATGTATTAGATTAACTAGAAATTTTGTGTGCATGAATCAAATGCAACAACTAACATAGGATCCTCCTTAGGAGATGCATATGTATCAGTTGTTGACTAAAAGTGAAGCACATTTAGTGTCTTCCTGTTTGTACTCCTGACCTTGTGTTTTCTGTGTGGAATGGGCAAAAGTCGCGATAAAGGTCGGCATTAGTTAAAGGGAAAGAAAAAATGCTAAACCACTTCCTATTTTGTCTTTAGACTTTTTTGGTGTCATGATCCATTTTCACTGGGCCTTTTGCCATGCAGTGGTTACATTGATTTAATTTCTACTCGCTGCATTGGATTGGATCGGATTAACTATAGAAACCATAATATCCTAGTGAATTGCGAAATCCTCTGAATGGTTCATTTTTGTGTGATTAAAAGAATTTAAAATTGGACTTTCTTCAAAAATAATTTCATAATTATGGTTTAGTTGTGATTTTCAAGAAATGTATGATTCGTGATTATATGATTTAAGGTTAAAAATAATGACTTGGTTCCTGATCGAAAGTTTCAAAAAGGTTGGCAAAAATGAGTTGAGTGTAAAATTATAAACGACATCAATATTTAGGGAACAAAAATAGAAGAATATTCACATTTTAGACTATAATTATGAAATTTTGGAATCTGATTAGTCACAGTTTAAAGATTTAGGTTATCTTTTATTGGAAATCAAATTAAATTGAAAGGAGGAAGAAGAAAAAAGAAATAGCAAATATTTTGATGCCGATCGAGAAGTTTTTTCATTTTTTTAATAATCCAAATTAAATCATTTTGCTTGAAAAATATGAAGGAAATTAACTAGTGTTATGAATTTCTTATTGAATTGATTAAAAAACAGTACAAATTTACTTTGTATTATAAGAATTTCAGGTTGTGCTAGTTGATACATCAAAACATCAAAAAAGTATGAAGACAAATTTCTAAGTTAAGAAAATATGGAGAGTTAAATTAAAAATATATTTTTATCTTTAAATATTTTAATCATAAAAATATTATTTAAAATACTTTTAATAAATAAAGTTGTAGAATAAAATTTTAAAATATTTTTAAAACTATAATCATAATAAGGGATTAAATTTATAATGATACTAAAATTAAAAGATTATTTTATAATTTAAAAAATAATCTTAAATGATATCCAATATTAATTGGTATCTACGGCATTAGTGACAGCAAAATACTTATAAGTTGTATTCATTTTTCTATAACATATGAAGTATTCTATTTTTTAATTTTAATTTTTTACAATCTGATTTTATTATTAAATAAATAATATTTGAGTATTTAATATTAATTACTAATAAAATTATAATTAATATAATTTAATTATTCAAGTTATTGTTAATCTTAAAGTTCTTTCAAAATTTTCACACGCATTGTACCTTTTAAAAGATTAATTTTATTAGTAGAAAGTTAAATTTTTTATTATATAAATTTTAAAAATATATTTTATAATCTTAAAAATTATCTAATTGTATCTAATATTAACCAATATTAATATTATAATATGGCAAAAATAAAACTGATATGAACACCCAAATATAGCATTCACAACTTTGGTGTCGAGTTACCTCGTAGAGCAACTCTACCCGACGGATGCCATAATCGGAGGTCCCGTTCGACATCCAAACTCACTATATTCAGTAATTAGGATTTAGTTTACATATATCCTATTTTTATTTTTAGCATTTTAATTGGACATGAGAATTTCCACTATACTTGAAGTTGTGTCTTAGCTGGTGATTGGATATTGAAGATTGCATTCTTTTGGAAGTAGATGGTGCTTGGGATTTGAATTGGCAATATGTTCTTAATTAGCATAACTTTCGGTGGTTGATTTTGTTGGAACCCGTTTCCGGATGTCCAACCACTAAAGCGGGGAACATAAGCACATCAGTTCGAAAGGCATAAGGCGGAAGCAAAGTGAACAAATGGTTCAAACAAGCTTGAGGATAAATTTCCAAGAAATTCAAATTCGTCTAAAAATAGCAAGAGAGGGTAGAAAATTGGTAGGAAAAGCAATGGTTCGGATTTCGTGCGAATCGGAGGTCAAATGAGAAAGTTATAAGAGAAAATGTCAAAAATGACCAAATGAATAGTGTTTGACCAAATGAATAGTAAAAATCTAATTTCCGACCCTCATAGCTTTTTACTCCGAATTTCGATCAGGACCTATCATATCTCGTTTTAAAGATCTTGACGAGCTCTACAACTTTCGTGAAATATGGAAAATCCGATTTATCGCTCTAAAGGGTCAAAAAAATCCGTCCGAAGGTTCAACCTAAAATTGCCCATGAATAGTAATTCGGGAATCACAATAGCATATTGGGCAGAAATCTTTAAACGTGCATAACCTTTTCATCCTAAGTCATCTAATGATCCATTCTATCTCATTTTCAAGATCTTAACGCGCTCTAAAATTTTCTAGAAGATATCCAAAGCGAATTCCCTCACGAAGAGGGTCTAAACCTTAAGCGAAGCTACTGTCCAAATTTAGGCAAAGTTGGACAGCATCTCCCCTAAAAATGGATCTAGCCAAACTTTAATTTCAAACATCCAAACTACAACCTGCATAGAAATCACTTCTATCTTCCCAATTGTCAATCATCCAACTACAATCCAT
>JANKOD010000006.1:21475874-21491718 GCA_026284645.1 Erythroxylum acuminatum
TTGGATTGGTTTTGATAACACTGAAGTCCCTTGAGTACTGTCAAACATTAAGCTCTAACTTAAATTATGATAAAAACTTTAGGAGCCAAAATGTGTCTTTTGATTTAATCCTTGCATGTTATATTAAGGCATGCTATTATTTTGGTTTGAATTTGAACTTCAATCAAATTAACTTAGTTTGATCAACTTGTAGACTTGTTTCTTTCGGCAATTTGGCTGCTCAGTGGTTCGCACAGACTACCTCACTCTACGCAAGGGCTTCATCATGGTATGTGGTATTCCTGTTGATTCGGAACCCAACATATGTGATATGTGTAGATAAGTGTTTTTTGTGAACGTTGTAATATCATGTTTGGCTTGTTTATATCGATACATTTTAGAGTTGTACTTGCATCCTGTGATATCATACCATGTCAACGGCAAACTAAAAATTGACTAAAAATGTGTTGTGTGCATGTGATTAGGCATACTGCAATTAAGAAGTCATTCCGATTAGCAAGAAACTGAAGCATATCATGTTGATTGTTCAGTTATTCTGCCTGTGTAGTGCTTTGAAAAAAAATAGACGTAGTAGGATCTCATGTTTGGCTGCATTGTTTGTATTAATGCATTTGGTTTTAGTATTTACATCTCTATCACAGCATGTCATACAAAGGGCAAGCTTAAAAAATGATTAAAAGTGTTGTGTGCCCGTGTTTTGCAGTCAAGAAACCATGTTGATTAGCAGGAAACTGAAGCATAGAACTCATACCATGTCGTTTCTTTACTTGAGCACCAGAAAAGGGAAAGACATAGAATAAACTTTTCGGGGTCAAACTTTCATGTAATTTTGAATTTCTAATAATAATTCAAATAAATTTTTTAAAATATAAAATGAAATGGAATGTGATAAAAAAACAATTCTAAAAAAAATAATTCAAAATTTTTACAATCCCACCAGCAAAACTGCAACTGCAAGCAGGGCTTTTCAAGTGTTTTATCGTTCAAAAGTTATTACCTGCAATACAAGTAAACTGAGATCTTAAAACTAAGAGTTCCATTTTCAGGACTTGATATGAAGTCTCTTTGTCTAGCAGATGTCTGTTGATAGTTTTTGCCACTAATGTTTAAGTTGTATTTCCATTCTTTTATTTTTCTTACAGAATCATAATTTGCCTCTGAAATACGATTTTCATAGCTATATGATACGGTCTATGGAAGAAGAATTCCAACGGATTGTTGGTGTAAGGTAAAATAATTTTTTTGATGTTTTCTGTATTGGACCTGTTCAAACTTTTTGAAGGCTTGATCTCTCTTTGAATTTTTAAGCCTGATGTGTTCATATGATAAATGGCCAGCTAATTACCTGTTTATTTAACACCTTGTAGTGGTCCATTGTGGGGATTCGTTGTTGCTTTCATGCTGTTTAATATAAAAGGTATGGATTGAGTTTCAAAAGTATTATTTCTCTGATTCTAGACCTGCAGTAGTTCCGTACTTTGACGAACATTCTCTGGCATTTTCTTTGTTTGTGCACTTTCCTCTTGTGAGTTGCTTTTTGGATTACTATGATAAAAATCCCCATGAATGACTGATACATATCCTATTAGTTGTCGAATGTGTCTTTTCTATGCTTAGATTGTATATTTGAACTTGTTTGGTTTTCTTCTCTTCGTACAGGGTCTAATCTGTACTTCTGGATAGCCATCATTCCTGTCAGTGTAAGTACTTTTTCTTTAATATTTCTGTTTCTGGTCTTTTTGTCAGAAAAGGACAATTTCTGGATATAGGCATAATTCATATTCGTAATGAACTATGCGTTATGCTTTTTTAGTGCCGTGCATCCTTTCTTGTAGAATTATTCCGAAACTGTTGCTTTTGTTGGCAGCTTGTTCTTCTAGTAGGTGCAAAACTACAGCATGTCATTGCAACCTTGGCAATAGAAAATGCTGGCATTACTGGATACTTTGTAGGAGCAAAACTGAAACCTCGAGATGATCTCTTCTGGTTTAAGAAACCTGAGCTATTGTTGTCATTGATTCATTTTATCTTATTCCAGGTGACAATGCTCATTGTTCATGTAATCTAAATGCTGTAACATCCATTTTTCGTGCTGACAAAATATTCTGATCTTTCTCTGAATTCTATTTGCAGAATGCGTTTGAATTGGCTTCATTCTTTTGGTTCTGGGTAAATACCTTTCGTTGCTTGAAATAAATTTTATTTTACCACATTAGATGATCTTCCTGCAAGATAAAATTAAAATACCCAAACTTTAAATACTTAGAATACAAATGCTCTGTCCCCTGATCCCTGTACAGCATCAATTGGAAGTTTTACAAAGCATAGTGAATACACTGGAGCACTTACTTCTTACCGTATTGTGAAGGTTGTTGGATCTGTATATTCTGACTTATTTTTCTTTGGTTGGTTGTGTTCAGTGGCAATTTGGCTATAATTCTTGTTTCATAAGAAACCATTTGCTGGTATATGTGCGACTTATCCTGGGGTATGCATGGTCAGTTTGTAGTAAGTTTGTTGACTGTATTAGCAGTTTTTTTCACTATGGTGTTCTCTTATTTTTCAGGTTTGCCGGTCAGTTTCTCTGCAGCTATAGCACCTTACCCCTATATGCTTTGGTTACCCAGGTACTCCACACATCTTATACCTGAATTTGGACTATCAAGAGTTCACTAACATAAAATTGAGTTATTAACAATCTGGGGCTGTTGGACTTGTAGTATTGGTAGAATTTTTACAAGTTTTAGGCGCTAGATTCGTCTGAATGTCTGGTCCTTTGCATCCTTGGCATGTCTCTCAAGTCTCAAATACGAAGCTATCGATGTCCTAGAGAAACTTGGGGGAGGGAAGGCTTATTGTCTTTGATTTTTTCCTTTAAATCTAGAAGATAAAGAAATGATTGCTAAGTGCATTAGTAGGTGTAGTAAAATTAATGCAGGAATACAGATTACTGGACATATATTTTCTAGTAAAATTAGGGCAGGAATACAGATTACTGGACATATCCCAGTTTGATGCTGGATGTTTTCTAGTAAAATTAATGCAGGAATACAGATTACTGGACATATCTCAGTTGGATGTTAAGTAGAGGTGATATTATACAGTTCATTAATACTGTCATATCCCCAGTTGGTACTAGTCTTTGTGGTAGAGCATAAGATGTCAAACAAACAATCCCTTGTGAAGGATATGAAAAATTCCGAGGAAAAGTAGTAAAAATGTTTTCTTTTCTTGAAAAATATATACTTTTGGTTGGGTGGTTGAACATTCTGTTAGCTGCCACGTCGTAAACTGAAGTTTCTGTTGTCTTCCTCTTAACCTAATTGGAGGATGGTTGGAAAAAACTATATTTTGATTTACAATCCCCTTCTCCCCTTCTTTTCTTTAGTTGCTTGAATCTTTTCTTGGATGGAAAGAGTTCTATTCCATGATAATCTAAATGAAAAGACAACTTAATAGAAAAAGTGGACTCTTCTTTGTCAATAGGCTTTCTAAGAGAATATTGCCCCTTTAAGCATATGAAGTGGCTATCTTCTTCCTCCTTTGTGTTGGATTCATGAAATAGGAGTATTTCCTGACTATTAAGCATCATGAAACTTTCCTCATTTCTTTTATAGATGGGGACAAACTACAAAGCAGCTCTGATTCCTCAAAGGATAAGAGAGACTATCCATGGGTGGGGTAAGGCAGCTAGGAGGAAGAGAAGGCATGGAATCATGGACGATTCCACAATACGCACAGAAACTAGCACAGTAATGTCACTTGAGGAAGATGATCATCAGTTTCTAGAAGTTCCTGAGATTGCTCCCTCTGCTGATAGCGAGATTGAGTTACAACCAGCTTCCAATGCGAATGAAACTTCAAGTAGAGTTAGCACTCCCCTGCTTCGGCCGTCAGCTTCAGTTTCTTCAGCGGTGACATTGACTTTTGACCTGGATGGAGTTTCTAGATCATATTCAATGCCAGAAAGAAGGGACTGAAGTTGGTACAAGGAAAAGACTCGCAGATTAGAAGATTCAAGTGAATGGACTTAGGCTTTATAGAGATCTTGTATAAAATAGGAGGAAAAGAAACAAGAACGCTAGATTTAGCTGAATATTTATAAAGGCTTGTGATCGTCTGTTCCAGATTGCCTGCACCTACCCAGTGCCAACTTCTTCCATCCTCATATTTACACTGCCCTATTTATTTATTGTGAAACATGTGGATGAGAGAAGTTTGGTACAAGATGTCACACACAATTCGGAAGGATTTGCGTCCATTTATAAAACCCAACTCTGGATCCCTAGCAGGGAATCTGGAACGTGCTCAGAATTTAGGGTGTCATAGGTACGAAGAACAGGGATATATTTACAAAGTTTCTCTTTTTTTCACTCTACTTGTTGATCTTTGATTTTCTTGCAAGTCATGAACTTGTAGGTCTATTGTGTTGTCAGAAGATAGCAGAAAAAAATACTGGTTCTCGTCCTTTTTTCACTTCCCTGATATGCATTAGGCTGGTGCAACGGGACTGGGAATTCCTTCTCTTTGTTTATTCACTAACTATTAAGCCTAGACGACTTACTATGTAGATTGATACAAGCTAGTGCTGCAAACTTATATACAAATCAATGTGATCCATGTAGCAATATTATATCCAAGTAAGTGGCCCTAGTTCACAATAAAATCAAGGTTATAGTATTCCTATCTCAAATTTTAATTACTGACATAGTAAGTTGGACCTCAATGGAAGTGGCGTTTGCACATACCAGCTACTACGAAATCCAACCCGATGCGTATTCTGGAATCAAATCAATGTCAATTTCACCATCGTCACCTGCAACAGTTTACCCCTAGAGCCATGCCTTTGTTTCAATTCAAAGCCATGTATCAGCTAATTTTACAGCAAGCAATGCATGTAGCAAAGTAGAATGCTGTCAACATACAACCAAGCATGGCATGGTGAAGACGGAAACCTGTCTGGTCAAACTTAGCTATATTATTATATATGGCAAAGAACGGCATGGCTAATAGGGAAAATTTTCTAGGTAGAACTCCAAGCCTCAGCGTTGCTAAGTGCATAAACTCCAGAACTAAGTTGCCGGTGCATGGAAGGAATTTCATGTCGTATCCTTTACCAGCAACACCAACCATTGTTTCTACGTTGAAAACCATCGGCTGTCCCATGCAAAACTCAGCACTGATCAATTGTATACAGGCACCATAAAAGTACAGAAGTTTAAAGAGGTGTCCGTACAGAAGTTTAAAGAGGTGTTTGGACATAGAACCAACAAACCATTTTCTCATATGTCCATATACTTGCTTGCTTGTTAATAATAGTCACTGCAAGCCATAGGATCTAACATATTTAAGTAGTTCAACCAAATCATGGAAACACTCAAATCCATATGGAACATATAGTGTCAAAAATGCGACAATTTTATGTCATAGGGGGAGTAAACAGTTGAGGAAGATTTTCTGAAACATAAAATTGAACTATTCAGGATACCAAGAGAGCCTTTCTGACAGATTAGTACAGTGAATTTATGGCATGTCACGTTTAAGAATTCTCATCAATGCTTTCTTCTTCCATGGCTTTCAAACTTTCTGCCATCATACGGTTTCTATTCTGTGCTTGTCTTTCCACAGCAACCATATAGAGGCCTAATCAATTAATTGATAAAAACTGTCAGAATAATATGAAGTGAAGGAAAACCAGAAACCTTGTAGTGAAACTAGTTTGACTGATACAAGCAAAGAAAATTTTCAATAGGCAAGAGGCCAGTATCAGATTAGGACTACATACTGATAGCACTTCCAATAGCACACATCCAAAGAATTCTCATGGACCATTTATCGCCAATGATGCCTCCGGTTCCCATAAGTAGCTGAAGAAAGTGATAAATAAATATAATTATTTTCACAAAATAATGTAATGATTGACCACATAATCTACTGTAGCATGAGCAAAATTCCCTTTGCTTTCAGATAGCGGAATGCCAGACAATTAAAGCCACCAGGGCCTTTTAACTCTTGGATTCAAAGTCGTACATTGCAGAAGGAAATAGGATTAAGAAGCCATTCCTATTCATAATCTTCACGGCTCTGAAGTCTTAGAAAAATTCACTTGGTGAGTCAACAATAGCCATTTCGTCTCCAGTTATATACGCCACACAGCACTGACATAATCCGATTAAACCATTGAAAATAGTTTAATTAAGAAGCTGGGGAATTCATTTCACTTGCAACTTCCTTTCAATACACAAAAACAAATAATCACAAACACGACATAGTGCCTCGTACTTTCTATCTCTCTATAATAGTTAACCAAAAACCATTCTAACCAAACCTACAGCTGAATCCCATAAACAACGACGAGATCCAATCATCGGCACCTAGGATTTGATATTAACAAACCAAACTCAAGAAATATACTAACAGAAAGATCTTAACAACCCAGAATGCACTCAACCACATGGGTATTACATCTCCAATCAAGTTTAAGTTATAACTTGGATACATACGGAAACAATGGGTAATGTTCTAATAACAAGGGCATAACAAACATATTAAACCATGTGAAAGCAGACATCACACAACAAATTGCACAAAACCCATCTGACATGAATGGGAAGAGATAGCGAAAAGATTGTACCTTGGAGAGCGGGGGTTTTTCCCGGTGGTTTTCAAGCAGAGGATCAAAGGTAAGTGGCCTCACCCTGTCAGGGTTTTAGAGATGCTTTTGTCGTCTACTGTTTCATACCGTAAAACGACAATTGAGGCAATTGAAATCAACTTGTTTTCCATATGATTTTCTATTTAGCAGTTAATAAATAGTTAGAAACTTATATCTACTCATTATTTTTTATTAAAATTTTGTTTTTAATGGTTTTATATACCTTTAGTTTGATTGATATTTTCTTATGATTTGAATTTCAATTTAAATGTGCCTCTTTAGTTTAATAATTAGGAATACAAGTTTTTATATTCTAATTCAGACAAATTTCACATAATGTTATAGTTTAAATATAATTTAAAACAACAACAATAACAACCCTAATGAACAAGGTTTCTGCTTCGTGAGGATTAGGGTAGAAATATCAATTATATACAGTCTTACAGTTGTATTTTACAAAGAGACTGTTTTCGTGACTCAAACATAACGAGAAAGAAATGCTTATATCTATTTTTTAATCTCATTGAATCCATTCATTCAAGATTTAGTTTGCTGAAGGATGACCCTTGATTGTGGTTATAAAACAGCTCTTCTATAACTAAAATAATATATTTTTAAAATCTTAAAATGCTTAGAATAATTGTAAACAAATTGCAACTTAAATAAAAAGAATTAAAGCTCAAATTTTAGAAGTACTAAAGGATATCTCATAATCTAAAAAGAAAAGATCATATATTTCCTTTATTGGATGTGAAAGGAATGTAAAACTCCTGCAATCGGTGGGTTACATACATAGAAAGTGCTTACATATATACATTCTTCCAAGCGCGCCTGAAATAGTTATCATTACCACTCACACAGCATGAACAGAAATGACCAATCCATAAGCCAGGATGTTGTTAAAAAAACATTACTAGCAAGTGTCATCAATTACTTGGAATGAATTGCTTCTTTCCTCAAGGTCATTCACCAACTAAGAAAAGTAATGAAATTCTGTCCGTGACAGAACTGAGTATCCTTGGCAGAACCAGGAAATTCAACTCGAGAAAATCTTCATTTCACTACTAGATTATCAACACCAACGTTTCAAAACCAATCCTCATAAACAAAGAATTATAGGGGAAGTGGCTAATTCTTAATGATTGAGAAAATAGGCTTTTCACTAGCTAGAAGTAAAAAAGAGTATCTTTACATTTCGAAATTCCATTAGTCAACTTACCAAAATCAACAAGTATCATCTCCAGAGTACACAGTCAACCACTTTACCATCTCCTATAACTTCTTATCTCAGAAACTAGATGAACATATTGACCCTTCTCAACCATCCTTGTTATAACCATGTCAGCTTCAGAGTGCTTTCCAGCTTTCTGCAAATTCCTCACTAAAGTGCTATAAACAAGAAAATTAGGACTGCATCCTCTAGATTCCATTGCGTCAAGCATAGAGCATGCCTCCTTAAACTTCCCTGCTATACAGAACCCCCGAATCATGGAACTGTAGGTTAAAACATTTGGCAACTGGCCCTTGGTTATCATCTCATCAAGCATTGCCTGAGCATTTTCAAGCTGACCTGCCGCGATGTAACCTGTGATCATCACAGTATAACAAACAACATCTGGCTTGCATCCATTTTTTGTGATTTCATCAAAAAAATATTTACAGGCATCTAAATTCCCTGCACGACTCAGTCCATCTATCAAGCTAGTGAAGTGGAGCACAGTGGGAGGAGGACCCGCTTCCTTCATATGATTTAAAAGGTTGAGTGCAGCAAGTGGTTTATCCCCTTTTCCAAGAACATGCAGAAGGATGTTATAAGTGTGAAAATCTGGAGAAAGTCCACTTCTTCCCATTTCCTCAAGCAATCTGTGAAACTGATCCAACTTTCCCAGCCTATACTTTGCCCACAAAAGAACATTATAAGTAGAAACATCTGAAGAATAACCATCAGCTAACATCAGCTCGTGCACCCACTCAATCAACTTGTATTGATGCAAGACAAGAAGTGAATGCAAGATTGCACTGTAGGAGTGCTTGAATGGTCTATAATTGAATGTCTTCGACTTAACGAAATCCTGCACGACTTTCTTACCAAGTCCTGCCTCGCCAATGGTACAGATTAATATGTTAAATGTTCGAGCTGTAGTTGGGAACCCATTCTTGATCATTTCATCTATCAATCTACATATTGCCTTAAGCTCCCCACAACTTGAAAATATTGTCAATATCAAATGATACGCATTGACCGTGTGCTTGTAAGATCCCTGCCGAGCAGACCAGAGAAAAAACTTGTACCCCAATTTGGCACATCTCGTTTTGTTTTCATTGTTCATCTTTGTCAAGATTCCCAGAAGAACTTCTCGCACCAGAAGGCCCGAAACCCTTATACGCAAATCATCTAAAGCCTTTTTTGCATCGAATCCTGGGCCATCTTGTCGTAAAATCTCAAGAACTCGTGCAGCATCTTTCTTGGCATTAGCAAAAAAACGCTGCCGATCAGACAGGTTCTCTTGAGCACGTCTTTCATAATTGTATTCAGACCTTTCCCAAGATCCATTCAAGCATTGCTCAATGTACTGATATCCATCATCACCTATATCACAGTCAAAACTCCGGTGGCTTAAATGTCTGGCAAAGGACAGACCGCATGAAAATTTATGAACCAACCTGGTACCGGAAAGAGCTATACCATTCATTGTTTGAACTCAAAACACCCTTTATATCTCTAACAGTAGAGTACCCCATAAATCGAAAACGCCTAGCCACACTCTGCCATTCCTTGAACCATAGAGCCTAGATACCAATATGCAACAAAAACAGTTACCAGAACAAGAAAAATTCATCTAGTACAGTGACCCCTTGTATGAAATTATAATGTTCTTAACAGACTCACAGGGGCTGAAGCAAATAGATGCCTCTAAGTCCTGTCCCCTCCAAAGAGGATTAAAAAAAAAAGAAGAAGCTTGAGGATAGGTTAAGTTATTTAAGTGTCATCAATCTTACATCAAAAATTGTTGACAGTTGATGGCGGAAGACAGCGATACAGCTACTCCAAACTGTGAAGGGGGTAAGTGGTATGAAACTTAGAAGAAGCAAAACCATAAGCGCTTCCTGAAGTATTTGAGGGTTCTCTCTCAAGCCTGCACACGCTTGTCGTCTGCCTCAAACTCAAACTCAAACTCAAACTCAATCACTTGAATTGTGAGAAAAGGACAGAGTAGTACAAGTTGTTGGAGTTTGGAGTTCTTTTGGGTTTGGGGTTCTGCTAGCCCAAACCAACAACCTGCTATCCTATTTCTAAACAGTGTAGTACAATTTTGTTCGCCGATACGCGGTATTCTACGGATAGGATAGTTGGCCCAAAAATTTAAGATTGATCTATATCTAAAGTTAAGGATCGAATTTCTAATCTTAGGTTAAAGATAGATGAGTCTCTTTCACTCAATCACACCCCTTGAGTTTTCTACGATATATTATATATAACAACACAACAATGTTAATAAGGATGATAATAATAATTAACGGAAAGGATCAAAGATATACCATCAACCCTGTTTTTCAGTGCATTGAAAATTTTAAAAAAAATTGGATTAAAATTTCGTGAGAAGGAGCAAATAACCTCTCGTTCCTTTTCTTTCAGCAAATTAGTAGTTTAAAATTGTTTGTAATGTATAATTAAAATTCTAATCTTTTGATAGAGAGATACCTACGAAATCATATTTTTCCGCATTTGGTAAGAAAATTTTAACTTTTAACTTTCAACTTTTTTCTAATTAAAAGAAAGAGTAAAAAAGATAAATTAGTTCATTATGTTTAGAATAAGACAGGACTTCGACCAACTTGAGATACAATAAAAAGAATAATAACAATATTGTAATTAATAAATAGATATAATTATGATACGTGAATTTTAATATTATTTAAAGAACTAATTATTGCGTTAAGAAATATAACTTCAATTTCATATGAAATTAGAATTATAGCCCAACTTAGTTTCACATTGTTTGTATGTAGATGAGGATGAAAGTCAAATTTTCTTTTTTGAATTATGCAAGATAATAGTTACACCAGTAGATTTTTTAACGCTAATTATTATAATAAAAACTATTGCAGTTAAGACTATAAAATTATACTTTTTTATGTCAACAAATTATCATTTTTTTGACATTAAGATATGTACATCCCTAAACAATATATGCCTTTAAAATTATTAAATTTTAAATATAAAATTTTGCAAGATGTTTTTGATATTAATCTTTCTCCTAAATATAATAATTTTGAACTGTAGACTTGTGAATACATAATCTTCCTTAATTCACATATTTAATGAAAGAATGGGGTCTAGTATATTCTTTGAAGTCAATTTCCTAGCATGTATAACATGTATACATATAAACCTAGTTCTCTATAATATAGTTAAGTACACCAAATAGACACTATTTTAAAACTTTTGGGATAAATTTAGTTGTACATTTATAACTTAAATCTTTATAACGTAGGTTTATATGGTTTAAATTTAAAATACAATAATTTTGTAGTTTTGAAATCAAAAACCCTTTTCATTAACCATTCATCAAAGATCATATCAATACGTAAAGAATGTCTTATCTTTATAATAAAAGAAAGAAAGGTTGAAAGGATAATGATATTGTCTCGATTAATATAAAAGGAAAAAATAATTTTATTATCGAATACAAATTCTTAGTAAAGTTATTTATCAATTGAAATGGTAGTGAGAATATGAGTGTCTTAAATCCTCTTTTACCCTTGATTTTAGTTAGCATGTTATAATATTTAATATGATCCACTAATATTTGAGTTATGACTATATTTGTTGTTAGGGGTGTGTGACTTATATTAAAACTATATATATATACATATACATATACTTATGTAGTTCACCTTTTTAGGGGCTTTGGGATTATTATTCCATATTATAATTGTGAGACAGGGTGGTATTTAGAGATTGTAAAATTCTCTACATCTTCATTGTGCCTGTGAACCCTTTGGGGGCTCTTGTACTCTCATTTCATCATATTGGATTTTTGACTGGCTCATTGTCGTTTGTGATTTTTCCCTTACAATAAGGGTTTTTTTAAACATAAATTTGGTATGTAATTGAGTTAGATGGAAAGGTGCTCTCTGCCATACAAATTTACTTTTCTAAGGAGGTTCTACATGAAGTGGTGAATGAAACAACTGCTACGAGCTTATGGCTAAAATTGGAGTCTTTGTATATGACCAAGAACCTTGCAAACAAGCTTCGTCTCAAGGGGTATTTATATATAATACGTAAAACTACAGGTACTCCCAAGCAATCTCATCTTTAGGAGTTTAATTTTATTATCATGGACCTAAAAAATATTGATGTAATAGTTGAAGATGAGGACAAAGCTACTTTGTTGGTAGTCTCACTCCCTGGTTCTTATGAACACTTCAAAAAAATCATATTATATGGAACTCATGACACCTTATCTTTTGAAGATGTTAAATCTAACTTGCTATCCAAGGAGAAATTCGATCTTGGACTTTGTTCTGATGATAAAACTGAGGATTTGACTATAAAAGGGAGATCCAAAATAAAGGGTAGTAGTAGTAACTCAAAGAAATCTAGGTCCAAATATAAAGGATGTAAATCCAATAAAACCTATTGTTATTATAAGAAGTTTGGATATGAAATTTATAAATTTTATAAGTTAAAAAATAAGCAAAAGAATGAGGAGATAAAGAAATAACCTAAAAAATTCACTGAAGCTAGTGTTGTTGAGTTTGATTCTAAAAGTGATGTTCTGTTGTCTATTACTTCCACTGATCAAAGGGATAAAATCGAATGGATTCTTGATTTTAAATTTACTTTTCATATGTGTCCTCATAGGGGTTGGTTTGTCACTTTTAGAGTCGTTGATAGTGGAGTTGTCTTGATGGGAAATGATGCTTAATGTAATGTAATTGGCATTGGTAGTATTCATATCAAGACTCATGATGATGTTGTTAGGACTTTATCCAATGTTTCTTATGTTCCTGACTTGAAACAAAACTTGATTTCTTTAGGCTCCTTTGAATCTCTTAGCTACAAGTGCACAGTTGAAAGTGGTGTTCTTAATGTTCTCTTGTTGTAACTGTTCTGGTAGTCATTATATCTTGCAAAGTTCAACTGTGAAAGATTTTCAAGATATTTCCTCTCCTATGCTTAATTCTAATGTCACCAAAATTTGACACATATGCTTAGGCCATATGAACGAGAAAGGTATGACACTTTGAGAAAAAGGATCTTTTTTAGAGATCAAGGCATCAATAAGTTGGAGTTTTGTGAACATAGTGTTTTTAAGAAACAAAAAAAGAGTTAATTTCTCTCCTACAACTCACTTACTAAAGACATTCTTGAGTCTTTACATGATGATCTATAGGGATCTTCTAAATTTCTTTCTTATAGATGAAAAATATATTTCACATTTGTTATTGATGATCGTAAAGTTAAGGTCTATTTCTTTAGACACAAAAATGAAGCCATCTTTATGTTTAAATGGTGGAGAAATCTTATAGAGAACCAAACAGGGAAAAAGATAAGAAGCTTAGAATAGACAATGGGCTAAGAGTTCTGTGATGGTAACTTCACTTAGTTCTGCTCAAATAATGGTATAGCTAGACTAAGGCACGTGTTGGGAAACCTGAACAGAGTGGTGTTGTAGAACGATTGAATATGACTCTTTTAGAGAGAGCTCTTTGTATGTTCTCTAATCTTAACTTGTGGCGTCAATGTGATTTTTGGGCCTAAGCGGTCTATACTATTTATGATTTCGTCAACCGATCTCTACACTCTTCTCTTGATTTTAGAATCACAAAAGAAGTATGGTAATCATGTTGATTACTCTGTTTTGAGAATTTTTAGATGTCCTCTATATGTACATGTTAATGATGGTAAGCTTTCACCTATAGCTAAAAATTACCTATTTCTTAGTTATCCACTCAAGTGATAGATCGAGGAGACAAATTAGAAAGCTCTCCAGATGTAATGATGATGATGATTTAGTTACTTATGTATGTTCAGTTGCACAAGATGTTGTTGAAGATACAAAACCTTCTTGCTATTTTGAAGTCATTTCTTGTGTTGATTATTTTAAAGAGTTAGTGACAATGAATTAAAAAATTGAGAGTCTTCATAAAAATGGTACATCGAATTTAGCGAAGCTTCTAAAAGACAAACGAGCTTTGAGTTGCAAGTGAATCTACAAAAAGAAGGATGGTATTCCTAGGTTTGAAGATGCAAGGTGGAAGACACGCTTGGTAGTCAACGATTTTGATCAAAGAGAAGGTATTAAATTTAATGAAATATTTTCTCCAATTGTACATCATAACTCTATTCATGTTTTACTTGCATTTGTTGCTCTTTTTAATTTAGAACTTGAGTAACTTGATGTAAAAACTACTTTCCTTTATGGGGAGTCTGAAGAAGAACTCTACATGAAGCAGTCTAAAGGATTTGTAGTTCCTCATAAGGAGAATTGTGTTTGTCACTTACGTAAATCTTTTTATGGCCTTAAGCAAGCTCCTGGAAAGTGGTATAAGAAATTTGGTAGTTTTATGCTTCGGTAAGGCTTTTCTAGAAGCCAATATGATAGTTGTGTTTATTTCAAACAATATAGAGATGGGTCTTTTGTGCACTTATTGTTATATGTTGATGACATGCTTAATGCATCCTATAACAAGTCTTTGATTAATAGTTTGAAAACTCAACTTAGCCAGGATTTCGACATAAAAGACCTTGGTGGAGTTAAGAAGATATTTGGGATGGAAATTCACAGGGATCGTCAAATGAGTAGATTATTTCTTTTTAAAAAATATATTAATAAGGTGCTTGAAAGGTTTATTATGTTTGATTGTAAGCTTGTTTTTATACCTCTTACAACACATTTAAAAAAAAATTATTTATGCCCAATAATTGAGGAAGAAATAGAATGAATGTCAGGCATTCCTTATTCTAGTGCTATTTGAAGTTTAATGTACGTAATGATGTGCACTAGAACTGATTTAGCATATACTATGAGCATAGTGAGTCGGTATGTAACATCCTGTTACCTATGTTAAGGCAAAAATAGTAAATGAGAGAAGTTACTGAGAAATTAGGAAACACATTTCATGCTCATGTATTACATAAGATGCACATGCACATGAATATTGAATCTTTGCGCATGAAAATAATTGTACATGCATTCATTTGCAATTTCCGGGTATAATTGATATATGTGAGTATATTGAGAAATGTAGTTTTATGTGTTGAAAAATTGATTTGGAAAATGTATTTGTTGAATTAGAATTTATGAAAATTTGGGAGAAATTTCTAAAAATTGCTGGGCTTTTTTGAACTAGGAAAATTGCCAAGTAGCAAAACAATTATTAAATAGTAGTAGAAATTACTGTCCAATGGCAATGGAAATTTTGATATGGTTATGGAGTGATAATTGCATAAGAAGAAGTGAATTTGGGAAGATTAAGAGTATATGTGATATTAGAATGGGTTTAGGATCCTTTGGAGGGATTTTGGAGATGAAAAATTTAGTAGACTCGAAGGTTACACAGTCAGGTCGTGTAGATTCACACGACCCGTGTGTTTTTGATGCAAAAAACACAATCTGGCCCGAAAGACACACGGTATGATCGTGTGATTTCACACGGCCATGTGTCTCTAAATGATAGAATTTTACTTTAGAGTCTTCACAAAAGTTGTAGATTGAAAAGTTCTCTTTGAAACCATCTAAAGATGGCCTTAATTCGATATCTCTAGTGAAAGTTATGTCAATTGTCCCAAGATAGGTACAATGTGATTGAGGACATGAGCATGGTTGATTCTTTTGACTATAACTTCATAACCCGACCTCCAAATGAAGTGATTATTGAACCAATAGATTCCTAACACATTTTTGTATCTCTACATGAAAAATTGTAGCATTTTGAATTTATTTGGAAAAACTTGATCGAAAAAAATTGAAGGAATCTGTTGGAATATTATGAACTGGTGTGATTTCACTGAACTTGTTTGGGTATTTTGGTTATATCTTGATTTTTATTCATCCAAATGAGATGTTTTTTGATTTGGAATAAACTAGAGATATAGGCCTACAAATTGTCTCAAGAAGTCGAATTTTGATTCATTCTCTAAGATATTGAATTTCTGGATGGAAGTTGTGCATAGTA
>JANKOD010000006.1:21491818-21520911 GCA_026284645.1 Erythroxylum acuminatum
TTGCGTCCAGAGGTTTGTCAAACAGCTCTTTGGGAACGCTACCTTCAAATTCGTTGAACCTTAGATCTAAGAACTTGAGCTGAGGCAACTGCAGTACAACTCTCGGGAATTTCCCAGCAAACCTGTTGTTGCTTAGATCCAGCTCGAAAAGTAGCTTCAAGTTCTTGAACTTGTGAGGAATAGTCCCGAACCTGTTGGAGTTGATGTGAAACAAGGCCAGATCTGAAAACAACCCGAGCTCCTCCGGCAAGTACTCGGCAACATCACCGTGGTTGAGGCATCTGAGAAGAGAGGAGAGAGAAAAGTTCAATGGATTCATTCGGAGAAGAGAGAACAGAGGACTAAGGAGAGAAGACGATATTATGTTTAGGTTTGCAACCGGTTATCAAATAACCGGTTCTTGCATAAACCGGTCGGTTCTCTGATAAACCGGCCGGTTTTTATATTAAAGGGTTATTAACTCGGACCGAACCGGACACATGGCCGGTTCAGACTATTTCCGGTCAGACCGTCCGGTCCGGTCCAGTTTTTACATCATTGACTAGAACTCAATTCGATACCAAGTTCGATACGGTATTCGTAACATTAGTTGAAGAGGAGGTAAGGTTTTATAAAAGAGTTGTCGTAGAGTTGAGAGAGAATAAAAGATTAAATTGGCTAGCGCATTTTTTATATTAAATTCTTGAGGAAAGTAATCTAAATACCAAGGGGGTGCTGAGATTTAGAATCCAAGTAAAGTACTACTACTTTCCCTAGATTAGGAAAATTTTTACTTTCCTAATTACTTAAAAAATTGAACCAAACGTGATAATATAAATTTTAGGAAAAATATTACTTTCCTAAGCAAGAATCCATGCCAACCAAACAACTGAACAAGGCCAAGTGTAAGTTGTCTGAAGACCATCCCTCAAGGAGAAAAGGGTCATCGGTCGTAAAAATAGAGGGTCTGAGAAGTCAAAATATGGAGTATCAAGATACAACCTTGTCGAAGTCAAGTGGACATGTTAAGTAGGGAGCTGACAGTTGAGAGTGGTGATGTTGTGACAGAGCTTAGAGTTGGCGATGACGAAGGTTGGAGCACGAGCTGGTGACACCATGATAGATGAACGACTAAGCAAGGCTATGTGGCGATTAGCGACGGGGATGACTAGTGACCAGTGACGGTAGTACTTTGAAGTGTACAGTAAAGTAGATTAGCAGCAACGATGGATGAAGTGGGTGACTGATGGTGACTAACGTTATTTGCAGATGGATGTAATTTTTTAAATGAAATGAAATAAAATGGAATGGTTTACGATATAAATGGATATAATATTAGAAAATTATTGTTTGAAATAAATGGAAGGGTTCATAATGTAATATAGTGAAATGTTGTTTAGATGAAGAATTTATAATATAATATAGTGTAAAGTTGTTCATCATTTTACATTTCATCCTAAACCTTGGAGGTTTTCTATTTTTACTGTTTAGGATGAAATGAGATGTAATATAAAGCTCTCTTTTTCTATCTCATTCCATTCCGTTCAATTCTATTATAAAACTTTCTCTTAAACAATGAAATAATATTATATTACATTACATTTCATTCCATTATAAAACCCTAAACTAAACATAGCCTAAGAGCTAAAGCCTGAGTGTGACAAAGGTTGAAGAGTGAAGGTGAAATTATGAAAGGGTTATTGGGACTTGGGCTGCTGCTGCTTGTTGTGTTACAGTTAGTTTGTACAGTGAGATTTCCAAAATGAAAAATTAGAATGTGCTAAATAGAATTTGCTTGCATAATATCATTGGGTTGTTTCTTATAAATTTGTAGTATATTGCACAATTGTTTTCGGATCACGTGGAAGTATATTTAAGCAAATAGGTAAGATAAATAGTTAAAAAAGTAGGAGGAAAAAAGCAAAGGCAAATCATTAGAGAAAGATACGAAAAAAGCAAGTAATAAGTCAATAAGTTATTTATAAGTTTGTGCTTTACCTTATGAGGTAGCAACGTTAATTAATCGTTAGTAAAAGTTACATGCTTAGGTTGTCTTAGATATAGTGAAAAGTTTACAATAATTTGAGCTTTTTGTTACGGTCATCATCAAGAACATATGAGGTCGGCATTAGTTCTAGTTCAATTTTTTCAAATCTTTTATCGAGACATTGTCTAACTCCCGAAGAAGAAACAAGAATGTCTTATGAAAATATAAAAAACCAAAATATATGAGCAGCGGTCAGTTTGGAGAGGAGCAAGCCTTTAATTTGACGTGGAAGGAAAAAAAATAAAACAATCAAAGTATGGAAAAAAAAACATAATAAATACAATAAATAATAACTAGTTATATAATTTGTGCATAGGAATCATAAGAGATAAAAGTGACCACAAAGATGAATTGGTATACGTTAAAATATGGTTAAATAAAATGCCTAGAAGTAAACATTATCAAATAGTTTGAAGGGTAAGATGTAAAATGCTAGTAATAATGAATCTTTACTGAAAGGTATACACTTAACTATTGCAAAGTGTGTTTAGAATTCATGATTATGGTTTTTGGTGAAATCATTACCAAGAAAATTGGAAGTTATAAGCAATTTTGGTTTATTATTAGCACATGGTTCATTTGATATGAGAGGGGTGAAAAAAAGGAGAGTTGAAATAGCTTGATGAATATAAATACGATTTTTTTGAATAAATAATAATATTTACCTAAAGTAGTTATATCATTTCAGTATTGTTATTATCTCCTTTTTCACTTGAAGTTGGGCCTCCCTCTAATTAAGCATCATCAGTCTGGCGGTAATAGATAGCAGTGAAGCATTGCTTTCCGTCCGATGGTTGCATGTGAACAGGTTTGATATGAACGAGAAATATTTTTGTTTTCAATTCAGTATGGACCTTATTGGGAGGAAGTTCAATACTCTTTTTACCAAAGAGAAAAGTATAGATTATTAGTCATATAATAGAGATGTCATAAAAATAATCAAATGTATTTTTATTTGTAATAAGTATAAAAATATAACTTGGTTGTAATATTGCATAGCTTCAACTACAGTGAAGTTTAAGAGATTTTTGGCAAGTTCATAAAAAATGGATGTTGTGACAATTCCTGTGTTGTCACTCAAATCAACATCATATCGGCATCTACATTTAGAAAGGAAAGTAAATGAGAACATGTACAGTTGAATAAATAAAGAATATCAGAAAATTGTATTTAAAATTGATATGAATGATTTTAAACTTAACATACAAGTATCTGGGGAATGTGTTAAAATCACATTAGGATATGTTTTGAAAGGGACATAAACAGAACTTGATTGTTCATGACATGAGGGGCTTGTTCATCTTTTATTTTTTTTAAAAGGGAAACAATTGAAAAGGAAAAAGGGAAGAAATGCCCAGGTTCAGCTAGAGGTTTATGCTTGCAAGAATTACATGTAAATGTAACCCCTTATGTAGCAATGATCGAGCGAAAATATTTTTTACAGCTCATACCAATATTTTTGTAGAATGTGTTGGAAGGAAATATGAGTTTTAATCCATATTGTTTGGAATGATACAAATAGATGATCGTTAGGAATATTCAAATTAGATAGATAATATGTGAGAAAGAAAGTTTAGAGTAGAATATAAAATGTATGTACCTTGTTGGTGGACTTTAGGAAAATGATCTTTGAATTTTTTTTATTTGATCCAAAAGATACATCAGGATCATATTTGAGGTAAGCTCGTTGAGTAACAAGGTCTTTTAGCTGGTTGTTATTTTGTTACTTTTGATTCACTCTATCAACAATAATCAAATTCATAAAATAATTCTAGAATAAATCATAATATGAAATTTAAAACTTCATAAACATGTTTAACATCTTAGAATTTAGATTACAC
This sequence comes from Erythroxylum acuminatum, assembly GCA_026284645.1. NCBI lineage: Eukaryota > Viridiplantae > Streptophyta > Magnoliopsida > Malpighiales > Erythroxylaceae > Erythroxylum > Erythroxylum acuminatum. Next base: position 21,495,686 of record JANKOD010000006.1, read on the forward strand.
ATCAAGAATAATGAAAGAACTAAAGGAAAAGAATAAAAACTCTATTTGCTCCTTGATCTTGAAAGTTGGAATTCCTGGATGTTCTTCTTGATCTCCCACTTTTGATTCACTTTTAATCGTGGTTGTTGCTTTTTTTTGTGTGTTTCATGTTCTTAAATACTGTATTAGGGTCTTGGGGTGTAACTAATGATTTCCTACTTTTTTGGGTTCCAAAAATGCCCTTAAACCCTAAAACAGATGAAAATCTAGGAGTCACAATTGTGCTCTTGGAATTTTCTTTTGTATCACGATTGTGACGAGCAAGTCGTGATCGTGACCTGCTTCTATGCTTCCAGTTCTTCTCTTTTATTTAATTTCTTGTTTCCATAACTCACAAACACATCAATCACCTCTTGAAACATAAAATTAAGATCAAAATTTTTTGCTCTAAACCAAACAAACACTTAGAATACATGCAAACACTAACAATAACATAATTCGAAGCCTATACACATGATAATCATCTAAGAAGCAAAATATAGTATAATTTAACTTCTCATTTAGGTTTTAGTTTCATGGTCTAATTTGGCTTATAGCTCAAGTTTTTCTTTAGTATATAGAAAACGACTTTCTTTCATGAATACAAAGTTGTGTCCTCCCCATCCTCAACTACTCTCGTGTTGCAAAGAATTGAGGAAGGCAATGTGAAACACGACAACCTAAGGAATAAGGATACGGCGATGTTTAGCTATTACTACCTGATCTATATTGTATGTACGTTCACCCCTGCCATTATTTGGGAGAGTATAATGGTGTGATAGAAGAGGTAGTGGAGGAGCTGCTTCGACAAGGCTTTATATGACTCTATATCAGCCCTTACATATCCCCTATCATTTTGGTTTTAACAAAAGATAGTGTGTGGAGAATTTGTATAGATTATTGTGAACTTAATAAGAACATAATGAAGGAAAAGTTTTTAATTACATTGATCAAAGAACTACAGGACAAACTTCATGAAGCTAGCTAGTTCTCGAAGTTAGACTTAGGATCTAGATATCAACAAATTCACATACATGAAGAGGACATCTCTAAAATCTCCTTTCAAACATATGAAGAACATTATAAATTTCTTCTAATGCCCTTCAATTAATGAATGAGCTCTTCTGACCTTTGTTATGTCGGTTCATCTTAGTCTTCTTTTATTATATTCTTCTATATAGCTATGCCTTTTCGTAGCATCTGGAACACCTGCATCAAGCTTTGAACATCCTATGCAATCACTAGATGTTCTTTAAGGGAGAAAATGCAACTTTGGGGCAAAACAGGTGGATTACTTAGGTCATTCCATATCCAGAAGAATGGTAGCCACGGATAAAAGGAAGACAGAGACCATCCATAACTGGCCCACCCCTCGAACTGCACAAAAGATGAGAGGATTTTTGGTCCTTACAAGTTACTATCAAAGGTTCGTGAAGAATTATGTCTAATTAGCGTAACCTTTAACATAATTGCCACGTGGAAATGGATTGGGCCAAAACTTAAGAGAAAGTGTTTGAAGGCCTAAAGAAGGCCCTAATAACTACTCTAGCCCTGGCTATGTTAAACTTTTCACATCCATTCACTATAGAAGTTAATACTTGCGTAATACAAATTGGAGCGATGCTTCAACAAGCCAAACTTCCAATTGCATATTTAAGTAAAACACTAGCATCAAAGCTTATAGGCCTGTCTACCCAAAAAAAATTTCTAGTGATGATCAAAGCGGCAAAATAGTGGCACTATTATTTAATAGGGCGTAAGATTTTAGTTCAAACAAATCATATGAGCCTTAAATATCTCCTAGAATAAAGGATCGCCACTCCTTTCCAACGATCACTGCCCCAACTATTCAGCACGACTTTGAAGTGATATAACAAAGCAAGAAAGAGGATGGAACCACCAACGCTCTGTCTAGAATGACCAGTACTAAATTACTAACTATAGCCGTTTCCTAGGTGCAAATGCATCTCTTATAAGAAGTGAAAGATAGTTAGGATCAGGACACCACCGTATGGAATATAATCAAGAGACAGCTCTTGAGGTGGAAGGGCAAGTTGGCAATAAGCTTAGCCTTAGACTCAGGAAGAAGGTGGTTGCTATAAGCCATGAATAGCCGCAAGGGGACACTAGGTGATTACAACCATTATTAAAAGCAATGATATAAAAATCGAACTGAACCTACTGGTTTGACCGTGTTAAGTACGAACTGGACTGGTTTTCGGTTTGGTTTTCACTTTTAACCTCTATGATTGAAAATCAACCGATTAAATAATAAACTGGTTGGTTTTCTCTGAACAGTAAAGAACAAATTTCATGTTCTCCTCCGAGGGACAACAGCATTAACATCTTCTTTACTTCTCTCTCTAACTCTGGACCTTCCCTTCAAATGTTGTTTGAACGACAATGGTCTTTCACATCTATGATTTTTTTAACACTCAAGAACCCTTCTTTCAACTCTTTCTCCTTCAACTCTCTCCTTCCTAGTCTCAAAACTAAACTTCTCTACAACGCACAACTTTAATCATTTGTCCCTGTTATAGAAATCCCAAAACTCAAACCCTAATATGCAGTGTTTACAGATTTTTTTTTGAACTCGTTCTAGGATTAGATGAAGGGATTAGCTTCATCGTAAAGCAAAAAGTGGGTTTTGAGATTGAAAACAGTCTCTTAGAAGCGAAGCAAACCAAGAGCAAGTAACATCTCTCAATCTCTCTCCGTCTTTTTGTTCTAGTTCTCCGAGATAGAAACATGGTGATGCTTTAAAACAGTCTCTCAAAACCCTTGAACGAAAGAATAATTGGTTTTGGTAGATTGTTCTTGATCATGGCTATGAAGGAGACCAGTCAGCATAGGAAAAGATTGGTCCTTGCTTGTCAAAGCATTACAGGCTTCTCATTGAACTACTATTTGCCCTTTTAATTTTATTGTTATTGTTCTGCTTCTCTGACGACTTAATGCTTTGATATAATAATGGAAATTGTATCAGCTTCTTGTTGTACTTCTATTTACCCTCTTTATTTTTGTTATTATTGTTCATATCGTGGACTTAGTGCTTTCATATAATAGAGAGAATGTGTTTAAAATAAATTGTAAAATTTTAAAATAACAAATGATGATATAAATTTTAATTTTTGTGATATTAAAAATATTAGTATTTGTTGATCAAAATTTAAAATATTTTATTTTTTACTTACTCTTTAATTTTTATTTCTTATTTATTAAATATTAGTTTTATAGTGGTTTATCATTGGTTAAACCTTTAAACCTTAAATATTTTCTTTAACTGGTTCGATATCCTATCCAATTTTAAAAATATTGATTAAAATGATTTAAATTCTCTTCGGATGCAAGGAGCTATGTGAAGGGTTCAAATCTTTTGTGCCATATACCCAATACCAACTCTGTGCCACTCATCCGCAACCACAAATATTTGTGGAATCATCCCAATACCAACCCTGTGCCACTCATCCGCAACCTGAGTGGCACAGGGTTGGTATTGGGTAGATGACACAGAAGATTTGGCTCCTTGTGTGAAGGCATATGTCATTTGTTATTTGTGGTTGTGGATGAGTGGCACAGGGTTAGTATTGGGTAGATGGCAGAGAAGATTTGGCTCTCTGTGTGAAGGCATATGTCATTTGTTAACAAAGCAAAGTACAAAACGTGGCAAAACCTGAGAGCCTTCAACCTCTACCTATCCTTAAGAAGTATCGGACAGGGATCAACATGGACGTCGTGGAAAGTCTTTCCACCTTACGAGGCAAGTCGGGGAGTTTTTTGGTAGTGGTAACCTCGGTAAGTATTCTTATTTCGTGCCTATTAAACACCCAGATACATCCTCGAAGCTTGCTCAGCTATTTGTGGATCACATCTTTCAGCGCCATGGCATGTTGGACAAGATAATAAGTGACGGAGACTATGTTTTTAAGCAATTTTTAGATGAACGTTCAAGCTACAGGGGGTGAGTTTGAACTTCACTACAATTTACCACCCTCAATTCGATGGTCAAATGGAACCATCAACAAAATCCTAGAAACCTACTTACACAGCTATTGTGGAGATGCTCCAAGTCGATGGGGTGAATGGATTTCTATGGTTGAGTGGTGGTACAGCATCATCTACCATGAATCCATCAACACGACGGCATTTGAAGTGTTATATGGATACGCTCCATCTCTGTATGTTCATTAATTGGCAGGGGATTTTAGGAATGCAGTAGTAGATCAAGCGATGAATGACAGAGAGACAACCCTCTTCATTGCCAAATTCCACCTCATTATTCCTAACATCAGATGAAGTAACAGGCTGATAAAAGGAGGATGGGTTGAGAGTTTAAGGTAGGTTAATGGGTGTTTTTAAAGCTCTAAACATATAAGCAGCACTCATTGTAACATAAAATTAATCACAAGCTCTGTCCTTTGTTTTATGGGCCTTACCATATTCTTGAAAGAGTGGGTAAGGTCACCTATAAATTGCAATTACCCTTGAATCACTCATCTAACCGATATTCTATTTATCGAAACTAAAGAGGTATGTGTCGGGTATGAATCCTGTTTTGCAAGAGCTACCACTGAGTTCGCACCACTTCAGTCACATCTCAAAAGTGATACTTGATCTGAGGATGGTGAAAGTGAAGAATAGACTTACAACTCAGGTGTTGGTATAGTGGTTTAACGGTAACCCCTTCGGAAGCAACATGAGAGTTTTATTTGAACAACAGAGGTGTTATTTGGAAGCAAACCTTGCGGGCAAGATTTTTGAAAAAGAGGGCATTGTTGTGAAGAACTAAGGAAGACAATGCAAAATGTTATAGTCTAAGGAATAAGGATACAACGACATCTAGCTATTACTACTTGATCTATATTGTATGTACCTCGCACACATTATGTTCTAATATGTGGGTATATTAACTGTAGTCTAAGAAACCCGGACACGGACACGTGAAACGTGACATGACACAGATACAAACACGGGGACATACCAACTTCTAAAATTTGGTGGACATGAACACGACATATATATATATGTATATATTATAAATTTTAGAATTAAGAAAAAAAATTCAGAATTCATAATATGATATATATTGATTGATGTGTTTCAAGACTTCCAACATCTTGATAGTTCATACATATTTGGTACTTTATAAGTCCCCTAAAAAAACATGAAGCATATATTCCATTAAGCAATTTGTCTACAATCTAACTAAAGTTTCTACCCTCTAATCACTTTACTCTCAAACATTGGCATTGCTTTCATCAGCAAACATCACACTCTCCAACTCTGGTTCATCAAGTGAAAGATTGGCAACTTCAAAGATCCTATGATCATCATCAATTGGTGAAAACTCATCTTCTGCAATATCACACATCATTGCTTCTTCTTGTTTGTATTGTGAAGATTTTCTTGAAAGGAGTCGCAAATTAGTATGAATGTAACAAACATTATTTTTTAATTCCGACACGTACGGACACGTGTCCACTGTGTGTCAGGTGGGAGTTCGACATGGACACGTGTCCGACACATAGACACGGCTCCATTTTGCCGTGTCCGTGCTACATAGACTGTAGTATATGTTTTTGTATGGAAATTTGCATTTTGATGTGTTGTATCAACTTATCGTAAAATTGTTCCATAGAGATTCTCTTGTCTTGAAATATTATGGGATTTCTTTCATCCCATATTGCTGTAACCAAGGAAGAAAGTACCAACCAGAAGCATTTGTATACAGTTTTGTTGGTCCACCTACTTGTTGAATACCAATTCTTGATGGTATTCAAACTAGCTAGATTCTCTATTATCAAACATCTATTGAGGAGTGACCTCCAGATATCTTTGGTGTAGCTACAATTGAAGAATAGATGTTCTGGATTTTTCCTCGGCTTTTTAACATAGAAAGCATTAATTGGTAAGATATAAGTAATTGGCCATTTTGTCAATATTCTTCAAGTTATCCTTCATTTCAATCCCATAGAGTGGTGGCATCTTGAGGGTTGAGATAACTTGACCATATTGCTTTAGACCAAGGTATATTAGGAAGATCTTTGAAGATTAGCTTCCTACAAGAGGAATTAAAGAATTGACCATCTTTGGTGTGCTTCCAAATGTATTTGTCTTCCTCTCCACGAATATGAATTTGTAAGATTTCATTGATAAGAGAGTTGGGCATGGATGACTACATGATAGTCTCCTTATATGAGAGGACTTTAACTACTGAGTTAGTTGATTATATTGACGTTCTGGCTTCATTGGCATTGATGAGAGGACCTACTGACAACCAATTATCACACCAAAAGCTGATAGATTTACCATCTTTTACAAAAGCAATGAAGTCATTTTTAAAATTCTCTCTCAATCTTAGAATTGCTTTAGATGATGAAGGGAGGTGCTTAACATCTATAGCCTATATGCTTCTCTTTTTGATGCAAGTGTGCATCCACTTACACCAAAGGGATTGTTTATTAGTCATAATTCTCCAAATTCTCTTTATGAGCAGGATAATATTTACGATTTTGAGAGACTGTATGCCGAGATTCCCTTGATTTCTAGGAATACAAACTTCATTCTAACTTAATTTTGTTTTTGTAAGTCCTTTCATTGGTACCTGACCAAACAAAATTGTTACACATTTTGTCTATGATGGGAAACCGGGTTGGGATCCGATCCCGACCACTGCAGAATAATCACGAAATTTTTTCGTGACTTTTGATTTCTTGAAAACTAAGATCTATTTAATTCTATAAAATGATTAACACAAATTATAATAAAGCGAAATTTAATTTGTACCTTATTCCGAAACTTAATCTTTGTCTTGTCGTCTCCCTCAAACTGTTATGTGAAATGGTTTGTTGCATGAATTGAGTGAACCATCAATGATAGTTACCTCATTGAGTTCGCAAAAACTCACCCAAGATTTGCAATTATTTTTCAGGCTTAAAGAGTACCCCGTTAGACAAACGGAAATATACCTACGGCATGCAAGTAAGAGATAGAGGTTGGGATCAGTTGGCGTCTACATTAGTATTTCCTTTATTTTGTATCAAATTAAGTCTTCTGTAATTATTGTAACTTGTGTATTCAAATATTTCTGTTTTGAAATAAATTTCCAAATCGGAAATGTTTGTATATGGTTTTTGCAATGTAATGAAATTTTGAAAAGTATTTTATATTTGTAACGGGCCCAAATGGCTATTGAAATTTCTGATGATTGTATTATTATGACTGAAAATGTTTATGAAATAAAGCGAACCCAAATTGTTTACTGATTTTTGCGCATTTGATTGTATTAAAAAAATTATGTACTAAGTTTTGACTGTTTTAATGCGCTAGCACGCCACCTCACGGGGCACGGATTCGGATATCATCCAAGATGTCGGGGTCAGGTCATACAAGACTGGGGTGTTACACAGTATATGAACAATTTTGATAAGAAGCATTGTAATGTTATCAATGGATCCTTTAATATTTGAAGGGTACTTTTAACTTAGGTTTAGTATTTGATGGTCACAAGACTACATCTAATTATGTAGTTAGTTTTGTAGATGCTGATTATGTTGGTGATCTTGACAGATGTAGGTCTTTTTCTAATTATCTGTCACTCTTAATTGTGGTGCTATTAGTTGGTAAGCATTCAATCCATTGTTTTTTTATCTACTACAGAAGTGAAGTATGTTACAACTACTAAGTGTGTGAAAGAGGCTATTTGGTTATGAGGTCTTGTCATTAAGCTTAGTGTTGCACAAGGAGTTATAATTGTGTATTATGATAGTCAAAGTGCTATCAATTTGACTAAGAATGATATGTATCATTTCAAGACTAAGAATATCAATGTCAAAGATCACTTTATTAGAGATATTGTTGTCACAGGGAAAGTTGTAGTAAAAAAGATTCATACTTTGGAGAATCTTGCGGATATGCTCACTAAACCTTTTTATATTACCAAGTTCCAATATTTTTTGGACTTGGTTAGAGTTCACTATATTAGTTTCCCTTTGGGGATTTATAGCACTAACAAGTGTTGTCAAATTTAATCCAAGATGGAAATTGTTGAGAGTATGAGTGTCTCAAATCTAAAGATTGATTAATGACCATATTTGTTATTAGGGGCGAGCGATTAGGTTTATATTGAGACTATATATATATATATAGTTACCCATCAGGGATTTATAGCGATAACAAGTTTTTTAAAATTTAATCCAAGATGGAAATTGTTAAGAATATGAGTGTCTCAAATCTAATGTTTGATTAATGACCATATTTGTTATTAGTACACACACACACTTATATAGTTCAACTTTATGGGAGCTTTTGGGATTATTATTCCACATTATTTTATGAGAGAAGGTAGTATTGAGAGATTGTATAATTCTCTACATCTTTGTTGTGCCTACGAACCCTTTGGGGATTCTTATACTCTCGTTTCATTATAAGATTTTTGACTGTCTCATCATTGCATATAGGTTTTCCCTCACATTGATGGTTTTCCATTTAAATTTGGTGTGTCTCATATTATTATTTTTTGCTCTTTATTTCTCTTATTTTCTCAATTGAATTGATGTTGGTGTTTTTGCTATGCATTAAAATCCTAATAAGAGGTTATGATTTTTTACTAAGCACTAGAAATCCTTACAAATGGTATTATAGGCACATGAAAAGCTATAATTGCTCACAATTAATAATTCTGATAAAAATTAATAAAATAGAATTTTTGTTCTATAATTATTATATGAAATTCTTGTATTTCAAGTTTAAATTATATAAAAATATTTTTAACTAAATCAAACTACAAAATATACATCATAATTTAACCTATATATAAATGCATTGAATTATTTGCAACAAGTCAAGCTATAAAAATACACAACATAATTTAACCTATTTTTAATTGCGTCAAACTTAACTCTTCGTAATATATCTATAATCATAGGAAAAAGAAAAATCAAGCCTATATTAAGTTAAAATACATACAATTATTTGAAAATTTAGCAAATAATGGTATGTATTTTGTGCCATTTGCCTAATTTTTATACTGTGTTAGAATATGTCATCTACAACTTAATAGATGAGGATGAGATATTCTGACATGTAATAAGAAATGAACAAATAACATCAAGTATCTCATCTGTTGTCCAGTTTTTATTATAAATGAAATATTCTAACACAGCATAAGAATTAGATAAATGACTTAAAGTATCTCATCTATTGCCTAGTTTATAGCAAATCATTTAATTTAGGGTGGTTAAATAGGTGGAGTGGAAGGTAAGAGTTTAAAAGGTCCTATATTTAAATCTTCCTATTTTACCCTTTCTTGATCCAACTTGTCGTATAAAATTTATCTAGTATAAAATATCCGATTAATATAATTTACAGATTTTATATCCGATTAATATAATTTACAGACTATTATACCAAACCGAAAATTTAACTATTACACAGGAAGCAAGCCTAGACCAACATCCCATAAGGTATTACGTGCTGGATTGGATATGCTCCACAATCCCAACGTGTGGTTGACAAAACAGTTAGAAGTAACTATAAGACCAAGTCAACCATAAGTAATATAACCCAACAGTTACCTCCAACGCAACAGTTTCCTATCCCCTCGCCACTCGTTATCCCCTCTCTCGATCACTCTCCTCTAATAACCGACATCACTATTCATGTAGTATTCAGGACTGGCCTCTGAAATTATAAAACTCGTGAGATTATGTACGTACTTACTGTTGAACGTTGAACATATATCAATCTCTTGAAGAAAAGAAAATCTATACAGAAACGGCTTTGTTCTTCATGGGTCCTTGCAACTACTTCCGCTTCTTCATTATCTTATCTTCCCTTTTAATATACTCAGTGACATCCACTGAGTTCCTTGTAGGAGGTGAAGATGGTTGGACTGCTCCCAAGTCCAATAACAATCACGATATGTACAACGAGTGGGCTTCGAGAAATAGGTTTAAAGTTGATGATACAGTCCGTAAGTACTATTATACCATGCACCTATGTTTTGAATCTACACATTACTACTACGTTTCTTTCATCGCTTCTCTCCTAGTTCTTCCTCATGGAATTGAATTTTCCATTGTTTTGATGGATGCTGATCAGTTTTCAAGTATAACAAAGACTCGGTGATGGTAGTTAACAGCGAAGAGGAGTACCAGAAATGTGAATCTGATCGTCCCTTATTCTTCTTCAATGATGGTCAAACAATATTCAAGCTTGACAGACCAGGTTTCTTCTATTTCGTGAGTGGGGTCACAGGACATTGCCAGAAAGGGCAGAGAATGATCATCAAAGTCTTGGAGATTCAAATCCCAACACCTCCTCCAGCTTCAAATAATCAAACCAAGGCAGATAAGCAAAAAAGTGGTGCAGCTAATCATGCAATGCCTCCCTTTTTTATTATATTACTCGCCATGCCTATTCTACCTTTACTCTTAGTTTAATTTTCCTTTGTCTTGTTAATTAATTAGTAGAGGTAAATATGTACGTACTTATTTGTTGTTCTCTAACTTGTTGCTTGTTCTGTATTTCCATCAATTACTGTTGCTAGGAGAAGAGATTAATATATAGGAGAAATGAGACCAGAGTTTTGTGATTTTGGCTTTAATCATGGTTGGTTAATTATCTCTTGCTTGACTGCCTCATTTAATTACTTGTTCAGGATCTCCTCTTTGTAAGAACTATTGCTTCTGAAATCCTCATTTTACATACTACTAGTGCTCAGGAAATTGTTATCTCTTTGGTTACCTAGTTAGTATAATAAAATACGATATGATAGGTATAGCATTCTCCTATCTTACACTAATGGTCGCACGCATCCAATTCGAAGTCCCACAATAAAGTGGGGTTTGGAGAAGTCTAAATTTTTACATAATCGGCGCCGAGAATTTTTAATCCTCAAACTATGAAACTATGATTCACCACTTTAATTATATCCATCTTGGCAAGGTTTGTCTCTTTTGATGAGCTATTATTGTTCATAAACACTTTTTTCTTTTTTGTCAACCTTAAAACATGGACATGGATACAAGAAATATGATTTCATTCTGCAAGAAATAGCGTATCCTGATAAAAAGATTCGCAAATGTAATTGAGAAAAGTTAGGGTCTTGAGACAATCATGGAACCAATGAATTTTCACTTTAAACTGAGGCCACGTGCATTTGAAAAAAAAAATATATATTTTTGAGCAATATCCATGTCTCTCAATCAATGGCTACCTATATATATTCACTATTATTTTTTAAATAAAATCAACATTAGCGCAAAAAATAGATAAAAGCAGAGTTTACTCAATGAGTACCCATGTATAGGGACTGACTAATTGAAACAATAGTCATTTACCACTAACTTTTCCTGTGACAAAATCATTACCTTAATCTATTGTCTCCTAAAATTGTTATTAGAAAGATGTATGGAAATTTGGAAGCGTTAGTATACCAGATGAGACTTGACATTTGCCAACTTGTTCTCATCAAACTCCAACTTCATACCAGAAACTTTTCCTGCCCGGCGGTAAATCTAAGTTAGAATAAAGAACATAAAGATGTAGCAGAAACGCTTTGCTTCCATACAGAGCCTGACATTATAGTCCTATTACCTTACTTCAGATCACATTATAAAATAAAATCACTTAGTGCAAGGATGATTTAGTAGGAGCAAGAAACTTGAAAACTCAAACGGCCTTGGACAATGAACCTGATAGATTGTGATTTACGGAAATATAGGGTTGTCATATTTGCACTATTGATTAGAACAAAATTACTTATGAATTTTGTTATGTCTTTTTTGTAAATTAAAGGACGTCTTTGTTGCTTGTATGATCCTCTTGTTTCTTGAACTTCTATTTCTTATTTAATTTCTAAATGTAACATCTTATACATGATAATTTGAAATTTTAATAAATAGTTTATTTGTAACCAATCTACTTCAGTGCTCTATTAGTCATATCTCACTCATACATGATAAATTAACTGAATAGAATTTTACAATTCTTATACTTGTTTAATAACCCGTACGACGACATATAACGAAAGCTTTTTTTTTTTGGATTCGAGGAAACCTTGTAGGCAGGCCAAGTCGGCACACCTTTCCGAAGGTCTAACTGAAGCACCACAGGCGGGCCAAGCGAGCGCACCTTATCATTGAGGGCCCAACTAGTTCTCCACCTACAAGTAAAACTCCGGCTGCCCCAGGCTCTTACAAGAGGAGCTAGCATGGAATCGAACCTGGGTATAATGAGAGCTTATTACCATATATTTGGTAGAAATGTATGGTATTTCAACTACTGCCACCTTAGACCATATCCACATTCTTATCCTTTTTTTAGTCTCGTTTATTTCATTAGGTCATGAGTATATTTAATTCTTTCCCTAAGAGACATAAGCAATCTTTGAATACATTTTTATGTGAGTTACCAATTCAAATAACTTTTCTTTGTTTTAAATTCTCTCGAATGGTTCTTAATTTACTTTCTTAACATTGTCTTATGAGATCTCATCTCACGCACAAACCTTTGGTAACACTTTAAAATAAAAAATTTTAATTTTAATTACTAATTAAAAATTAGATCAGAGTTATTGTGAGGATCATTTCATCTCTAATAACAATACATAATTTAGATTAAGTTCTTATGATTTATATTAACATCATTTTATGGACAACTCGGTAATAGTCATATGTTATGGTATCAACTTCTTTTTCATGTATAATGGGTGTCAAACTATACAAATGTTGGCTCATACAAATTTTATTTCAAACATACTTAATATTTAACCTAAGTTCAGTAGTTTACTCTAAAATTCATCTTTTTCCCAATTTCCTTTTATTTTTATTATTTAATGTGATATTTACGGTTTAAGCTTCTTACTCATAATTATCACCTAGATAACAAACGTCAAACATATCTTATCTCTATTTATTATAAGTACTAGGTGATTGCCTATATGAGAGGACCAAGCTCTTGTCCGTGTAACATACTTTTTGGTTCACATTTAATATATTTCATACAAATGAAACATACTTTAGAATCAAGTGTTACATAACGTTTATTATATAATAATAGACATTGTAAACATGTATTATGCATTTAGATATGCATTACAACATAATGACTTTTTAGCGATGAAAATTTTTGTCGTTAAAAGTACAAAATTCATCGGTGATAATATATAGTGACGATAATAAATTGTTGTGAAATACTGGTAGCAAAATACTACAAGCGATGTTTTTACCAAATCGTCACAAATTAAGTTTCACAACGAGTATAATACATAGCCAAAAGAGATACGCGATGATAGACAAAAACGTCGCCAATGATATTTTGTTACGCTTTTCTTTCATGGCTAAATGTTATTAGCTACATTAGGCACTAACATTTACTGACAAATCAACAATTATCACCCAAAATTATTTTTCACAATTCAACATTCGCATCACAAAGTTTTTAGCTAAGTTTTGTAAAACATAGACAAAATTTGTTGGCGACGTTCTGCAAAATGTAGCTTAAAAATTTTGTGACGCTTTTTAATTATTTTAATAAACATTATTACTGAAAATTTTATCATGTTAATTATAATTATCGGTCACATTTTTAATCCATTTTATTATTTGTAATATTTAAATTTTTTTGTTTTATCGGCCTATATTATACGAAAATAAAATTAAAAATAATTAGAAATTAGAATCATTTTATATAAACAATTAAATATCATTAAATGTTAATTACAAATGATAAAAAATACTTATGTACAAACTAAGATTCATCTTCATCATCACCACTATCTATATAATTTGGGCCAAGTATGATTGATGGTTATCCGCCTATGACAATAACCAATATTCAAATTCAAATATTAGGATAAGGTAATTGTTGTTAGTTACTATGGGATAAAACATATTATCCCAATCATCCTTGTCTCCTTAACTGTCTGATCATTTTTTATTCTATAAGTGCCTATAGAGCGTACTTGATAAAAACTATTGAGTGATTGAATAAAAAACAAAGTCTAAAAAGTAAATGAGTGGCAGGTTATTGGATAATCACGATCTTTCATTGTTGATTGAGCAAGGACACTTGAATTGGTGGAATCAAGTTGACTTCTCGTAGATTCAACATATCGTGAGTCAGGAACATCATAAAAGAAACCTCCATTTATTACTTTCGTTATTTACAGTAAGTTTCTATGTAAATCTTCATTGGTATCAGAGCCTTTGTCCCGATTCTTCTTATGTTCCTCAGTGAATCTAGATATGTTGTGCATGGTCTCACTAGTTCTTATGCATGATGATGAATAAATGAAAGTACATATCATATTTGGCTTGCGTATGTATATTTATAGTGAACCAAACCTGAGAAACCAGTTCTGTTTAAAGGAATTATTTGACAAATTATTTTTGTTAATTAATATATAAAAGTGGAATCTCATTAGAAAGTAGAATTCACGAGGATTCTAATGGTATATTATATGCGTAAATTGTATATACAGAATGTGAAATATGCCTTATTGATGTTAACAAGACATCTTTGAAACACAAATTGTTAATGTTTATTGAAATATTTCACATGTATGATGATGAGTATGATCACATGAAATCATGTATGTTATTTGTTGTTTGTGATATGATTATGTGAATGTTATATTTATCATATATGATTGATCTTATCACATAAAAGAATCAACATATCACATCAATATGTAACATACTATTTGTGACATTATTCGCATAATACGATGTGAATTGACCCATTGATATGGAAGTCATTGGAACTAGATTATGAGCTGATTCTAATGGTATATTACATGCAAAAATCAAATTTTTGATTAAAAAGATATGACTGTTTGAATGTTTAAAGAGTATTGGTAAAACTCATTTTTACCACTAGACCCCACATGATGATATGTGATAAGAAATATGTTACGGGAGTCAAATGTTCTATTTCTTTAATGTTTGATAAAGAGTGGGCCCCACATATTTTTTAAGAAAGACAATGACAATTTTATTAATGTGTAATGCTCATTTTTTGTTATTGTTACTAAATTGATGTAAGCCACGATATGCACTCAGTCTCACATCTGTTTTGTATTAAGTTTAGTAAACTATTTCCAAGCAGACCCTGGTTTAGATCAATGGAAAGTTGTTAAAAGGATTCTTTACTACATACAAGGGACTCTAGATGATATGTTATGCTATCAAGGTTCAGATTTACGACTTATTGGATATTTTGATGTTGATTGGGGTGAAGATCTAAATGAGCCTAAATCAACCTCTGGATATGCTTTTTTAGTCAATAATGGCATTATTTCTTGGATAAGTAAGAAACAAGCATATATATCTTTGTCCATGATGGAGGCAGAATTTGTGGCTTATACATTAGCTGTGCAAGAAACAATGCGGCTTAAAAGGTTCCTTAAGGATCTTGATGTGCTTAAAGATGCATCTCAAGATTGTGCCAATACAACTGCTTTATATTTTATCAAAGAACCCAATGGAAGAACCAAGCACATTGATCTAAGGAATAATTTTATTCTACAAGCAGTGGCATAACGAGATGCGGTTTTACAGGACATTTCTACGAACCAAATGGTTGTTGACCCTTAACTAAACCTATATCTAGAGATATATTTTTGGGTCATATTAAGACATTAGGGTTACGTAGGATTTGAGCTTATGATGCACAATGTAAATACCACTTAATCTTTGAATTATTGAATAATATCTTGATTTTATCATCTTTATTTATTTGCATGGATTGGTGATAATTAGCACATATATATCTATTTTTTTAACATAGAAACAAGATGGTTGACTCTCTCACACGAGTAATTATCATTTTAGGTGTTGTTGAGGGCGAGCAAAAGATGAGACACTTATATTGTCACCTTGGCTAGAAATCAAGATGAGATCTAATAGTTAGATCACCTATGGAGCACCCATAACCGATATATGCTTGCTTTTTTTGAAGCCAGATGTGAGATCTTTAGTATATTTGATTGAATTAGAGAATATAGAAAGATCTCAAGTAAGGCGCTTGAACAACGACTTGACTAAGATTCGTACGATATCTTGTTTGATATTTCGTAGCATGCATTCATATGCATGTGCTTTGCGATCATGAAAGGAAGTGAGTGAATGAATCCCTGCTTCATTACTGTGTGAGTCCTTAAAGACATTTCGTTGGTCTTGTAATATATTCCCTTATAACGATAGACTATGTCAAAAGGTTGATGATTCATGTAAGCTACTTTAGTATGTTGCCGATGGTCATGAGAGATTCGACCCTAAGGAGCATTACTAGGAAAGCTATTAATTTGAAAACCATTTGACATTAGGGCAAAGAATAATATTTGAATTATGATCATGTACTATACTTATTCATTGACGAGTTATGACGCTTTTAGAAAAGTGACATACTTATAAGTGTAATAAGCGAAAAGTGGACGTATAAGTATGCTCTGCGAGGGATTAGAGATACTTTACCTAACATAATCAAGTAGTTCTGGGGTATATTGAGTCTTTAATTAATGTTCTCTATATTTAAGGGTTGATGTCCCTATGCTGGCCTTAATTGGTTTCTAGTAAAGTGCTCCTGAATTTCAATAGACTCAGCAGTTGCACCATTCATTTGTCTGCATGATTAAGCTCAATAACAATGTTAAGGGATGGAATATGCAACATTTTCCTTGTCATGTGTGAGTGGGAGATGTTGGCATATACGATTGATGGTTATCGTCATGATGGTTATCCGCCCATGACAATAACCATTATTCAAATTCAAATATTAAGGTAAGGTAACTGTTGTTAGTTACCATATGATAAAACATGTTATCCCAATCATCCCTATCTCCTTAACTGCCTGATCAGTTTTTATTCTATAAGTACATATAGAGCATATTTGAAAAAAACTATTGAGTGACTAACCAAAAAACAAAATTTGAAAAGCGACTGAGTGATAGGTTATTGGATAATCACGATCTTTTATTGTTGATTGAGCAAAGACACTTGAATCGTTGGAATAAAGTAACCTCTTGTAGATTCTACATACCGTGAGTCAGGAACATTGTAAAAGAATCCTCCATTTATTGCTTTCACTGTTTACAATAAGTTTCTATGTAAATCTTCAATTTGTTTGACCATCTTTTCAATTTTGGCCAACTTTTGTTCATTACGTTCTAACTTTCGTTAATTTCGTTCTATCTTTTCTTCATTACATTGTAATTTAGCTTTAAGTGATTGGTTCTCCTCTTGAAGATGGGTTACATATGCTGGTCTTGATGAGAATAAAGCAGTTGGCTTAGGGCCATACCCAAAACCTTTAATATAGTCGAATCTTGTACCAAGCACGTTGTTGCAAATGTTATCTACATTTAGCTCATTTCCGTCAACCAATGATCTTTACAACAACTCCTGCATCTTATTCAAAAATTTAAAAATCAAAATCAATATTTAATTCAAATATTATTAGTTAGTAAGACATATATAAATAAATTTAAATTTTAAACAAATTTTTATACTTACGTAATTATTTTGTGATTCTTCTAACATCCACCCTTGACCTTCCTTATTGTGAATGAGTTTGTAAATATGATCCTATCACACTCTTGTTCATGTAGTTCCTTCTTACTCTTTTTTATGAAAAAAAAAGAATTGAAAACACAATAAATAATATTGTATTTATTAATATAATTATAACTTGTAAACAAATAAATTATAAATTCATTTTTGTACGATAACAAATGATTTGAAACTTTGGTTGTAAGGAGTTTTCATTTTTCCTCCGTTAACCTACGACTTTACATTTGGCGATGATTAATATATTTGTGTCTAAAAGTTGAAGTTTTGTTGACGTTATAAACTATTGTCGGTAAATAAATTTCTTTAGCGACGATTTATTTGAATCGTTGAGAAAAGCACATTCTTTTGTAACGTTTTATCTATTTTGTCACAAATGGTCCGGCGTTTGTCAACGAAATCCTAGTATAGAAGATATCATAGTTTCAAGCTTTCTTTCCTTTGTTCTTGAATTAGAATTCAATTCCTAACCACACATAATGGCTTTTTGGCAATGCCAAATCAGAAAAAGAAATTCAAAACAAGATAATTAGAATTAGCTTTGCAGTGGTGATCCAATGGCTTAACTGTGACGTTTATTGAATTCACAAAAAGAATATCTGAAAGATGGCAAATCAACGAACTTAGATGGACAAACAAAATTCGAACATTAGACGTCATCAGGTTAACTATCATAAAAATAACAATGCGAGAAAATTGAGGAACACTTGCAATAAATATTGGTTTAATCTATCCTCAGTCGAAAACCCACAAAAACTTTTTTCTTAACAGAATTAGACTACAATTATTACGTCGGTATCCAATTAGAAGTCGTAGTTATGTATAAATATTAACCAATTGTGTTTTTCCTGTATGCTTGTTAGAACTAGACCATATATGGGAATCCGAGTCCAATTAGGAATAGGAGTTTGTCATCTATAAATATATAGCACTAACCCTCGACGTCTGGTTAGTGGTTAGTGTCTCTGGATCTCTGCCCATTAGCAAGTGGTTAGTGCATCGTGCATAATCATTAGTTTATTTATTGGACGCTTTCTTCTTTTTATTTGGTTGATTACTTATGGTTTTCTTTTCGTTATTTTTCTCCATCTTAGATGATTTTGAACCCATGAACTTACTGAGTTTGGTGTTCTGATGGTTGGTAACAGAATCATAAAGCAAGCATGCCGAAGAACAAGGGAAAGGGAGGAAAGAACAAAAAGAGAGGAAGGAATGAAGCCGAGGATAACAAGCGTGAGCTGGTGTTCAAGGAAGATGGACAAGAGTATGCCCAAGTGCTTCGTATGCTTGGTAATGGCCGTTTGGAAGCCATGTGCGTCGATGGCATAAAGCGTCTCTGCCACATTCGTGGAAAGATGCACAAGAAGGTCTGGATTTCCACCGGTGATATAATCCTTATTGGCCTCCGTCACTTTCAAGATGAAAAGGCTGATGTTATCTTGAAGTACATGTCTGATGAAGCTAGGCTTCTAAAGGCTTACGGTGAACTTCCTGACACTACCCGTCTCAATGAGGGCATTGCTCGAGGTCTTGATGAGGAAGATGATAGTGCTCCTGATGATTATATCGAGTTTGAAGATGAAGATATTGATAAGTTGTAGATTTTGTTTGTTTTATTACATAACAGGTTAGAGAAATAGTTGATGACTAAGTACATAAATATCGCAATCTGAAAATATGATTGTATTATGATTTACGCTACTGTTCAAAAGAAATTGAATATATCTACATCATGATAAAATATCTCCTATGACTTATAAACGTAATTTTATTTATGACGAAGGCTCTTCAACTATAGAATACTCCATACTTTACTTGGTGCTAGTGATTTGTCTCTAACCTCAGGATCATATATTAATCTAGAATGTGATTGATTGGAAGGGGTTAATTTATAATATGTTCCCAAATTATTAATGTTGGATTATTAAGGATAAATTTGTTTGCGAAAGAGTACCTACATCTATTGGAGTAGACTTGATTGAGTTAGTGGGCTCCATTGGTTTTTGGCCATCTAAAAGAAACGTATAGGTTCCCTAAGTGATTTTCTTAGGGACCATAATCATTTATCTATATGTATGGTGTATGTTCCTAATTTGCTCAACGTAAGATAGGAATATTACAATAGGATTTCTATACATATAATATCCATAATTTCTATAAATATAATATCCATACTTAATTCAATGATTTGGGCACATTAATCCAAAATCTTAATGCCAAACCTTATAATAGCCTATCACATATATATATATATAAGTCCATTAAATTTTCAACAATCTCTCACAACCTTACGAGCTCAAAATTACTATTATCATAAAATCATCTTTAAACAATATGATCCATCAATCATATTAATATAGGTTCAAATAAGTCTTTGTCACAGTTATCATGACTAGATTCATTAGTAATCACATATATCAATATAATGAAAACATAGACCAAGGATAAATGTGTAGCTTGGAAATTTCATGTCACTTGATCTTAACATATCATATGATCTATCTCTAACTAGACCTACCTTATTCCTTAGTGGCATCAAACTGGCTGAAATTAGGGTTAAACGCACAAATTTGTATGTATTAAATCACAAAAAATTCATAACATATGTCTATAACCATAAGTATCCATATAAACCATAAGTATCCATGTAACAAACTCCCAATAAACTATCACATCATCAAACGACATAATACCCATATGGGTTGTGTGCTCATAATATGCTATAAATGCAACTACCATGGCAGAAGAAACAATGAGGGTCTACTTCGCATTGTTTTAGAAAATAGCTCCTCCAATAAGTAGGTAGATGTAGCTTAAATTGGATCCATAACTATCTTAACATCCTGCTAAATAGGAGTCAAAATACCTAACAATCTGTAATTGATCTGATCTTATATATATGAGCATGTAGTCTTTTGTTCTCTTAAGATACCACATAACCCTTTTGGCTGCTTTTTAATGGTCCATTCTTGGATTGCTCAAATGTTTGCCCAACATTCCAACAATGTATGCAATATCTGGACGTGGACATACCTGACCGTTAAGACTAAATTTGTCTCTTTTAGCAACAAAGGTATCATCTAGTTTACTATCCTACATGCCTAATCTCTTAAGTACCTTTTCAATATAACTCAAGAATACCTCGAGAGTGATCCAAATATATCTAAATCCCTAATAGAAAAGAGACTTCACCAAGATCTTTCGTTTTAAAATTCTTTTGATAGAAATTTATTGATTTTATGCAAAAAGTCTATATTATTATTCATAAGCAGCATGTCATCAACATATAAAACTAAAATATATATACTTACTACCATAAAAATTATGGTAGGTACATTCATCAACCAAATTCATCTCAAAACCAAAAAAGATGACAACTTAATGAAACTTGTAATACCATTGACAAGAAGATTGCTTAAGTCAATAGATAGATTTCTTTAATCTGCAAACCATTTGCTTTGAATCTTTTTTTTAAAAGAAGTTTTCAGGCTACTCCATATAAATTGTTTAAATCAATATCACCATTGAGGAATGTTGTCTTCACGTCTACCTGATGTAACTTAAAATCAAAATGTGCCATTATAATCCTAGAAGAATCTTTTTAAGAAATTGGTGACAAAGTTTCTTTATAATTAATACCTCCCTTTTGAGTAAAGCATTTTACAACAAGACGAGCCATATATCTCTTTATATTGCCTTTTGAATCCCTTTTAGTATTAAATATTCATTTGTAACCAATTGTTTTTACAACTTTAGGCAATGGGACAATATCCCAAACATCATTGTCTATCATAAGCTTATTTCCTCATTGATGGCATCAATCCACTTTTGATAATTATAACTCGTAATGGGTTCGTGAAATTTGATTGGATCATCTTCCACTATGCCAATGTCTATTTCATGTTCTTTGAGAAAGACAATATAATCATCTGAAATTGCACTTCTTCTTTCTCTAGTGGACCTTCCTAATGGAATTTATTCAAGAGGTTGTTGAGTTTTTCCTTTAAGAATATTCAATTGATCTTCATAGGGATATTGTCAACATTGTCTTGTTGATTTGGAGTTGCTTCTTGAACAACGTCAGGAATGATTACCTGATCATGGCTAATATCAACTGTAAGAAGAGAAATTCATTTCTCTTCAAAGATAAAGTCTCTAACCTTATCTCCCCATTCAAACTCAACATCCTCAAGGAATTTGACATTTTCCATCTTAAAAATAGATTTACTTGTGGGATATAAAATTTATACCCCCGTAAACATTCAAAGTATCCAACAAAATAGCTACTAATAGGTCTTAAGTTCAGTTTTCTTTCATTTAGCCTATAAAGCCTTGCCTCAACTAGATAACCCTAAATATGAAATGCTTTATACTAGGCTTTCTTCTTGTCCATAATTTATAGAGAGTTTTAGTCATTGCCTTAGTTGAAACTAGAATGTAAGTTGTAGTCTTTAATACCTCTCCCCCAAGTGAATCTGGTAAGATAATATGAATAATGATACTTCTTAACATGCCTTTTACCCCTTAGCAACACCATTTATGGTAAGGCTTCCTAGCATGGTGTATTGTGGGACGATATCGTATTCTTCTAGGAATTTAATAAATGGACTTGGACATTGTTTGCCTAAACTGCCATATCTATATTAATATTCACCACCACGATAAGATCAAATGCTTTTAATTCTTTTGCTAAGTTGATTCTCAACCTTAACTTTGAAAATTTTAAAAACTTCTCAAGAATGAGATAAAGTTACCCATAATATGAGTAATAATCTATGAACATAATAAAATATTTTTTTACCATTCTAAGAAGGTGTAAGAAATGAGCCACAAATATCTCTATCGATTAATTCTTAGACGTCCGAAGATTTTTTGGCATCTAATCTCCTTATATTTGTTTGCTTCCCTTTAATACACTTGATACAAACTTCAAATTTTGATAGATTAGATGGATCAAAAATTCCATCTGACACAAGCCTTTCAATTCATTGTTTAGAGATATCCCTAAACATTTATGCTATAACAAAGCATAATGATCATTGGCTAATTTTATTTTAGAACCCTATAAATTAACATACAAGGATTCATTAATTGATACAATTAGATCAAGTAAGTATAGGTTATCATATTTTGATAAAGAACTAGAACCAATAAGCTTTGAATCATGAACAGACTAAATTGTCCATTTCTAAAAGAACAACAATAACCAGCATTGTGTAGTACAGAAATAAAAACTAGATTTCTCCAAAAAGCCAATACAATATAAGTCTATTTCAAATCCACACAATTTCCAGTCCTAAATCATAACCTAAAAGCCTCTATTACCTTAACTTCAACTGTCGTTCTATCACCTACATAGATGTTTCTTTCACTATCACTGGGTTTTCGACAACTCAAGTAACCCTGCATAGACACACTTATGTGAGTAGTAGCACTAAAATCTAACCACCAAGTGTGCCTAGGTATTGAAATCAAATTAACCTTAGGACAAACCAAAGAAAGAAGTTTAATGATATTTGATACCCTTTTTCTTATAAGACGTCTTTCAACAGAAGTAGCAAACAAATTTTTCAGTTTGTTGTTTTTATTCCTTATGTTGCTTCTTTTTTGGTACATTACCAACAACTTCTTTATCTATCTTTCTCTTTTTATTATTGCCCTTAGAGTCGAATGCCAAATGAGCACTTTCAACCTTCTTTTGCTTTAATCTCTCTTGTTCTTACATACAATGTGAAATAAGTTCATTAAAAGTCTATTCTCCTTTTGACAGTTATAAATGACTTTTAATTGATTGAATTGTGTGGGAAGAAATACCAATACCAACTGCACAAGCAAATCTTCAAATAACTCTAACTTTAATGCCTTTAGTTTTGAAGTAAGATGAGAAATTTCTAGAATGTACTTTCTAACGTTCCTATTATCCTTATACTTCATGGAAACAAGATTAGCCAAAATAGTACTTATTTTCACCTTTTTTTTTAGTAAACCACTGTTTAAATTCTTTAAGGACCAATTTTGCATCCTTCTCTTTAGACATTGTGCCCCTTAATGCTTATGGAATTGCTTGCTTCATGATCATAAGACTTGTGCAATTTTAGTGTTCTCATTTCTCCCAGTTTCTCTTATCGTCACAGGAACTTGCATCCACAAGAGTAGGAGGTTGCTTTATTTGAAGAGTAAGGTCTAGATCCATGCAGCCAAGAATGATCATGACAATCTCTTTCCAAACCTTAAAGCGTTTGCCATTTAGCACAGGTATTGTAGCAGTTAAAGTAATTACCAAATAGAGAACAAAAATAAACAAAATAACAAACTCACAATTAAAATATGAATAAAACAATAGTAACAGATTCAAAAATGGCAACCTCATCGCAAGATATCTAATACAACATTAAGATTTAGTCTTTAGACAAAATATCAATATGTAAGTGGTATTCTTTTTTTTGTTTTGAGAAATATGTAAGTGGTATTATTGTTGTAGTGATCAAATATTGAAAATAAATTCCTGTCAAATTATAAGTCTTTTTTAGACCGACTTATAATTTACAAGAAAAGACTAAACAACTATTGCACCACAAGTATGTTTAAATTTTGGCCAAATAATAATTTTCCTTTGGGCCAATTATTATTCACATGAAATTCATATGCATACAATCATTTTGATATTTTAGAATTAATTAATCTCCACAAAAGAAATTACTGTAACATATTGTATTGATTAATTACTTTAAAATATCAGTTATTAAAAATGATGCTAAATATTGAATTTAATTAATTAATTACTGAAAATCAATATTATCCTTCCATATTATTTTCACTGACAAAAAAATATTAATTTCAATCAAAACCAAAATATATAGCATAAGTTATAAAATTCTGAGTTCTAAAAAATGTAGAAAATATCTTAGGTGTTGAACTCAGTTTCTCATATGCACAAATACACAAGGTTTTTTTTTTTAAAAATCGTTTACTGTAGGTAAAAGGGTAAAGACTAAAGCCATTAAAGGCACAGGTCGCGTAACAGTGAAGAACAAAACCCATTAATTAGATATGCTAATCTAATAAGATAATGCAAGATTTCTCTTCACCGTCCAACACCAACGAGTCTCTACCGTTGCAATTGCAAAGAATACTACTTATTCACATCATATATAATCTAATGGGCAAGCGCAATTTGAAACCATTTTCAACGAATCGTATATACACATTTTATTTTAAACGAGACAAATCTTAAAGGAAGAAAATCTTAAAATTAAAAGGCAAATTTAATCTCAATAAACCAGCATGAAAGAGGCTTTCATACTAATTGTTAATTTTAATATAATATATTCTCAAATTCAAGTTAATAAAGATAAATTTAATTATGAAAAGGTACCTGAATTTATTGGCATTTACGTCATCACCAACTATAGCTGGAAAGGCGGTTACGTTTAACGGTTCAAGTAAACCGAAATCATAATCAACGTCGACAATCATATCCTACCCACTTTCTAATTGGTTTTTCCAATGGCCTGCTTTCATAAAAGTTTGGTTTTCTGTTAAAGTTTTACTTGAAGTACAAACCAATGTTTTAAAAATCGGACCGGACATCGAACCGGTCGAAGGAAAGGTTTAAGGTTTAGAGGTTCAACCGGTAGT
>JANKOD010000006.1:21521011-21544870 GCA_026284645.1 Erythroxylum acuminatum
ACCCTAGCATCCATCTCATATATAAGGTATGATCTCATTGTGATAGAGGTACGTACAATCATAACCCTAGTTTTTCCCTACTTACGGCGATCTCACCTTCACCAAAAGACTTACTTGGGTGTCGGAGAGGCTAGTCGGGACACAACCCCCGATGTGCCTTCTTTGTTTTGCAGGGATCTCAACGCCCGAAGCAGTCAACTCATGGATCCAAACGACAACGCTCAGTTCCGTCAGAATCTGGCAGAACCATATATATATATATATTAAAAATTAAAAAAATTATTTAATTTTTTAAAAACTTAGGGGGCCCAGTGGCATGTCTCCGTCCATGGTCTCAATTATGAGAAGACACCTTTAACTCATTCACACTTAGATTAATCCTCGTTCGAGCCGGGTAGGTATCTTGCGGGAGATAAAATTCTAACTCTAAATTTTAAACGACTACATATATAAGGACAGTTCAAACCTGCGACCTCACTTAAACAAATTCATGTCAATTCAAAGAAAAGATTCTGCGTACTTTCAGACGAGATAATCAATTTTTTAATAAAATAATCGACCAGACCAGGGCAGTTTAAATTGGGCGAAGCCGAAGTTTTTGTTTGAAACAATAAAAGTAATGTTTGTCATCATACCCAATACGAATCCAACGCTGAAATTAAAGCATAAGATCCTAACGTTTCTATATGCTCATTAACATTTTTGATATGGGAAATTAATTCTTTTTAATCAAGATCATCTTTGGAGCTATCAATCATATCTATTTTATTTTTATTTTAAAATAGCAATAAAAAAATCAAATCTTCATCTCATATACTAGAAATATCATGTATCATTAGTGATAATGGTAGGTTCTTTAAGCTTTGTGAAGAAGAAAATTAAACATTAAGCTCATTATAATACCGCATCTTTCCATTTTTGTTGTTTAGTTTTAGAAAATTTTATAACTTTAGTTATGGGGGTAAATTATTACAAATATCATAATTTTTAACAATTTATTAAATAACATTACACATTACTATTTTCATTATTGTAATGTATCTCACCGTAATAATGTTAATGATATGGTTTAATAGTGTTAAAATGGACTCAATCATTATATTTAAGACACTTTTTTAGTCCTTTTATAAAATTTAGCGACACCTAGATCTATTTATTATTTTAAAATTTTAACCTTTCAAATAACATAAAATAAAATTCTTAACTATATTTTAAAAATTTTTATTGACAACGTATTAGATTATTTTAATACATGTATTAGATTACAAAACAAAATTTGGTATGTACTTAATATTAGGTAATTTATATTTAAAATTAAAAACTTTGGCTAATTTTGTAATACTAGCTAGAACTATTAATAATAAGTAAATGTTCAAACTTTTAATTTGTTAAAAAATTAGTTCATCATCAATCCTATAGTTAATAGTATTAACATGGTCCATCATGTAATTGACTTTTTATTGTGTAAGTATTTACGTGACAATAAATATTATACATTAACAAATTTATTAGAAATAAAAAACAAAAGAATAACCCTAACTTTTCTATTCAAACTAAATTGTTTTGTAAAATCTAATTATTTTCTCTATAACTTAACTAAATTCAAAGATTTTAACTAAGAAAATTATTGACAAGTGTTGGTGTTAATTTAGAATTCAAGCATATTAGGGAGGAATTCTCCCAGAATTGGTACCGGAATTCTTATCAATGATATAAGTAGGCTTTGAAAAACTTAGAAAATAAAATTTTAAGTTTAAAAAAATGCTAAAATGTGTTGAAAAAATAAATGATTTGATTTAAGCAAAAAAAATATGCAAGAAAGAAAGGAAATTTGAGGTAATCAAAATGAATACACAACGTAAAAGAAGTTAAAACTAATAATAGTGCTTTTTTGGAGCTATTTGTCTCTTTGAAATTTTTTTGAAGATTGTGTTTTTTTTTAGATTGTGCGTATTATATCTGTAGTGATTGTTGTTTATGTTAATTTGGTGCTAGTGAATTTCTGGTCCTCAACTTCCTTAAGGAGTTTTTTGTTGTAACTATCCACTTCCCACATTCTAGTTAACTTCCTACCATTATTTTCTCAACTTCTACGTTGTGGACTTCTGTCTCAAACATCTCTTTTCTAGTTTCCAGCCCACTTAACTATCTTTCTAAATCATGTCCATCACCCATTTTCAACACATTCATCTCTCAATGTTCTGGTTCTGCCATCCATGAATTCTCTGGCTAAATATTTACTGAGCTTTTATATTTTAGCCTTCCTTTTACTTATGGGCTGGATTTCTTTTAGTGTATCAACAATTGTCCTCACATATGTTTGGATGAGCAAACTAAATAAGTAGTACAAAAGTTCCCCTAAGAAGATCTTCTTTATTTAAATTTCAAACTCCTGCTATTCCTTTAGGTTTCACCTGTTTTTTTGTTATAAATTCTTCTCATACTACTTCATTCTCCATCTTAAACATAAAGAGGTCCTTGGCTTCTATTTCAACTTTAGTTTTTTCTCTCTCATACTCACGAATTCTCTTATACTTTTTTGGGGCTATAGCTTTCGCTTGTCATACATCGTCCTCTTCATCCACTAATTCTGCTAAACTGAATGCCACATATGTACGTTATGATTTTTGTACTTTATTCAAAAATTTTGTTAACTTCCTTAACTTTACTTCTTCATGCAAATTATAAAACTTGAGCTGATCTCTATTCCAACTGAACCCCTTCCTTTCTAAGGATGACAACAGGCCAGACTGGGCTAGGCCCAGCCTAAGTTTATATTTTTTAAAAATAAAAAACGTCATTTTATACATGGTCTGTGGCTCTATTAAGCTAAGAAATCTCAACCCCTGGCTCGGTCAACCTATGCTGAAGTCGGGTTGGGCTGTGCCACATTTGTCATCCCTATTCCTTCCTTTATTAGAATTAGGTAATAAACTTCTTTGACCTAAATATCCTTTTTAGCTCTTACTACTAATTCTAACTCTAAATTCCTTTTTTAGCATGGTGGGAGAATTTCTCCATTTTGATCATAAATAAAGGCTTGCCTTTAACTAACAAGATCTCTTAATCTATTCAATCTTCTCATCCATCCCTACCCTATTTAGGAGAGGTAAGTAAATCAAAATTTCCTCTAGAACCGCCTCTATTTCAAGCATTCAAAGCCATGAAGTTGAGGCTAGAAAACATGGACCAATGTCTCAAGTGGATGGATAGATTATATCTTTCATACCCACCTAGCAAAACATTTGGACTTCTTCATTTAATAGCTCTTTCTAGGAATTCTCCATAATATCAACCTAACCTTATATTTTCCATCTTGAAGTTCTGGAGTCCCTCTTCTAACTCCTTTATTTTTCTTTTTGTACATGCTTCAATCTCATTGAACCATCTGATTATATTGCCTATAATCAAAGAGGACTCCATTTGTTTAGTTGAGGAGACTCCAATTTTATACCCTAGTGCTTTTAAGTGTTATTCTTATTATAGGCTAATAAATAGCTATGCTTCTTCTAGAGATTCCATTTCTAAGAGTTTTTGTTGTGGGTAGTGATAAAGCATTAAAGCTTGTCCCTTATATTATGGCCTTGAATTTTAAAGTATACCTTCCTTATCTCTAGAGTAGAAAACTTGGCCTTTCTTTGGGAGTCTCTTTTGAAGCGAGTGCTATCAATGATAAGTTATTTTATGAAATATTTTACCATTATCACATTATAAAGTGGAAGATCTTTATGTTAGTGGCTTATCACTCATAGTGGTCAAAGAGCTTTTAGAGTTTGATGCCTTATTCAAATTCTGCCTTCCTTAAAGGTATTCCCTCTAATTTAAGCATTATTAACTCCTAGACATGTATTTCAAACTTCTCTTACTGTAGATTTCAAAGTTTTGGATGTCGAGAGGAAAAAGAAGCATAAGCCTACTTCTTAGAAAGAAGTGGCTTTAAATCTTATCTTCAAGGGAAAGTTCAAAGAGAAATCACCAATGGCTTCAAATTTTACTAAGGCAAGAACTTTGATCCAAAAAATTTCTGTTAGGAAGTCAACCCATGCATCCACCAAATTGCTTGATGAAATCAAAACTATAGAGCCTCCGACTGAAGATACCATTCCAATAGAAGAAACTTCTTCCACTCCTAAAAAGGTTGTTAAGGACATCAGTAATGGTATCCTACTTTCTTTAACCTCTCTTACCTTTATTTCCTTTATGAATTCTTACTTTTAATCTCCTTTTTACAGATGGCATGATATTGCACCTTTTAGCTCTTGCCCTTCTTCTTGAGCTAGAATCTGGGAAATATTATTGAGGTTACTTCACTAAAGGTGAAATAGAAATTCCTTTATTATTGACACCTATTTACGAAACCTCGAACAAATTTTCTCGTATTTCATAGGTAATAAATGTTTGGACGATATTGGCATCCTTTGAAGAAGTCTTCAACCTAAGTTTCTTATACCTTTCTCCTAAAATTTCCTCCAATGTTGCACGAACAATTAGTTCTGAGGGGTTGTCAAGGGTTAAAGAATCTTTAAAACTTACTATACAATAAGGGCTTTAGTTCTTGACTTAAATTCAGTGCAGTTCTTTCTTGAACATGTTGTCCTATGTTGGCTTCATAACTCAATCGTGTGCTATTAGAGGACTCTTAAGCAAAACAGAATTTTTTTAAACGTCTTTTGGCAATTCATGCCATAACTAGGTTATGTACTTCAAAAAATTAAGCCTCTTACACAAACTCTAAATAGATTACGAGGCAAAACTAAAGGCAAGAATATCCTAGTTCAAATTCACAAGTTGAAGAATGAATTCGACTATTTAGATAATGAGGTTGTTAAACATAAAAGAGCTATCGAATTGATTAGAGAGAGTACTCTCTAACAAGATGATCAATGGCCCAACCAGGTGTTCAATGAGGTCAAGTAGGCAGCTAAAGAGTTAGGGAAGTCATTGGTGTTGTAGAAGGATGAAGTCAGCTTCTAGAAATAGTAGGTTTAGTAAGCTAAAAAAGACCAGGTTTCTTGCATCAAATAATGGTGTGAAACATGGAATTTTGACCTAGACCAACTTTAAACTATTCTTTCATCCCTCAATTTATTGACCATCGGTTGGTCTTTTATGGATTTTGAACCATATTTCTAAATGTTTATTTTGATTTATAGCTATTTAATTTCAAGAGTTCACTCCTATTCCTTTATCCTTGACCTTCCAAAAAGTGTAAGCGTATAAGTTTTTAAATACTTCCCATTTATAAAACACCAGTGAGGTTGACCTTCTAAACTAGGTAACTAATAGGCGTTCCCATTTAAAACTCTATAAATTCAAAACGTCCCTTCCCAATTTGGAGACCACTTCTCCTATTCTCTATCTTTTACTTTAGGCAATAAGCTCAACTTCCACTCTAGATCTCCTTATTAAAATTCTCTTCTGTGAATTCTTTTATTTTAGAATTTCTCTACCTTCTCCTTTTGAATAATCATATTAGTCAATGCCTAAAATCACACTTCAGTTAAGTACTCTGTTTTCATTAGCATTGCTTTTGAATATTCAAATGTTTTTAAAGCAGATTGCAGAAAGGTTTAAGTTAGAGTGTAAGTTGCAATAGATTAGGTAAAAACTAAAAGAAGTTTTTGAGTTGAAGTGTGAGTTGCAATAGATTAGGGGAAAACCAGAAGGAAAAAAATGAAGTGCAAAAAGGACGACAGAAGTGCAGAGCTTGCGTTTGGAGGCAAAGTAGTGCGGCAAAGGTTAAATGGTGATGTGACAATTGCAATTGGTTTACATGTTTCTCATTGGTGAAAGTAGTGGAACAGCCTTGGTCAAAGACAAGGTTTTGTGGTGTTAAAGAGTTACTCGCACTTGTAATATTAGCTAGTGCCATAGAGTCACTCCCTTTTAAATAAGAGTCAAAAATTGTAAATATGCATTAAATCAATAAGTAACACTTACCAAGCTCATAAACTCAAAGAATTCCAATCTCATAAATTTCTCACAATTTTAAGAATTTTTTTAATTCTTTAAATGTATTTTTTCAAATAATCATCTGCATGAAATGAAATTAAAAGCTGATTTATCATATATTCAAATAATAATAATTATGCACTCTCGAATATATAAAAATAAAATAATATAAAAATAATATAACAAGTCATTTAATTTAATCTAGTCTTCTTTAATACCACTACACAATAATTTCTTAATCTAAATTATTGCAAACATTATAAAAATTAAAAATAATAAATAATAATTGTTAACAATTTTTGTGAAATTCAACTTATTGACTAAAAAATAAAATACTCAATTGTTAAGAATTTTGAAAATTACGTAAATTGTTTAAAGAATTCTTAAGCATTATAATTAATAAAAAGTCTCGGATTTGAAGTCAACATACTTGAAACATTATTAATTAAAAATAATTGATTTTTAGTGAATAGTTATTTAGGATGTGACCATAATTAAAGGATAATTAAAAGTTGAACAACACTCTTTAATATTTAGCAATTTCGTTTAACAATTGAATTAGTTAAAAGCATAATGTATTACAATTTTACAATTGAGAATAATTTTATTTTATTTAAATGCAGTAGAAGAAGTTGATGCAAATACTTTAAATGAAAACGTTGTTTGCGAGTCTTTAGATAACGTTAGAGAATTTGGAGCTTTTGACAATTATGAGACACAGCTTCTTTCTGAAATATAATAATAATTTGTATTGTTATTTTAAGTTTTAAATCCAGCTCATATTTATTTATTATTAGTTAATTATATAATAATAGACATTAGTATATTTTTATTTCAATAAAATATTTTTATTTTTACTTACTTTTATAATTTTTACTTCTTATTTATTATATACTAGTTTTATAGCAGTTTAATACCAGTTGAATCTTTAAATTTTAAACCTTTCCTTTGACTGGTTCGATGTCCGATCTGATTTTTAAAACATTGGAAATAATGTCTATTCATTACATCTATTAAAGAATTTGCAATCAGTATAATGTATATATCCTTTCGGGTAGTTGCATGTAAATCCCTAAAGTCGATATAAATTCTTATCTTTATATTCTTCTTAATTATGGGCACACCATTAGCTAGCTACTCAGTATATTTGAATGGTCTATGAAACCAGTCTTGTATAATTTTTTTATGAAACCAGTCTTATATAATTTTTTAACTTCTTTGAAGCACTGCCTAGGGGGTTGGCAGTAAGGGTAAAATTCTGGCTTTATTAGAAGTTTATGTTCCACAAGCCTTCTACTCAACCCTGACATCTCTATATAGCCCTAGGCAAAATAATC
Organism: Erythroxylum acuminatum; assembly: GCA_026284645.1. Taxonomy (NCBI): domain Eukaryota; kingdom Viridiplantae; phylum Streptophyta; class Magnoliopsida; order Malpighiales; family Erythroxylaceae; genus Erythroxylum; species Erythroxylum acuminatum. The sequence continues at coordinate 21,528,301 of JANKOD010000006.1, forward strand.
CTTGAATTTCTTTAAGAGTTATACCGACTCCAACTTTATTTTGGATTTAAATCTTTGCTAACAAAGACTGCAAAAACTTCTCATAAATTATCCATATTCACTTCTTCTACTAATTATTGGTTTTGGCTCCTAACATCTTTAAACTTTTCATGAGTGGATTTCAACACTTAGACACAGTTTCCCCTTATTACTAGTTCTTCCTCTTCTTTAAAAATTAATTCTACGTTTTTCCTTTTGCCCACTTCCTTGGAATTCTCTAGGATTTATTGCATTTGAAACTTGACTTTTGCAATTGCAACTACTGCGTTTTATTTTTGTGAAAATTAAGTCATCATGTTCCTTTTAATGGAAACCCTGATTATACTAGGAGTAGGCTTGATGGTATGTGTTTTTAAAAACCTTTCTAACTATGTCCCCTTCTTTTCTTCATCTCTATTTTTAGGACATTCACCATTAGAAAGTTTGTGAATTTATACTGGCTTTACATAGTCACCATAGAAATTTATATCCATCATATTAACTTTAGTACGGAATGACTGTGAATAAGCCCAAAATGATTTTTATTTTATTGCCTTTGTATATAACAAAATTTGATGAACAGATAATGAAATAAAAAAGTTGGAGTGGATCTAATCTTATCCCAATAAGAGTTGATAACTGGCATATGTGTCAACAACAAATAATGTAGTCAGAGAAGACTTTCCTCCCACTATGATATTCACATAGATAATTCCCATGCTCTTGTAGTTTCTCTAATGAATGTAGCAATATATATCCTCCAATTATGATTAATTTTTTTGTCTTTATCCAAAGCTATCATCATTTTAGTTAATATGATGCTTACTGCATCAACCAAAAATCTTAAAGTTGCCCTACTATTGATATGGGCTTTAATATACTGAGTTCTTATATTTTTCATTGTAGCATCATCTGGCTTTTCTAGCACCACCTTTTTTGGAATTCCTAGTCCCACAGACAATATTGATACTCTGTATTCTCTTTTCTCAAAAAGGAAGTTTAGCTTCTTCGCATTAGATTTACTAAATGAATTCATTGGAGTCCTCCTCTTGACTCTCTGAGCAAGCTGACTTCCTATAAAATCTAATATTTTCTTTTGTCTTGCTTCACTTCTCACTGACAATTTCTACATGTCCCTTCTTATTATTAGGGTTTGTAGTACTCTCTTCCGAGTAGACAGTTCTTATAAAGGATGACTTTTTTGAAGTTGGATTTTCCGATGGTAAAGGCTTGCTTCTTTCAATCCTAGCAATAGACCTTTGTCATTAAAGCTTTATTTTTTGAGTTTGAGTCAAGGTTATTAAATTCTTGGGATGCCTTACTCGCTACCATTATTAGGATAGCAGCACCCGTAATGGTATTATAAACCGAGACTATCTACACTGAACACTTGGGATTAATGGATCATATCTTTGTTTAAAGACTTGGATGAATTTTGCTTGGTAATTTTGCCTTAAAATTTCTACTTTATGTTAGATTATAAGAATATTCTAGTTTTTAGTCCTAACTCTCGTATTTAAATTATAGCTAGGAACAAAAATACATGTACTAAAATTCGAAGTTAATGCTAAATGGTACTTCACAATCTTTAGCTTCTTTTTAACATCTAGCAATAGGCATAAATTGGATTCAGTGGCATAAACGGTTGCAATTGGTAGGAATGTTTCTTCATCTATCAGCATAGTTTGGTTAACTTCAATGAATAGCAGAATCCCTTTGTTGATTGGGCCTTGTACCATATTGTTGTACCCCTATCATGAATTCGTTAGGAGACTCCATGTATTATGAAATTTGCAGTAGTATATGCCTCTAATTTCTTATTTTAAGGAAATTATATGTCCGGGTAGTAAGGTAATGAAATTTTTTTACAATAAAAATTTGAAGATCTCCTTTAATGTGTACTAACTTTGGGTAGATGGAGTTTGAATTTCCCCTTTGACTTAAAGAGATTTATGTTCTAAAAAGGGGCATACATAAGTTCTAAGGATGTTAAATTCGACTACTACTAAATTATAAGAATCCATCTTTGAAACATAATTGACTATTGAATTCTTCTTTTGGTGTCCTTTTTCCCTAAGAAGTTCTTAATATTTAGAGAGTTTTATTTCCAATTCATATAAATCACAAAATTCTATGCCTTAAAATTTCTTTTGTAATTCAATATGAGAAAATTTCACAAATTTAGTCTTTGGAGAGCAATCTAACATCGACTCTCATCTTCTTAAAATGTATGATGAACATGTTTACATTCTTCCTACTTCTCTTAGTAACTTTAAATAGCTCAGCTATACTAACTTTAGGATAACTTTGAAAAAACTAAGTATGAAATAATCTTTCTATTTTGATATAAGAAAGGGTAGAGTTCTTGGGCAACAAAGCATACTTAGAGAAGGTTATACCTGTTAATGAATTTGGAAACAACCTGAGCTTAAAATTATTGTTTTTATAATTGGCTCATTTTCCACATTGTATGGTGAATCTAGCAATGCTCTCAATGATCAATTAACAATATTCACTAGAAAACAAGTTGAATTTAGGAATTCTGTAGTCACTAGGACAAGGATTATCATGGTAAATATGCTTCTTATAAGGCTTAAAAAATTCCAAGCAGATAAGCTATATCAAAGCAAGCTTGTACAATTCCTAAACAACTTCTCGAACAACTGTCATCGACTTAAAGTCTCATATTATAGGGGAGGGGGTAATAGGATTATAGTTTACAACTGCAATGTTACCCCTTAAACCATATTATGTTCCATTAGCTTCAGCTTTTACACCAAATATTTTCCTACTCGTAATTTGGTACCTAACTATCTGTTAACCATTTTCAGGATTAATGCATTGAGACGCCATAGGAAAATCCACTTTTTTATGAGGATAGGCATATCTTTCATCTACAGAAGAAGTAGTTAGAAAGCGACTGCACTGCCTAACTTCCATCACATTAGGGTAGGATACCCTCAAGTCCTTTAAAGATTTGCTTTGCTAAAGCAGGAGAATTCTGGCTAGAAATCTGTACCAGAGTGGCAGGCAATTTGTCAACCTTCTTATTAATATCTTGATTGCCTCGGCTATAGGGGCTATGTTGGATTTCAATTTTGGAATTTTGTTTATGTGAACAACGTTATTCTATTATGGAGATTTTGTATTCTCACTAGTAGGAGAGTTAGCTGAAGGTGAGGCTACCGTTTCGAGAGTCTCAACCATTTAAGATACATGATCTTCATTCCCTCCTACTATAGGGACTTCTTTCTCTAGAGATGGAGATACAGTGATTTCTTTTCCATTCCTTAATTATGACATTGGGTCCCACTAAGCGGGCCAAATTGTTAGTCTCAATATGGAATTTGGGTGTGTTAGGGAGGAATTTCCCCTAAATTTGTACCCATCTACTTATTGGTAGTACAGATGGGCTTCGAAAAATTTAGAAAATGAAATTATAAACTACTAAAATGATAAAATGTAATGGAAAAAGAAATGATTTTAAAAGGAAAATGTAAGTTACAAAAATAATTTGAGGTAATCAAGATGAATACACAATATAAAGAAAGCTAAAAAAATAATAACAGATATAGTTTTGGAGTTGTTTGTCTCTTTAGACATAATTTGGAGGTTGTGTTTTTTGGGAATTGTGTGTTGTGTCTATAGTGATTATTGTTTTTTGTTTATTTGGTGTTGGTGAATTTATAGTCCTTAACTTCCTCGAGCAATTTTTTGTTGTAATTACCATTTCTCAAGCTCTCATTAACTCTTTGTCATTGTTTTCTCAACTTTCACATTTTGGACTTCTACCTCAAACATCTTGTTTGTAACTTGCTAACTTTCAGGTCGCTTATCCATATCTCTCCATCATATCCGTCACCTACTCCCATATGTTCATCTCCCCATGTTCTAGTTCTCCACGAATTGTCTACCTAAATATTTGTTGGACTTTCATATTTTGGGCTCCCTTTTACTTTCGGGCTAGATTTTTATAGTCTATCAATAATAAGTTACAACATCCTCTATAAGATCCTGATCACCATCTTCCTTCTTTCGTTAAGCGTTTATCTCAAAAATAGATGTTACAATGTACATATCACTCTTTGACTATCATTTTGTTGGATTCTTTTTTTAACTCGATCTAGAATTATTGTTAATTTGATGATTTTTTTTCTCATTATAGGTAGAGTTTTTGATATGATTACTACTAACTATTCTAGGTTATTTACTTAGAAACATCTATACATTCTGCACTATTGTCTTCATTAATCACAATGAGTTTTTTAATAGGTACAAATATCCTCTTTACATCCAGTAGCAGTCAATCACCACCTAATCAAGTTCTTATATGTTTTAGTTCACTTTTGCATCTCAATTCCCATTTATAATTTTTTTACTGAAATTATTTTTCAATATTTCTTTTTGCAAGATTAAATTGGTTAAAAAAATTAAATCCATGTGGTTGGTAAAAAAGAGAAATTTTTAATGTATATTCAAAATTTAGTAATGTTTTATAGTAATGCAATGACAAAAGGTACAAATTGCCCTCCTAACGTTTCCTAAAAAGTTTAAGTTAGTCTCTATTGTTATTTATGATATCAATTTAGCCTATATAACATCACAACTATGTAATATGGACCAATCAGAAGTTGATATAATCTTTAAAACAATTTCTTTAGATTTTGATTAAAGATATAATTTTCACTTTAACATTTTAGAAAAAGTCTAAATAAGCCTTTGTTATTATCATTATTATTACTTTTGTCCCCTATTTAAGGTGCAATGAGTACTATTTTAATAACGATATGGTAAAAAGTGGTAATAGAGATAATGGTAGAAGCTTATAAGATCTTTTATGAAATACTATGGTACAAATTATACCTTTAGCCTAACGCAATCACGTTATAGATTTTGCTCTTTTCATGTTTATAGTGTGTATATATATATATATATACCAATCCATATTAATTGATTATTTGAATGATAAACCTTGGATGATGATTTATTATGAAAATATTTACTTGTTATTTCATATTGGGAATGAAAAGTAATAATTTGATGTTTTGTCAATTTAATTTTTATAGAGAATACATTTATTGTCATATAGAAACTCATATTGGAGGTATTATTAATTATAAGGTTAATTTGTAATAAATTGAAAGTTTAAATATTTTATTAATATTTAATAATCTTAACTAATATTAAAATAAAAAGATAAAAATTTTAAATATAATTTATCTTTTAATAATTTTACTTACCTTAGGACGTTGAAAATAATTTATAGAATACAAATTAAAGCAAAAAGAAGGTATTTTGGGCAAAAGGAAATTTCCCATGTGGACCCCACAGCTTCCAATTGCTGACCGTTTTTGAGTCTGACATGGATTTTGACCGTTGCAACCCTATCATTTTAAAACTTCTCGTTTTGAAAGTTCACAGTGAGTGTGCTCCAAAAATTACTAACTCCCCTCCTCGTATGGATCAGAAAATTTTGATGCGAGTGTTAGAAGCAGAAACAGGAGTGACAATAGAACCTTTACCTCAACAACTGATATCAACCGTCCGATCTTCATCAAAATGAAGGGCTGAGATCCGGATGACTGATTTTACAATCTTGATCTTCCCTCTCTCTTTCTTCCCGTAGCTTCCCTTCACTTCAAGGTCCAGTCTTTCTTTATATTTTCTGCCGAAGACATCAGCATTCCTGGAAAATCCCTCTAATTTCTGTCATTTTAAGCAGTTTTAAGTGATTGGTTCGGAGATAATTATCTGGGCATGTTTGGATAAGGACAAGGGCGTAATGGTGTCAACACGGTCTCAAATTAGCAACAAGAGAGAAGATTACTGCCCAAATCAAGATGAGAACCAAATGAGTGTTCCGTTGAGAAATCCACACCATGGCTTGAAAGAAAAGTTGAAAGCTTTAACTCTATTATATGAGCAGCAAAAGAAAGCTTCTTTAGCTCTAAGAAACGCGTCACCAAAGCCTGAAGAGAAGCGTTTCGCAACAAATCCAAGTGTGGATCTTATCAAATTTTGCAGAAGAGAAGAGATGGATAGGGATGAAAACAAAGAAGCCAATGAAAACATTGTAATCATGAGAGAGAACCCTATGCCTACAATGCCTGATTCAAAGCCTAATGCTAAAGTTACAAGAACCTTTGTGTTTCCACAGCCGCAACAGTTGGATGATGGTAAAGAGAATCTTTTAATGGGGTCCGATCGAATTTTCGGGTTTTCGACGTGTGTAAGAAAGGCCAATGTTTCCAGTACTGTGGCCAGGAAGCTTTCAATGGGGAGCTCTGTGCCACAAACAGAGCCAAGAGGACTTCTTGGGACCAAACAGGTGCAAGAAACAGAGAGGCTAGAGACAGTTTCAGAAAGAGATGGGACTCATGGAAGCCGGATTTTGGTGTTTGTAAGGCTTAGGCCAATGGCTAAAAAGGAAAAAGATGCTGGCGCTAGGTGTTGTGTGAAGATTGTGAATAGGACAGATGTTTATTTAACAGAGTTTGCTAACGAGAACGACTACTTGAGGCTGAAAAGGCTTCGGGGTCGTCATTTCTCGTTTGATGCCTCATTTCCTGATTCTTCTTCTCAACTCGAAGTTTATTCTACCACGTAAGTGATCAAAGGATTTGAAGTAGTGCTTGATTCGTAGACTAAAAATTTTCATTTCTGTGAAACTGTTGTATGCTAACCTTTCCAATTTTCATGTTTTTCCCTTGATAATCCTTCGAGCTATAGGAAAATGCTTTGAAGTTACCAGAAAACTTACCTATGAACTGCCCTTTACATTGTACATATTTTGGATATTGTCTTTGAAAATTAGTTGTTGGCTCATTTTGGTAAACTCTCATAGGATAACGAGATAGGAGATAAAGAAACAAGACAGGGAGTGATGAATTTCATGGTAATATGCTTTGGGACTACAAGCCCTTCTGTTGTTTCCCAAAGCTTTTCGCGCTTATCTCACTGTCACCATATATTCGACGCTATGAATTTGGATAAATTAATGTCAATAGATGGATTTCTTTGTTTTTCCTTTCTTTAGTTATCAAGCAAATCTTAATACACTAAAACAAGGTCAGGATACAGTTTTAGCAGTCCAGTCTTCAGTTATTAATAGTGATCAACAAGATGATATATATGTATTCCAGAATCTTGTTTCCTCACTAATCAAAGCAAGAAGGAGAGTTACCAAGGAAAGATGCTGTGACATGTTATTCAATCAAATTACTTGTATATTGAAATGTTTTGATGTCACCAATCTTCAGCAGTTTGTTAATGGAATTTCATTTATGATTGATTCATTAATAACATATTAAAAAGAGTAAAGTGTTTGAGTTAAAATTCCAGGACAGCAGAACTTGTGGAGGGTGTTTTACAAGGAAGGAACGGGTCAGTATTCTGCTATGGTGCTACAGGCGCTGGGAAAACTTATACAATGCTGGGAACCATAGAGAATCCTGGGGTTATGGTTTTGGCAATAAAGGATCTCTTTACCAAGATTAGACAGAGAAGCTGTGACGGAAATCATGTGGTTCACCTCTCATATCTCGAGGTTTACAATGAAACCGTTAGAGATTTGCTCTCCCCTGGAAGGCCTCTGGTGCTTAGAGAAGATAAACAGGTCTTGTCTCTGCTTCATTATATTCACTTAAAATCTAAAATATTCGAGTTCTTCAAAGCAAAAAAATGTACTCAACTCAATTTGATTGACAGAGCCTGTTTTCTACTTTATGTTTCCGTAACAGGGAATTGTAGCTGCAGGTCTGACTCAGTACAGAGCTTATTCTACTGATGAAGTAATTACCTACTTCCATGTTTTAGAAGTTTGAACATTGGGTGAAATTATTGATATGTCAATCTGATATTGTGTCAGGTCATGGCATTGCTTCAACGGGGAAATCAAAACAGAACAACAGAACCAACTCGTGCAAATGAAACCTCTTCACGCTCTCATGCTATTTTGCAGGTAACTCCAGAATTTGGAACTTTGCTCTATCATTTTAACAAATTTCTCAGCATTTGCAAGGCCTATTATGTTATTTCAGGTTGTTGTTGAATACCGAGTGAAAGATGCCTCCATGAATGTTATTAATAAAGTTGGAAAGCTCTCACTTATTGATCTTGCTGGCTCGGAAAGAGCTCTAGCAACCGACCAGAGAACGCTTAGATCCCTTGAAGGTGCCAACATAAACCGATCACTCCTTGCACTTAGCAGTTGTATCAATGCGCTTGTTGAGGGTAAGAAACATATCCCCTACCGAAACTCAAAGCTCACCCAACTTCTCAAGGACTCACTAGGTGGATCTTGCAACACTGTAATGATTGCAAACATAAGTCCGAGCAATCTCTCATTTGGTGAGACTCAAAACACCCTGCATTGGGCTGACCGAACCAAGGAGATACGCACCAAGGTCATAGTTTCTTAGCTTCTCTCATCTCTTTAATTTCCGTTGCTTTCCCTTGGATTTGGCAAGAGATTTTCTTCCAGTAAAAAGCAAACATCCCAAATAGGTTCAGCATAATGAGGCCAAAAGATCACTTGTTTTACCAATATTTTATCTGCAGGAACCTGAGCCAATTGAGGAAATACAGCAACTACCAGAATCGCAGACTGATCAGTCAAAGCTATTACTTGAACTGCAAAAAGAGAATCGTGAGTTGAGAGGGCATTTAGCTCGCCAGCAGCAAAAGTTACTAACCCTCCAAGCACAATCCTTGGCTGCAAATTTGTCTCCAACACCTTCTTCAATTACTTCCATGTTGACTCCTCCATCCACAGCCCCACCAAATGAGAAAAGTAAAGCCAGACCTTCATTGCTCACCAGGAATTGTTTTACACCCGAATCCAGGAGAAGGGGAGCAGAGGATGGTGTTAGAGAACTCCAGCTTACTGTGAAGGCGTTGGAGTCAGAAATTGAGAGAATGAAGAAGGAGCATGCTTTGCAGCTGAAACAGAAGGATGATCTTATTCGGGAGCTCTCTCGGAAGAGTAATAAACATCTGGAACCTAAGAGGACAGTCACAAGGGCTAGCTTGAGGCCGAAAGAAACAAATATAGGTGAGTTGAAGAGTCCAAGTCACCGTTTTTCCAAGTCCCCTGCCCCAAGTGCAAAGAAACGAAGCTTTTGGGACATAACAACAGCCAGCAGCCCATCAGCTGAAAAACTAAATGGAAGAAAGACCAGAAGTCATATCACTGGCGATCCTACTGCAGCTCCCTCCATGCTTCTTCAGGTGAGTCTGACCTTACAATGCTCCAACTTCATAAATTGATAACTGCATAGTGTTGCATGCGGACTTTACTTGGCTAAAAGGGCACTGTACAGTTCTGAATCTCAAGTTGAGTTTGCATGAATGAAAAAAAGGCCAACTTCAAATTGCTTAAAGAGCAGAAAGGAACAATATGTCTATTGTTATATACGTTATTGGTTTTGAGTTAATTTTTGGATCATCATCACATCATGCAGCCAGGTTTTGCTCGTCAAAGACCTTAGCCTTCCAAGGTAGAGAAGATAGACGTACTTCTACCCGGGACATGAAGACAAACGGGAACATTGCAAAGGGATACATGTTGGATTAAAAAGAAGTTTTAGAAAGGAGAATATATTGCCCATTCTGATTCTTCTTTTTTTTTTTTTTAATTTGATTCATTGTTACACACTTTGTAGTTGTTGTTCTTCAATAGCTGTTGGAGACTTTGGATAAAGATGAAGCACATGAATATTTATATTCACATTTAGTCATCCATTTGAGATTTGATACTCTGGCTATCATTCAAGCTTTTCGGCCTTTGTTTTTCTATTGTTAAATTATAGTTCCTTTATCTTGTAAATAATTTGCATTATATTTTAATCACTCAGAGACTAATTGGAGAATTGAATTTTCATTCTCATCTATTCAATTTCGAGATTTCTTGCTTGATTAAGAAATCATTGCCCGATTAAGAATTTAGTACATGTTTGAACAACACCTATCATCTAATCATAACAAACTAATTCACAAGACTACATCCTCTCTTAAAAGTCTAATTTTGTAAATAGATTTACGTTATTTTTGGTATATAAATTTGCTCTAGAAAAAGAATTCACATTGATTTTTTGAAATTTCTAATTGATAAGTGTAAATTGCATTGTATTTTAGGACATAATTTGATATGTGTTTAGTCGTTAATTCAATCATTTAGTATGTGTTTAGGTCAAAATTGTGTTAGTTTGTTAATTATTTATGTTTTAAGTGTTTTATGGGTTAGTACAAATCTATAACCTTAAATATTATGTTTTTGAAGTACTTTGATGTGTTTGTTAGTGTTTCAAGGTCAACATCAAATAACTGAGGAGTTTCGGAGACATTTGGGCTTAAATAACGGCCTATGATTGTGGCATGTCAGGCTACGATTGTGACAGAAGCTTAGGGAATGGCCCACGTCTTTTGCCTTTTATTATACTCTCTTTTTTTCTAGGGTTTCATGCTTGAACGTCTTAAGCTACCACGTCTTAAACCTGTGAATAAAAATTAAAACATTTCACAGTAACTCACAAATGTGATGTCACGCCTGTGCATTGTTAAATATCATACATAGTTGAGAATTAAATGTCACAACCATGACATGTTCAAGACAATTGCTAGGTGTGGATTGATGTAAAACTGTGGACATGGTTGGTGAAATATGGTTGGATGAGAAGAAACGTTAAGCATGCATGATTATGAAGAGAGTCGTGGAGTATGCAGCTGGAAAAATGAGAGAATGACAACTAGTGTTTCATGCAATTAACGTGATTAATTAAACATATGTATTAATGCATGTTGCTTGGAGTATGACCGTGTATGCATGGCTGTTAGAATGGAATTAATGTGAAGACTGCACGGTGAGATGAGAACGTTATAACTGGAAAAATGAACATATGTGTGTGCATGGAATGAACATGTGTGTGCGTTTGGAATTAACGTATATGTGTGCATTTAAACCATGTGTGTGTATGGAATTAACATGTGCGTGTATGGAATTAACATGTGTGTGTGCATTTAAACCGTGTGTGTGTGTAAGTAATTGACATGTTTGTCTTTATGAAATTAACTGGAATTAATGTCTGTGACATGCAATTAAGACGTCACACCCATTTTCATGCAAAATTCTTCTAATTTCCATGCAACATTCACAAGATAACCAAAATAACATTCATGCTATATTCACACTATTTTCACTCAATTCATCTCACAGTAGGATCAAAACATAAGGAATTTATAACCAAAATCAAGATATGAAGGTAATTAAGAGCAATAGAAACTAGACAAAACATTCCCTCCTTATAAGATCGACAATTTTGATATTACACTAACGAACCGTGCACTTGTGGATTATTGAGGGTTAATATTTAAAATTTACACACAACCAAACCTCAATCAAGAATAAATGACCGATTCAAATTGTTAAGTAAATTATAAGAAACAAAAGTAAATAGCGAATAATATACTATCACCAGACAATTATAAAAGGCAACACTAGCTTTTATGGTCACAAAATAGAAGCTGGAGAGAGAAAAGGAAAGAAGATTAGAGTTTCTTCAACTATTTTGAAATTTATCAGTTATCCATCATATTTACTATCTTAAAAAAGAAAACAATTCCTCAAAAATAGAGTATTTCTAAAGATAAGTAAGACTTCTTATGATCAAAACTAGATTTATAACCAAAATAACTCTTCATTATATAATTAACCCTTACTTATGAGTTTATAGTATAACAAAATATATATTACAAAAAGTTATCATTGTAAATTTGTAATAGGTCATATGATTAGTTAACTTTCATTATTACTAATTTGCAACAAACTGAATTCATTGGTACTTATCATTAACGGTTTTACATGATAATAGACATTCAGAGACATAATCTAAATAAGTGCATCAAATGGGAGGTTATCATGTATATTTTGTTAAATATACAAGGGGTTAAACAGGATTAGAAGAAAACTTTTATTACACTAAGTAGAACTTTAGTACATATGTAACACATAAATTTGACTTTTCACTCGTACTTAAGTCGCTCACTTACATAACACTTGCACTCTTTATTTTTGAACCTTTCACTTGTACAACAACTCAAATCACCAATGTCTATATTTATAGTCTTGGTAAGGAAGTGATTGAAGCTTAAAAAGCTTCATAATTGACGATGAACTAAACTTCTAGTAGCTTCTCAAGTTGTGATTAGTCCTATGCTAATTCTAGACTATAATAGAACATTCTAGAATATTAAAGAGAGTATGTCGGTGACTTTAACACTCCTCCTTAACTACTATTATCTTTAAATCTTTATATACTTATCGTACCAAGCTACTTTCTAAAGTTTTTAAATTTCGGACTAATAAGTCCTTCAGTAAGTATGTCAACAACTTGGTATTCAAACTTTATGAATTGCATCTTAATATCTCTAGACAAGACTTTCTCTCACACAAAATGGTAATGTACCTCTATGGGTTTAGCTCCTGAGTGGAACACTGGATCCTCGGTCAAGTGTATAATTGGTTGATTATCATAGTATAATTATTCTTGGTAATTAAATGTTTGATAAAGATCCTTCATAATTTGTATTAACCATATACATTCTTAAGTTGCTATTGTTACCACTTTGTACCCTACCTTGGTACTTAATAAAGAAGCTGCAGATTACCTTTTGTTACACCAAGAGATCGATTCCAATTCAAGAACTGATAACTAGGGCCTTGTATCATGATCTATAGTATAATCAACATCACAATATTTGTTCACATCACTACATATGATATATTTGGTCTCATAACTGTGAGATAGATTAGACTACTAAGTAGTTGTTTTTACATTGTAACATTCTCTAACTCCTTTCCTTTAGCGAAGTATAGTTTTGTGTGTACCTCTATTGGAGTTATAATAAGCTTGTACTCTAACATCTCATACTTTTCTAACAAACTATTAGTATACATGTGCTGACATGAGAAAAGTCCATCCTTTGTGCTCTCAACTTCAAGACCAAGAAAATGGTTTAACTCTCCCAAGGATTTTATTTGGAAATGCACTAATAAGTTGGCATTGACTTTATCAATCTCAACAACAATATCACTAGTGATGATAAGATCATCCACATGGATTAACACTATAGTCAACTTCTCACCTTGGACTTTCACAAATGAGTTAGAGTTAGTTGGTGCCATTATGTAACCACTCTGGATCAAGAACTCTACTATCTTCTCGTACTAAGCTTTTGGTGATTGCTTCAATACATAGAGTGACTTCTTTAGATTGGATATATAGATAAGATGAGCCTTGCTCTTAAACTATTGAGACTACTCTATGTATATTTTCAATCTAACTTACCAAGTAGGAAAGAATTCTTAACATCCATTTGTCAAAACTTCCAATCTTTATAAGAAACTAAGGCTAATAAAACATGTAATGTTGTAATCTTTGGAACTGTACTAAATATCTCATCATAGTTTAGTCTATACTTTTGCGAGAATCCTTGAGCCACCAAGCGAGCGTTGTATTTTTCAACTGATCCATTAAGACATATCTTTACTTTATAGACCAATTTACAAGAACTTAGCTTCACGTCTTTAGGTTTAGGCACTAAATCCCACATCTCATTTTGTTTTAAGGCACGTATTTCTTCTTCCATAGCCTTCCTCCATTCCTTGTTTGTGGATGCTTCTTCATAAGTTGCACGTTCTTTTGTATTGTCATCCTTAACAAGTGCTGCATTTGCATATTTAGGAATTTTCTTGTGTTTTCTTTCCCTCCCTTATAAAGTGGGCAATATTATTTATCTTCCTCTTAAATCTCTTCAAATTGGCTTGGCCATGCTTCTTTAGGTATTTAATGATGCACTTCTATGTGCCATAGAGACTGAGTCTATTCAAGTGACTTACCACTAATATATTCTTCTATTGGTTCCAACACTTAAGTGGTGTTTTCAATCACTTCATATTCTTTAAGCCTTCTTGTAACTTCTTCTCAATTTCCTTTTAATCGAGCAGAATCACTTTATGAGGAGGCCATCAAGTTGAAGCCTCATCATACATTAAATTTCTTTAAATATGACACCTTTCTATTGTTGGATCATAACATTTCCACCCCTTTTTTTGATTATATGCACCTTATTGATTTCTTATTAAAATTGATACACAAATTATCAAGAACAAAAATATAACACATGCGGATAAAAACTCAAAACTAATTTACAATGGGTTTTAGGTTTCATAACTTCTTGAATGGTGAAATCAATATAAATGGTGCTTATGGTAAACTATTATTAACATAGGCAGTAATCCTTATGCGTTTTGCCCAGAACTAAGGTGGAACATTCTTCACAAATAGCATGCTTCTGCATATCTCAGCAAGGTGCCTATTTTTCCTTTTCACTACTCCATTTTGTTGTTGAGTATTAGGACAAGTTAACTGGCATTGCATCTTACACTCTTGTAAATATCTCGAGAACTCATGTGAAGTATACTTGCCTCTATTGTCAGTATGAAGGCATCTAATCCCTCGATTAGGTACTTTCTCAACCATCTTTTTAAACTCTTTTAACTTGCATAATGCTTCTAATATTTCCTTTATAAAGTACACCTATACATACCTTAAGAAGTCATTAATGAAGATTATAATATAATGATAATCACTAATTGATAATTGTTTTACACGACCGAACACATCAGAATGTACCAACTCTAAAAGCTCCTTTTCTTGGTGCTTATGGTATTTATATGATAGTTAGTGTGCTTTCCCATACTAGCATCCATCGCGTACTATATCTTCTTGAATATTAAGTTGTGGAAGTCCCTTGAGCATAGACTTCTTCATCATCACCTTTTAGTTGTGATTGCTTACGTGTCCCAAGCATGAATTTCATAAATCGTCCCATTCTTTCCAGTCTTGTCAACATAGGTTGATTATGTGGACATCACAAAACATACTCTAACTTTCTTCCCTCTATGAGTGGTATGCTTATTAGTCTCAAACTCTTACAAACTTTCACATCCTTTGGTCCAAATACTACGTAGTTACTTGAGGATGTTAGTTAGGAAACTAATATCAATTTTTTCTTCATCTTATATACATGAAACACGTTCTTCAGTTGCACTTATTTTTTAAATATATTGAGATATTACCATTGTCTTGCCAATATGAGTGATAGGTAGCTTTAAGTTTTCTGTAGAGACAATAACTTGCTCCCTTTCATATTTTTTCAAGCTCAATTATTTTTCTTTATCTCCTGTCATATGATTAGAACACCCAAAATCTACTATCTAATCTTTATTATAGTTAATATTTATCACTCACTATGATAAGAGCTTGCTCTTCTTTTGCTTTAGCTTTGGGGGGTATAAATGTATCACTTTTTACCAATTATTGGCTCTTTAATAGTATATGAAGCCTAAAAGTCTTATAATTTTTCACTTTCAATTTGGGAGTGTGAGGACGTCATGACATTTCCTTCTACTTTCTTATATTGGCAATCAAGAGCATAATGGCTTCTTTTACTACAAACAAACCATTCATTGTTATTACATTAATGTGCCTTATCTTCCACTTGATCATAGTTATGGAAAGCTTCCCTTGATTGCAGCTCCTTCCATGTTGTGTTTTATGTGATCTTTCTTGTTTGGATTTCTTCCATTTCTTGATCTCATAGCTTTTGGATCGACTTTTTATTTCTAAAAAGGGCTTTCTCTTCATCCTTAATTTAGACTTTATACATTTGTTTATCTAGAGACTTTTGATTGACCAATATATTTTCTAATTCATTCAAATTTAACTATTTTACCCACCAACAGGTTACTATGACAGGTGCATCAAATTCAGGACATAACTCGTAGATTATAATTCTTCTCGTTTTCATCTCGGTGATTTAATTCTCAGAATCCAACTTTGAAATTTCTTTACACATATTTTTTTTACTTTAATAAGGTATTCATTTGCCATCACATTTTATTGCTAGATTGATAGTAACTCATTCTTGAGTTCTTAGAGCTTAGCATTATTTGGTCTCACAAATATGCCAACAAGAGTGTCCTATGCCTCTTTAAGAATCTTCAAATCCTCGATATGGTACAGCAAGTCATCCTCTATTGAAATTGATAAAGCATACATTGCTTTACTGATCCTAGCCTTCCCCTTTTTAAGATCGTCTTGCCTTGTTGGAGGTGATATTTCATTGCCTCCAATGATATCTTGCAAATCTTGACTGAGCAAGTAAGGTTGCATATGAGCACTCTTAGTATTATAATTATTATTACTAAGCTTTTCAAGAGTGCTTACTAAGGTAAACATATCAACCATAATTATCTACTTTAATCAATCAAGTTTAATCCCAGCCTAACAAACTTCACAGTCTCAGATTGGGCAATAACAATTTCTGGTTACATTATGATTCCTAATTGTGAACTCTCAATGTACTTAATAGTCGGTTCGCGACAGCCTACTTTGACACCACTTGTTGAATATGTGGCGGACTAATTGGATGACAAGAAAACTTTTGTTACGTTAAATAAAACATATATAAGACACAAATTTGACAAATTTTC
>JANKOD010000006.1:21545027-21560056 GCA_026284645.1 Erythroxylum acuminatum
TTTTTTCAATATTAATTAGTAAACATGTTTTCGACAATTTTCCACTGAAAATGAAAATTGAAAATATATGCAAAAAAATCAAGATAGAAAACAAAAAACTGTTTTCTGAAAGTAAACGCACCCTAGTTCTTTTACAAAATTTACGTTCTTTAATATGATATATTTTATTTCAATAACAGAAATTTAGAGAATAATATTTTAATAAATGCTCATATAATCAGGATACTGGTGTATTTTAATCTTTTAAATTGATTTATACCATACACCTTAGTAATGTATAAACTTAAATGAACTCAATAATTCTCTTATATACATTGCAACATCTAAATGCCATAATTAATTGAGGCAAGTATAAATCAAAGATAAAATACAGTATTTTGAAGATCAAAGTAGGCAAGAAGATTCCACCTAACTGAAGTAGAACCATTCAATACTATAACTCAATTCAAAAGTCAAAGCTAATCGATTAGAGACAAGTTGATTGAGTCATTGTTTAAAATTTTATTTCATTATTATTTCTTACTTTGAAAATAAGTTTCTTTTTCGGAAATGAAGTATGCTTTTTCCTTGTGTAACTTATTCTGAGAATATATATTTTATAGTTACTTAAAATATTTTGTGACAATAAATACATTACATTTTTTATCGAGTTTATGTAATATAAATAACAAAAGTGGACTATCAATTAAATATATATTATAATATATTAATTATGAGTAAAAATTAAGAATAATATAATTTAACGTTCTATTTAATTAATTAAAATTATGAATAATGTTATCAAATTTGTGTAATTAGATTAAGTAAAATTCATTCAATAATTATGAATAAATTTTAAACATCTTCAAATATATAAATTTAAAAAAAAATTGATTTAATAATTAAAATGAATTTAAAATAAGTATTAATTTATAAATAAAATTTAATTTGAAAATTAGTTATTTTAATAAAATAATTTTTTGATAAATTATTAATAAATAAGAGATTAAAATAAAATTTAATTAATTAAAATAATTTATTTATAAGTTTATCTAATTTATAATTATCATTAATAATAAAAATATATCTATATTAACATTAACAATTAAACAGATTTTCAGAAATTAAAAGCAGATAACAAAAACTAAAAATTACTGAAAAATAGAATTCGAACCAAATTGGTTGGATTAATAAAGTAAAATACCTTCGAAATACGTTAATTATTATGAAAACAAAATCATTATCTTGTTAGTAGACTAGACCTGCTTAACAATATTATCCAAGCACAACTGATTGTAAGATACGAATTAAGGACATTCAGATTCAGGCCTTGTAATCTTATCGTGATCATCCGCTATATTCTATTTTCCATATTATATGAACTAAGTTACTAAATACCATTTCATATCTAAAAATGACTAACATATTTAGGCCATTTGTCAATTAGATCTTTCATATATAAAATATATTCCTGCAAGTCCATATAAAATATTTATAATTTTAGTTAGTTAATTTAAATTTATTAAATCTGCTAAATTTCCAAGTTTTTAAACCATGATCATTCAATAATCTATACGTTTTATTGAAAATAATAATAATAATTTATAAGATTGATGAAATATAGAAATATTATTATTAAAAAAACAAAAATAGCAAATTTATATTTAAAAGGGGCAATATTGAAGTATTCATTTATTGGAGCATTTTGGGAGCTGTGGCACAAAGTGAAGGAAAACTGGATTAGGTTAAGGTTAGATAAAGTAGTCGGGGCATGTATTTACGAGCCAACTTTAAAACCAAAGTTTGCAATTCAGTGGAGTAATTATGACACAAAGGTACCGGTGGCCTATGATGCACTTTTTATCATTTGTAGGCAAACTTTTGAGTCCTGATAAGTAGTTGATGATGGCTCGATTTTGGAGCAAAGGCAAGGGAAGGGGCTGCTTTTTGTCCCATCTCAGCTGTAACCCACACTTTGTTTTTGGATTTTAAGGTGGAAGGTGACAACAATGCCCACGTAAAAGAAATGTCATTTTCCTTTTTGCAAGGTTAAATGTGTCAGTGAGAATTAGGCAGAGGAGAGAGTAACATAAGAGGAATCAAATGGCAAATGTGAAAAAGCAGTCAACAAATGACAAAGGCGTAATTCTGGTGTCAGGGATCTTTGCTTTTGATGACTTCCATGATTAAGCTTCAGCAAAACGAAAACGTCTTGGGATCAATCCACGCAGAATTTTTCAACCACCACCAAATTGCATTTGCAGGGAATAGACATACTTTGTTTCGGATCCTAAACTAAACAGGAGATTACATACATTAGAGGAGAAAAAGGAAATTGATCAGCCAGACCTTCATTCCTTTCAGGGGGCAGCCCAACTCGAACTGTATAGACACAACAGTATCCCTAGGTCTCCAAAGTATATGGAGTCTAGCGCAAATAGAGTATGTAACTGTTAAATGAACAGTGAGTTACAGACATTGGATGGACATGAATACTTTGATATTTGAAATTGAATTGTACTGTTCCCCAGTACGATCATGCAAGAACCCTGATCCTTCAACAAAAGAAAGAACGAAAGTAGCAGAAAATTCCACACCAGTAACAAATGAAATGGAAAAGAAAATGGGAAATGAACAATTGATAAGACAATAATTGATTGCATTGGACCATCATTTGCCTCATCACCTGCTATAAGGACGGACGAAACTATACATATACACCTTCGTAACCCCACCATCTACTCCTCGTGTTTAACAAAATAAGAGTAAACCTAAAGAAGAAATGGAAAGGAAATGAAACAAACACGAAACTTACTGGGAAAATCTAGACAATTTATCACCACCCTTAATTACTCCTTTAAGAATTAGAAACTAGAAAAGAAAAAAGAAAAGGGATGGTAAGTAACTCAGACATCAGACTCTAAGCAAGTAGACGCTAAGCTCAGGAGTTCCATTGCTGTCAGGATTCATCATGTAGAAAGCCTCAGAATCTCTAGACCCAACAATCCTTTCAAACTTAGCTCTCATGTACATGAGTTCCCCGTCAGCTCCTCCACCCTCACTTGCACTTCCAGGTAAGACACCTGCACCCATTGAAATAGGCTCCACAGCTTTCAACACATTCCACTCTTTAAGTCCACATTCCCTCCTTGTAGCGAACCCAATCCTCTTACCGTTACAGAAAGTCCTCCACATGGGCTCTTCCAGCAATCTCACACCTTTCTTTTCCTCCGCCTTCTGTTTGTCACACTCCAACGCGATTCTCACCAACCCAGACGCCATTTCTCGGACAAGTCCGCTAATCGGGGTGGCGAGTTCTATGAGAAAAGCTGGTGGCGAGTTGGGATCTTTTTGAAATGCGAAGTGAACATGTCCCCGGCGAGAACCGAATAGGGTTCCTACCACTCGACGTCCAAGCCCGACTTGCAGGTTTGATCGGTTTCTACCGAAGGCTGTGAGTACTGAACGAAGCCTAGCGACTGCAACAGCAGGAAGTTTCTTCTTTGGGGTTTGGATAAGGACATGGACTTTGATGGGGTTTTCCTTTTTGTCGTCTTCTTTTGCATCCGAGGGAGGGTTGAGGGTTTGAGCTGGTTCTTCATCTTCTTCAGTTGCAACCTTTTTGGTCCAGTGGAAGTGTCTCTTGGAGGAGTCATCTTGAGAGGAGGGTCTAGCCATGAGTGAGTACTCGTATGCGAGAGAAAGCAGTACTCAATGAGAAGACTAGTCCTTATAAATATGGTGGCTGGTCGCTGTGCCTGGTGAGTGAAAGAATGACACTGGCTGAGTTTTGTTTTCCTCTTTAGATGGTCTGTGGGGCTTCAAGCATCATTCTTTTGTTGTTATGGCGACCGTGACAAAAGAAACACAGTGTGCCCCACTAGACTAGGCTGATAAATGGATACTGGAGAGGCAGAGAAAAAGGTAAATAAAGGAATCTTAAGGGGACAATAAGTTCGTGATTTCACTTTCTTGGTGGGGCAAGGTAAGGAAGGAGAAAAGGATTTTGCCTTGACTGTCTGTCTCTTTTCGCGTTTTGACCTAACCCCAACAGTTGCAAACAAGATAGGCTTGTAACCTCTTACGTTCAAAAGAGTAATTTGGATCCATTTCTCCAGTTTTCCAACTGACACTTGTTCGTCCAGTTCTTATCCATTTCTCCAGTTTTCCGACAGACACTTGTTCGTCCATTTCTTACTTACAGAGAACAGAATTTTAATGCTGTTAAAGAAACATGAATTAACAGTGCTGATAATTTGATTGCCACTAAAGAGAATATGACATACAGGCATCATAACACAACATGACTCGTTTTTTCTTCGGATCAATTATCATAAGACCAACATGTTTGGCACTTGATACCCAGAAAGAGTCATCTCACTTTTTGATTAAGTTAATGGTACAATACTGTAATATAGTGCTCTAAAATACAAAAGGGAATAAGGCAATCTTGCACTAATTACATCAACTTATATAGACAATGACCCAAAGGATTAAGTACAAATTGAAGTGCGCGTCAGTGTAAGGAAGTGCAGTTGCCAATGACTTTTGTACACTATCTAAGTAAGATTAATAGCACAAAAGGAAGAGAAAAGGGTGCTCGCCTATTAATTCTGAAACCATTTTTGGGTAGCGCCCTAAAGGTTAGCTCTCTAAACTTGGGTCAGTCTCTGGCTGCTGCTTAGGGGGAATAGCTTCCCCATTCATTCTTGCACGAGCCTCAGCAAACATCCGCTGCTGCTCTGCTGCTGCTTCTTCCTCTGACATCTCCACTCCATTATTCCATTTACCACCTCTCAACGAGTCCTGCTGGAAGGTAACCGGAAAAAAATATTGTAAGGGGATAATTTGGGCCGCACTTCAAAATCATAATTCCCAGCTTTATGAATCTGCTGGATAATTAATCACCTAATGCATAAAAAGTGCACAAGGCCATTAAAAAAAGTTTTACCATAGTCTCAAGCCTGTGTTGTTCATATGCAGAATAAACCTCCTCAATGTACTCTCCAAACCCAAGAACCTGATTCAGAAAAAACAAAATCAGTTCATAGATGAAACATGTAAATGGTTTTATCTACCCACGGTATGCAAAAATATATATATAGATACTAGTTTATGATGATATAATGTATGGCAGTTAAATACATCTGCACCATGACATGCTGGCTTCTTTGAGTAAGTATCAAAAGAAATGTATACCCAAGACAAGTGCCACTAGTCGAAAGAATTGATTGAGCTCCTTAGTGGATTGAAAATGAGATGAAAATGGAAAGACAAAGCTTGCTATTTCATGAAAAAGATTCGAAGTGATTAAATTTTATAGCAATAATCTTGTTTTGCACACTAAATTAATAGTTGACATTTAGGTGATAAACTCTCATAACATGAGGACCAAAAACCAATTTAACAAAGTCTCACCATTACGAAGTCATGAATATGGTCACTATGATCTGAACTTGCAGATTGACTTTCTGTGAAGTATCGTGTGGAATACTATGTTGATTGGACCCAAAAAAAAAAAAAAAAAAGAGGATAAAACAAATGTAAACAATAGAAGCGGGTATATAACATGATAATTCCCATTCATTTGTTTCCTACATATATAAACTGTAGATTAAGTTTGCGTGTCAAATGAAACGGCCTGTAAGCAAATGGTCTCATACTGTAGACTTTAAAACTTAGGTGTCTTACATATTAAACATCTTAAGAAAAACAAAAGAAGCAGGAGATCAACTACCTCCAGAGCCCTCAGCACATGCTCAGGGGCAATTGTACGTTTATCCTCTCTGCTGCAAACTTCATTCGACTCTGATGATACGAGGTTTATGAATTCTGAAACACATAAAAGTTTCTTCAGTCACTATTAGCAAGACAAACTGCCAACAAATAGCAAGATCCAGGGCCTTCTTGGCAATCAAAGAAAATTGAGAAGTAATCATCAAACTGTAATGCAAGAGAGTCCAACTTCGCCTCCTAAGCCTTAACTCCTTAAGTGCTTCAGAATAGCAAATAATACAAATGTTACTTCATCAAATGCACACCGAAGTGTCTTGACCCAAAAGAAAAGAAGAAGAGCAAAGAGCATATTTAGCTTAAGCAAATGGCTCGATTACATAACTGGTTAAAAAAGTAACTATTTCAGAACTGTATAACAAGGAAATTTATTTACATTTGAGGCTCTATGGAAATGAGGTAAGTGGGAGTATAATGTGACCAGAAAATAGCATAGAACAATCTTAGCTGCGAAAAATGTTACTCAATAATGAGCTTGTTTTAATATTCCCTTCTATTGTAATTAAATTGCTGATCCAAAAAAATCATTTAAACATACCGAGTACGAAACAGGAATGTTAACAAATTAACAATGTACAAACATTTGCAATACTTAAGGTTAATACTCGTTGATTTCTATGATAAAACATCAAACTCAAGTTAGATAAAAATAAATGTTAAATTGACAGGAATACCTCACCTACACAGCATTCAATCAAAAGATCCTGAGCATCTCTTGCAACACGAACATCAGGAGGCAGCATCTCTTTAATAATTTTGGTCATAGTTGCTGGAAAATATATTCACCGATTGAAATAAGCAACAAGGATACATAATGACATTATTGCTTGTTGAACAATTAAGCATCACCACAGCCTATTGGCACGAGCTATCACAATGAATAAACTGCGGCAAAATTGGCAGGAGGAAAACCAAAAGTAATATCTCTAGAATACAGAGGGATTTCAATAGATTATCACCCCCAAGTCATCAGGCCCACGTTTCTTAATCTACAGCTTGTAGTTGTAAATTACAAATCTCACGTCGCTTAAAAAGTAACATTATTTTCGCCAGGCCTTGCTCTACCATAGAGTTCCGAAACCAAGCAATTTCTTCATTCGATTCACATCAAATATACTCTCATATGCAGAATCACTAAATCTTTAATTTGCCAAGATTCTTCAATTTCCGGAATTTAGCACAAAATATGACGATTAATAGCTCAAAAAAATTGCTGAAAAGGCCAAATAGACCATACTGATCTTATAATTGAAAATACAAACAAAATCAACAATCTAGTGAGAAATAAAAAGACATAATACCTTTAGGGAGAGACGCATCCTCTTTCGATTTACCAACAATATCCATTGGCTCCATCTTTAACCTTTGAAACCTATAATTAATTAAACAGAAGTACTAATAACAAATTCATGTAGGGATATGTAATTCATATCTTTCTTCTAAACAAATCCTAATCGAACAAAAAGCAACAGATCTCAAACATGGCCAATCGAGACAAGAGAAGGAAGATTCGAGAGAATTGACTCACCGAGTTGGAATCGTCAGCTGGGAGGCAGATCACGAGAGCCTACCACGAGCGCAGGAATCGAGTGAAGCGAGTAGAGATCGGAGACGCAGGGTCAGGGATCGAGCGGAAGAGGATTAGATGGGGCATGGCTGATGGATGCAGCATACATATATTGATATATCTCAGAGAAGCGTCATTGATTGGACTGGATATTGTGTTTCACGATAAGAAACCTAGGTCTTACTCGCAGGCGATGCCCCCAATCCTCAACTCTCACATCCATTTTCGTCTTTCTTTGTATTACGCTCTTGTTATGCGCGTTGATAACAGTTGCCTTGAGGGGTCCTTTATGTGAATATTTGAGTGTGGTACACCACAATGAAAGGCGAGTGGGATTTCGTAGAAATAACTTAAGTCTCATTAGGATTCTGCGAAGATATCAAATCTGTTAAAAATGGACTAAATATCCAATCTTATTAAAAAATAGAAAATTAAAAATAAAATAACACCAAAATACACATTTATTTTAATTTTAAGAAAATTTTATCAAATCTATAAATTATTTGAAATTTTTTTAATTCTTGAACATAGAAATTATAACAGTTTCCTAACCTTATCAGTTAAGTCTCGTTTGGTGATTAGTAATAAAAAAATTGGATTTTGGAACAGGTATGGGTTTATCGAGGAAGTGTATTTAAGAGGCCTTTAGGGCTAGTCGAGTTGGGAGAGAAGAGAGGCTTAAGGTTAAAAAGTCCTATGTTCGATTCGTCCTACTTACGCTATCTCGATCGAACCTATCGTATAAGACTTACCTAGTGTAGAGTAGTCGATTGGCGCGATTTGCAGGCTATTGTGTCAATTCGGAGATTTAATTAAGATTGTGTCAATTCGGAGATTCATTCCTTGGTTTTGGGCAATCCTCCATTCCTCTCATAATCTAGAAGAATGGAAGTGATTGTACTATAATTAATTAAAATATTATAATTAATTAATAAATTAAAATATAATTATTCATTAATTAAAATATTGTAATTAAAATATTATTATTATTTAATTTTTAATTAATTAATTAATTACAATATTTTAATTAATAAATATTATTTTTTAATTTCGTTTCTTTTGTGTTATTTTTATTAATATTAGTTTGTTATTATTCGTATTTTCGTATTTTTCATATTAGTATTTGCGTGTCTTAGTCGTTTGGTTTCCATTCCCCTGCTTTTTCGTTTTTCAGCAGTGCTAGTACTAGGGATATTTATTTCTGTTGTTTTTGCCGGGGATTAACTGTGCTTTTTAGCAAGATTATTGCTTCCAGATTCTTGGTTTTTTTCTTTACTTATCACATTTGAAGGTAGGTCTGTCGAGAAATAGTTTCTTTATTATGTAAGAGTAAGGCTACGTACTATAAGACCTCTCCAGGCTTTGCCTCACTGCGAGACTTTAGACTGGGTGGATGATGATGACGATGATGATGATTTTAATTAATGAATAGTTATATTTTAATTAATAATAATACTATTCATTAATTAAAATATAATTCATTTTGTAATTAATTAATTACAATATTTTTTTCAAAACAATCACTATCAATGGTAACGGTAATCATTCCTTCATCTTAACCAA
Organism: Erythroxylum acuminatum; assembly: GCA_026284645.1. Lineage (NCBI taxonomy): Eukaryota > Viridiplantae > Streptophyta > Magnoliopsida > Malpighiales > Erythroxylaceae > Erythroxylum > Erythroxylum acuminatum. The sequence continues at coordinate 21,553,930 of JANKOD010000006.1, forward strand.
CCATCATAATTATAATGATTATATCCATTCTCATTCCTCCCTATATTCATTCTCATTCCTATTCTTATTATTTTTTATGAACCAAGCGCTCCCTATGAGGCTATAGACAGAGTAATACATTGGATGTTAGATGGTTATGCTTACTCTATGTCAATGGGTAAGGTCAAGTTGTCAATGTGTTGTTGGATTTAATTATTTGGCCAGAAATAGATTGATTGGTTCTATTTTGATGTACGTTTCACTTTTTTTCTTCCTTAATGTTTTGCAATGAAAATTTTCAAATTTTATTTTTAAATATTTTAAAGACTGAATGGAAAATTTTTAAAAGTTCAATTGATATTACATTATTATAAAATTGATTAAAGATTAAAAAATTGGAAAATTTAAAATATAATTAAAGGAAACCATTTTTATTTATCAAATTTTAATTAAAAAGACTATTAAAAATTGATTAATTTATAAAAATCAACTAACTAATTAATAAATTGATTAATTTTAAATAATAAGGGTTATTATTTTTTAAAATAAATTGAATCGAACTAAAAAGTTGATTTTATTTCTTATTTATTATATACCGGTTTAATACCGGCTAAACCTTTAAATCATAAACCTTTCATTTGACCGGTTTGATGTCCGGTCTGGTTTTTAAAACATTGATCAAAATAGTCTCTTTACTATATAGGGAAAGACTGCGTATTATTAAAGTTTTTCAAACCTCATACTTCAGCGAGGCTTCAACCGAGGGTTGATGACGACGACGACAACGATGACTTAAATAGGATATGTGTCATTCACATATATCTAATGACTACGCTAACATAAGTTGTCATATTAATAACATTAATTAAAATTTAAACGGCAAAAATTATTTTATCATCATTTTTTAAAATTCAGGATAATATTATATGATTGATTTAATTTTTTTATTTTTTATAAATTACTTTTATTTGCACTGTGAGAATTTTTATTTATATTTTTAATAAGACCAAGATTATCTATTAATTTACTTAGCCTACATCTATATTATAATTCTACATTGAAAAATATCAAATGGAACTGCCAATTTTTCATAGAGCTTTCTGGCCATTATTTAATTTACATTATAAATAGTAGAGCAATCATGTTAAAAATTTATTGAATTAATGAATTTTCTCTCAAAATACGTATATAAAGTCAAATCATTAGTAATATTAACTAATATAACTAAACAAAAAGTAGTTAAAAATAACAATTATGTTTTTCTTGTGTAAGAACACAAAGTATTATTTTTAATAACAAAAACAACAACAATACCTAATAAGATCCATGTTGAAATGTAAAGTTTAGAAAATTCTAATAATACACAGTCTTATCCCTACATAATAAATAAATTATTTCTAAAAGACCTACATATAGTACAAATTAATAATAATATAAAATATCAACAAATACACATAATTAAATATATAAAAATATGTAATACAATAATTATAAAACATGATAAAGATTACCGATACAAGTAATGTTAACATCATCTTCAATCTGGTCTCCCCAGCCTTTATTGTTTGAGATCTAGCCAAACAAACAACATTTGCAGAAAAACAAATGCTCGATTGTTTATAATAAAACAGAGAATTAGTGAAAGAATCGTATTTTAACTTACAAAATACAACAGTTTAAATACAACTTTACAATCTAATCTGACCTGATTTACAGCTAATTAAGTTTGAATTTGAATTACCTAATTGACAGCTAACAAACGACTTGAATGAGATCTAATCAATATGATTAGACAACACACGAGCATAGATTGCTCCCACATGCCCCCCGCAAGCTGTGGAGTGGAGACGACACCAAGCTTGGAGAGATTATGATGGAACAAGGACTTCGACAACGGTTTGGTGAGCAAATCAGCTAGCTGGTCACGAGCATGAACATGAACTACACTGAGCTGTTACTGCATCACCTTGTTACGAACATTGTGGAAGTCAACAGCAGCATGTTTCATCCGAGTGTGTATTGCTGGATTATGACTCAAGTATAGCACCCCAACATTATCACAAAGTACTGTCAGAGGTTTAGGAAGTGGTATGTGCAGCTCATGAAGAAGGTTTTGAACCCAAATTACCTCGGAGACAGCATTGGCAACTGCCTTGAACTCAGCTTCAGTAGAGAAGCGTGCGACGGTTTGCTGCTTCTTCGACATCCAACTAACTGGATTCTTGCCAAAGAAGAGGATATAGCCAGAGGTAGAGTGTCAATCATCCACGTCCCCCGCCCAATCAGCATCAGAGTACATAGACAAGCTGCAATCACATTCCTTTTGTAGTTACAAACCATAGTGAATAGTACCTCGTAGGTATCGTAGCACTCGTTTAAGTGCTTTCCAATGTTGTTCAGTTGGTGAATGCATGAACCGAGACAGCTTGTTAACCGAGTAACTAATATCCGGCCGAGTGAGAGATAGATATTGCAATTTGCCGAGCACTTGTCGAAATCGCGTAGCATCACACTTAACCGAGCCATCAACCAAAGTCAGTGTCGATGAATTACTCATGGGTGTGGCAGCAGCGTTGCACTCTTGCATGTTTTCTGCTTGCAGAAGGTCACTAAGATAACCAGCTTGAGACAAGGTGATGCCCCTTGAGGTTCGAACAACTTCCATGCCAAGAAAGTAATGCAGATTGCCCAAGTCTTTAATCGAGAAGCACCTCGCAAGGGATGTAATAAACCGAGTGACAACCGAGTCATTGTTTCCTGTCACTATGATGTCATCGACATAAACAAGAACAACCAGATAAACATGTCCAGATTGCATAATAAACAGAGAGGGATCCGATTTTGACTTTACAAAACCAAATGACAGCAAGTGTTGAGTAAGAGCCATGTACCAAGCCAAAGGAGCCTGTTTCAGCCCATATATCGCCTTTCGAAGGCGGCAAACATGGTCGACCTTGTCAGAACACTCATAACCCGGTGGTTGAGCCATATAGACCTCCTCTTGTAACTCGCCTTGGAGAAAGGCATTGTTCACATCAAGCTGCCGAAGAACCCAATTCTGACTAATAGCAATGGACAGAACCAATCTAATAGTTGTCGGTTTGACAACCGGACTGAAAGTAGAGTGATAGTCAATGCCGGGGCGTTGGGTGAATCCTTTTGCAACTAGCCTGGCCTTGTATCTGTCAATCGAACCATCCGGTTTCCGCTTTATCCTGAAAAGCCATTTACAAGCTACAACATTTTTCTTAGGATCACGAGGAACTAATTCCCATGTTTTATTACTTAGTAATGCATCATACTCGGACTTCATGGCATCACGTCACTCTTGGTGTTTTAGGGCCTGCTTAACAATGGACGGGGTGACCAAGGGAGCAACGGTAGTCAGGTAATTGTGTTTGAGCTTTGGTTTGTATATGTTGTTTTGGGATCGGGTTACTGGTCGGCGTTGAGTGGTAGGGATCAGGATTGTTGGTTGGAAGGGTTCGGGAACAATGGGTGGAGTGGGAGTTGGCAGCGTAGATGTGGTGGTAACAACAGGTTGTGTGCTCGGCAGAGAGGGATGAGACGTTTCTGGTGGATCAGTGGAAAGAGAAAAAAAAGTACCTGATACCGTGCTCGGAGCCGTTGTTGCAGTGCCGGAGTCAACAGCTTGTGAGGACAAGTGCAGCGGTGGGGAAGTTTTCTGGGCTGGTATGGATTGGGGCTGAATAGGAGGCATAAGGTCAAGGTTCAAAGGAGGGCTGGGTGGTGGCGAAGTTGGTGGGATGATCGGGGACATATCCCACTCGAGTAATCGAGTTTGAGGCTGTAAGTGATGAAACTTGGTCTGATAAGGAAACTCATTCTCGACAAAGGTAACGTCACGGGATAGATATATTTTATTGTGGATTGGATCATAGCATTGATGACAATGATGGGTGAGCGACAGGCCAAGGTAGACACAAGGCTTGGATTTGGGATCAAGTTTATTGGTGGTGTAAGGTTTGAGCCATGGATAGCAGAGACAACTAAATGTTTTCAATGTGGCAAAGGTAGGTGATTTGTTAAATAATACTTCATACGGGGACTGGTTGGCAAGAAGGGTAGTAGGCATTCGATTAATTAGATAGACGGCATGGTGACAGGCAAATGACCAAAAACTCGATGGTAAACTGGCAGTATGAAGAAGTGTTTTTGCTGTCTCGACAATGTGCCGATGATGACGCTCGACAAGAGCTACTCTTTGAGGAGTGTATGGTGGGGTAATAAGGTGTTCAATTCCATTTATCTTAAGGTAAGTGTCAAGAGTTTTGAATTCAGTCCCACCATCAGTGTAAAAAGAAAGAATTTTGTGGCCAAAATGTTTTTCCAATAGTGGGTGAAGATATTGGAAAATCTGATGAACTTCATTTTTTTGTTTCAGAGTGAAAATCCACATGTACTTGGTAAATTGATCAACAAAGACACAGTAATAGCGTTTTTTGTCAATGGAAACAATGGGCGAAGGACCCCATAAGTCACTGAAAATTGTTTGCAAAGGTTTTGTACTCAAAAGATTGAATTCTTGAAACGGTAAACGATGAGCTTTATTGCATTGACAAGAATCACAAGATGTAAATTTGTCACAGTTTGAAACTGGTAAGGAATACTTGCTGCAAATTAAATTCAAAACTCTAGAATGAGGATGTCCTAAGCGGTGGTGCCATGTGGAGAGGGAGGTGGTTTTGGTGGCGGTATGGGCAGATGGGAGTGACGGTTGGGGCCATTCATACAAGCCATCTTTACTCCAGCCTTGCACCAACGGCGTCCTCGTGCGGATATCCTTCACACAAAAATAAGATGGAAAGAATTCAAAAGAAGTTTGATTATCTCGACAAAACTGAGAGACAGAAAGAAGGTTTTTTTTTAATGTCAGGAGCACAAAGTGTATCAGACAATTTAAAGGAATTATTGGATGTGTTTAAATGTGTAGTACCAGAATGTGTAACCGGGATTTTCATACCATTGTCCACTGTTATACCGTCGGATCCAATATATTCAGGCATGTTATGTGGCTCAGAAGTGATGCGATGTGATGCACCGGAATCAACAATCCATGGACTTGTAGTAGTCAGATGTCCCATTGCAAAATTGGCCTTTGCTTCAAAATGATTGTGAGATCTGGACCTGCAAACATTAGCTTCATGGCCTGGTTTTTGGCATAGTTGACACTTAACAGATTCTCTTTGGTAGTTACTTTCTCGCCAATTGTTATTGCAATTATTGCTACGCCATTGCAGAATCGGATTGTCACCTCGGTCCTTGGAGCACCATGGCTGATTATTGCGACGATTTAGGCAGGTGTTTGGGTAGGTAGGAGCCTTATCTCGAGTGGCAACAACAGTTATGATTGGTGCAGTCGGCTTTTTCGCCTCTTCATGTTGAATAAATACTTCATGATCGAGAAGTTTGTCGTACAAATCCTCATATAAATTTGTCGTGTCTCGGGCACGGATAGCAGCGGATATCTCACGATATTCAGTACCAAGACCTCTCAGAATCTGGACAACCAATTCTTCAGCCGTGATTGGAGCACCGGCTTGGGCAAGTTCATCAGCCAAGGCTTTGATTCGATGTAGATATAGTCGGCCATAGATTGTGTTTCTTTGGTTAGTCGAGCAAGCTGATCGCGAAGGCTAAAAATTCAGGATTGAGATTTGTTGGCGTAAGTGTTGTGGAGGGATTTCCAGGCGTGGAATGCAGAGTTGGCATGGGCAATGGTTGAGGCTATTGTTGGGTCAACAGAGGCCATGAGTGCATTTTGAATCAACTGGTCTTGACGAAACCAGAGATTATAGGCTGGATTTGGCTGAGAGGGTGCACCGATGGTGCGAGGAGGGGCTGTGTGTGAGCCATCAAGATGGCCGAACAACTCATGGCCATGCATAAGCATCGACACCTGCGCTTTCCAAGTGGAAAAATTGGTACTGCCGAGTAATTTGATGGGCAATTGGGACGCCGGGTTGAATTGTACAATCAGAGTGGTGTTGTCAGAATTGACAGTATTTGTGGTGGAGCCGTTCATGGTGGAGGAATGCAGGGATAGAGAGAAAAAAATTGGGATCAAACTCGTTTGAGTGACTAGGCTCTGATAACCATAATAAAACAGAGAATTGGTGAAAGAATC
>JANKOD010000006.1:21577697-21596592 GCA_026284645.1 Erythroxylum acuminatum
ACTCAACTTGTAGCTCTAGGCGTTTTGGCAATTAAAAGAGAAAAGTATTAGTTAGGGTGGAGTTCCGATTACACAAATATTGTACTTCCTTTTATCTAAAATAGAAGTCGTTTTAGATAAATGCACATTTATTAAAGAAATTAATGAAATATTTGATATATCCTTATTAATTGTATGTTGAAGTATCTTGAAAATATAATTTATGTAATTAGAATGTGAGAGAAATTAAAGAGTAATTTTAGAAGTAAAATTATAATTATACATGAAAAGTCACAAATAATACTTATTTTGAATAATTGAAACTTTCTTAGAATAATTTTTATTTAGAGTAGGAGGAAATATGGAATACTCAAATTGGCGCCGAGGATCCTTCAAAATCATTCAGTCAGCCTGCTAATTATACATCGATTTCCACGCTACTCAACTGTACTGCATATGGCAATGATATATTGAATATTGCCCTTTGGCAAATTATTATTATTTTACTATACAATAAAGGGGAGTCTTACTTTTGAAATTTTCTTCCATTATTAAATTGAACTCAAAGTTTGACCTTTGAGTTGAGGAGATGCACAACATTTTTTTTTTTAATCCCCGAGGTGTTTTATACGAGTCTTAATTATGGGAAGACACCTTTAAGCTATTCCACACTCAGACTAATCTCCGCTTGAGTCAGGTAGGTCCCTTGCGGGAGGTAAAACTCTGACCCCAAGTTTTTAAACGGCTGCATACATGAGGAGGGTTCGAACCCACGACCTCACTTAAGTCAAGAGAGCCCCTTACCAATTCACGTGCGCCTTGGGGTTAATGCACGACATTTTTGTTCTTAATAATCGAGAACAAACTCCCGCTGACTCTGAATAATATACGTCGACATTTTTTTTTATAGATAACAGACGACTACACAAAAACAAAAAGAAAAGAAAACGAATGAATGTGTCAATAAAATCATTTATTTATACTTATGATCTCAATGATTAAACTTTCATTTTATTATTTCACAACTAATCTGATCTATCTGTTATCTTTTTGTTTATTTAATTTTATCACTAGATAGCTACCACTATTCCAATTTAAAAATTGTCATGCATGCATCCTGCTTACGATATGGTTTTTGTAATTTTATTTACATCTCAAGTCTACGCCAGTTGAATTGCTTCATGTTATTGAATTTCTTCATCTTCATCTTGTAGAGCAATGAAAAAGGGGTGAAATAAGCTCCCAAAACCTGCCAGATTGTTAAATTTAGTCCTTAACATTTTGCTTGTTGCAATTTAACATAAGACGAGGTAGTCCTCACTAAGATTTACCAACTAAGGTTAAGTAAAAACTTTGTTTTGATGTTTTGTAAACCTTAAACGCTACCTACATAAGCTAATGGAATAGGAATTAAAATGAAAACAAAAAGAGGATAAGGTCAAGGCTCCTTATTTTACAAGAATTAAAAGAGAGTCATCAATAATATACACAGCTTTCTCTTTGTATTTTACAAAGATGTTTTTTTAAAATAAAAAGCATATGAGGTCTAAAATGTGAAAACCTAAAGAGAAAAAGAAATGTCTTTTAAATATTGCAGAGATGCTGGTGTATTTAACTCATAAAGTTTATGCATAATACAGTCTAGGAACATAAAAGAGATAATTGATAAAGGCAACAAATTGCTAAGCCTTTATTTGGATCCTTACTTGCACAAGGGAAAAGAAAGAAAATATTCAGGGGAAAAGAATGGAAGATAAACGGGACTTCCTTTCCTCTGGTTGTTTTCATAATTTATTAAAGGAGAGAAATGAAACTTATATTGGACAAAAAATATTTTTGAGATCTTTATGCCCTTGATTATGAAACTTCAGCATACATACACAGATAAGGATACTATGATAATTTACATATATTGAGGTTCTCTTATTTTAGATTTCTCCTCATATCTTACCAATTTGAGAGGAAATATATTTGGCCCAAACTTCCCCCAGTTTCCACTCCATTCTCGCGCTTTCCTTTTGCTTATTTTTATCCAAAGCTGAAAATTAAGAGAAGTTCAATTCTCTTTCTTTCTTTTTCTCTTGCTTTCCTTCAATCCAAACCAAGACTAAAGCTAGTTGAGGGAAATAGGAGATAAAATAATAAATCCAAACTCGACCTAATACAGAAAAGTACAATTGTGGATCATTTATTGTTGGTATTTCTGTAACTTTTCTATGAAAAAGTTTTTTATATTATATTTTAATAATAATACTTAATATTATTATTTACTTTATTGATTAACATTTGGAAATTTTATTATGTTTATTAATTATATATGATAAATGTCTTTTATAGTTTGTTATTCCAATTATCCTTGATTACGTTACGTAGAATATTAAAAATATAATGTAAACACAAATTAACGAGAAAAATTCCACCAGTTGTCATTATGCATCTAGAAGGATCAAGTAGATTTTTTGATAATGTTTGACCGTTTACTCCATCAAAACCGTAATAACTGGGTAGACTCGTGCGTAAATTGTTATTGCGAGCGAAGAAAAAGAAGTGTTCATCTCCTTTTATATCCAACAGCTGTATCTGGTTCGGTAATGGTAGGTATATAGGCAGGCAAAATGTCATTTGCATATGAAAATCAAAAGGTTTCTAAATATATTTAAAACATCATAAATAATAATATAGTACAATGAGCTTTCGAATGATGTCTCTGGCATTTACCGTTGCCAAAACTTCACATCCATATTTTCGGACATTGAAACATTAAAACATAACGACTTTGTTTGTTTACGTATACGTATTTGCTTTTGTGTACTTTTTATTGCATGAATCACGACATAAACCTATTCTGCAGCTTTAGCAGACCAACTAAAGCATATCCCAGTTATCCATGATTGCCAATCGTCTAATGTAAAGCTCCCCACTTCCTCTCCTCCATTCTTCTTTAACTGTAGCTCCTCTTTTGACCTTCTAGAATTCTTGCTCCCCACTCCAGCAGTCCAACTGACCCTTAATTTACATGCTTTCATGTTATTTAGCTGTCCCAACATTTGTGCATGCATTTTACTGTTTTGGCAGCTGACACCCAACTTGGCACTGTTACAATTTGGCTTGCTTTTACAGAATCTGCAAGTTTATGAATATATGTTTTTTCTTTAATGTTTTTACTTGCTACTGAAGTTGTTGAGTTTGGTACCATTAGATATAAGATGGGGAGCCCAGATCCACGTTTACATGGTTTTGTTGCCTTCCTAGTTCCTTCTTCTATCTACAAGTCAAAGTAAGACTTGGCTACCTGGTCTTCACCTTCTTGCAAACCAAAACGTTGAGCTACAATTTCACGATAACAAAAACGCCTTCTTTACCTTTTCTTCCGTTTCATACAGGATCTAGTCAGCGTAGAACTTTTCCACTGCTTATACTGTGGTTTTAGATTGAATCTCTTTCTGTTTCTTGGTTCTTGCTATTTTACTCTCTTCTTATTCTCCATCCTTTATCCTTTCAATATTAGCATTACTCATTTCTGTTGAATCTAGACTCATCTTCGTTTTCCATCTTGCTTTTAAATACAGATGCTTTTCAGTTTAGCTTTCTCTCGTGTAGTTTATTTTAGTTTTCCAAATTTTCTGGCCTAATTTCTTTGCTGGTCAACTTCTGGACGTGGTGTTATCTGGGATTTGATTCATTCCAGCTCCTTCTCTCGGAACCGGTGTTTCAATTTACTGTGAATTGAAACCTCTTGGACCTGCTGTGTTTCAGACAAATTACCGCCTTTGAGAAGGAAATCTGTTTTAAGTTTGAGGATTGCCTGTGTCTGACAAAGTTGAAGATAAAAAGTTGACACTTGCACAAGAAAATGCCCGGTGGCAGAAGAAAGAAGCAACATTTTAGCAGAATCCATGCCTTTACATGTGGAAAATCATCTTTCAGAGGTGAGCATTCACTGATTGGAGGGCCTGGCTTCTCGAGGGTAGTGTATTGCAATGAACCAGAAAGCTTTGAAGCTGGTGTGCTTAATTATGGGAGCAACTACGTTAGGACTACAAAGTACACGCTTGCAACATTTTTCCCCAAGTCACTGTTTGAACAGTTCAGGAGAGTCGCTAATGTTTATTTCCTCGTTTGTGGAATATTGGCCTTCACTCCGCTGTCTCCTTACTCAGCGGTCAGTAACGTTGTTCCTCTTATTGTTGTTATCGGTGCTACCATGGCAAAAGAGGCGCTTGAAGATTGGAGAAGAAAAAAGCAGGTGAGCTTCCGTGTTTTCACTTCCTGGTTATCTGCAAGATTCTATCTTTTATGCTCTTCCCATTAATAAAGTAGGAGACGATTATATGTCATAGGATGTTTCAGCATAATCAATTCTAAGGAAGTTCCTGAAATCGGAGTTCTTCAACTGATACAGGACGAAATCCTGTCTTGGTTTTCTCTTTTCTTGAGGATTTTCCGGTCAAGGGATTTTGGAATTGGTTGCTTAAAAGAGAAAAGGGAAATTGCTTTCCTTTTATTTACGTGCTTTAACTGTTTTCCGTGAGCCAGGACTGTTAAATTAGCATACTTTTTTTTCCCCAATTTCTCTCATTTTCGTCTTCTACAATGCAAACTTTGTGGACTGCCCAATTCCTCACCTAGGGAATTACCATGTGGATCGGAGCTTCGTCTCATTTGTTTTTCAAACCTAACGAAATTTCTACATTTTTTAAAAAGAAATTAAAGTAAAGCCAAACTTTTAATTCGACTTGTATGTGAAAAATGTGGTCAGGATATTGAAATGAACAATCGCAAGGTAAAAGTTCACTCCGGTGATGGCCTATTTGATCATACCAGATGGATGGATTTGAAAGTAGGAGACATAGTGAAGGTGGAAAAGGATGAGTTCTTTCCTGCTGATCTTATCTTACTTTCATCAAGTTATGAAGATGCAATTTGCTATGTTGAAACCACAAATCTTGATGGGGAAACAAATTTGAAACTGAAGCAAGCACTGGATGCGACCTCAAATCTGCATGAGGACTCCAGCTTTCGGGATTTTAAAGCTATTGTTAGATGTGAAGATCCAAATGCAAATTTGTATTCCTTTGTTGGTAGTTTGGAGCTAGGAGATCAACAGTACCCTCTTACACCTCAACAGCTTCTGCTTAGGGACTCAAAACTACGGAACACTGATCACATTTATGGAGTTGTTATCTTCACAGGTCATGACACGAAGGTTATTCAAAATTCAACTGCCCCACCTTCCAAAAGAAGCAAAATTGAACGGAGAATGGACAAGATTGTCTACTTCCTTTTCTTCGTTTTGGTCTTAATGTCTTTTGTTGGATCTATTTTCTTTGGGATTGCAACGAGGGAAGATCTCGAGGATGGAAAGATGAAAAGATGGTATCTTAGACCGGATGAGACTACAATTTACTATGACCCAAAAAGAGCTCCAGTTGCAGCAATCTTGCATTTTCTGACTGCTCTTATGTTGTACAGTTATTTAATTCCCATCTCTTTATATGTATCAATAGAAATTGTCAAGGTTCTTCAGAGCATATTCATTAATCAAGACCTGAATATGTACCATGAGGAAACTGATAAGCCAGCACGAGCTCGTACTTCAAATTTGAATGAAGAACTTGGCCAAGTTGACACTATCCTATCTGATAAAACAGGAACTCTGACTTGCAATTCAATGGAATTTATCAAGTTCTCTGTGGCTGGGACTTCATATGGTCGAGGAGTTACAGAGGTCGAAAGGGCTATGGCTCGGAAAAAGGGGTCTCCTTTACCAATTAATATCAGTGAGGGGGAGGCTGATGTTGAGGCACTGGCTGAAGAAAAACCTTTGATAAAAGGCTTCAATTTTGTGGATGAGAGGATTACTAATGGTCATTGGGCAAATGAGCCTCGTGCTGATGTAATCCAACAATTTTTCAGAGTGCTAGCTGTCTGCCACACTGCAATACCAGATATTGATGAAGAAACTGGAAGAATGTCTTATGAAGCTGAATCACCAGATGAGGCAGCATTTGTGATTGCTGCAAGGGAACTTGGATTTGAATTTTATGAAAGGACGCAAACAAGCATCAGTTTTCGAGAGTTGGATCCAATCTCTGGAAGGAAAGTGGATCGGTCAGTTTATTGTCCTTTGATATCTCTACAACTATATTCTGATTGAAAAATTTTATTCCCGAGTACAAAGATTTTATTTGAAGTACACATATAGTTATGGAAAAGATTGTAAAGGACTCAGAGTCAATTATTCAGGCAATCTTTCTGGTTCTGGATGAGGTCTTTAACTGTTTTAGTTCATTTAATAGTTATAAGCTATTACTATCAAGATGTCGTTGTCTGATCTAAAGTAACACAGCTTGAATTTTCGGTTCCTGCAGATATTATGAACTTTTGAATGTCATCGAGTTTAGCAGCTCTAGAAAGCGGATGTCTGTGGTTGTAAGAGATGAAGAAGGAAAGCTGCTCTTGTTTTGTAAGGGTGCTGATAGGTAAGTAATTGACCTAATGCTTTGTCTCCATAGTAATAATTGGTAGGAACTTGGTACCTTGTTGTCTTGCCTTGAGCATAAATAGCTCTTAGTTTAACACTATTTGAATTGTATATCATGGTTTTGTCAATTATTTTTAATGCTTTTTCTTTGTAAGGATGGTAACTTCTGATATTTGAAGTATTTGATTATAAAGGTCACAAAGACACCAGATCCACTTTTAATCACAAAATGCATGTAACTCATGGCATAATTCTCTTGTGTACAATCATACATGGATTTGCATATTTGACAATATGTTTGCACTTAATTCTTGCTTTGACAAACAGCGTTATGTTTAAACGACTTGCAAAGAATGGAACAGAGTTCGAAGAACAAACCAGGGAGCACATTAGTGAGTATGCAGAAGCTGGTTTGAGGACTTTGGTGCTTGCATGCCGTGAACTAGATGAGGAAGAATTCAATGAGTTCAACAAAGAGTTCACTGAGGCCAAAAACTCATTAAGCATAGACAGGGAAGAAATTATTGAGGAAGTGGCAGAAAAGATTGAGAAGGATTTGGTTCTTCTTGGTGCTACAGCTGTTGAAGACAGACTTCAAAATGGGGTACATTCTAACAGAGTCTGAAACGTTATGAAACATTTGACATCTTCTATCATTGTTAAAGCATCTTATGTCACTGTTATGAAGCCACGTCTTACTCCATTGTGAAACTAACTTGAAGGCTAATGATTTAAGGAGCTTTATCAATCAGAAAAGTTACTCTAAATTCAAAATTACATCATTGTCCATTTAATTTGTTGAACTAATGGCTCCATTCTAGACTTTATTCAATTCCATTTAAAGGAGATTTTTTATTTACAAAGATATGTTTAAAGAAAAGACACTAATGTACCTGTAATTCTAAAAGAAAAAAGTCGATGATCTATCTCTTTAATGGAGACTAATATGATACATTCTATTTGGTTAGGTTCCGGAATGCATTGACAAGCTTGCCCAAGCTGGCATTAAGATTTGGGTCTTGACTGGAGATAAGATGGAGACAGCAATCAATATTGGGTATGATTAGCTGGAAATGATGATCTTGACAACATGTAATGTTCAAATGTCAAATGTTGCATAACTAACTTGATGTGGATCTTTTCAGTTTTGCCTGTAGTTTACTAAGACAAGGAATGAAACAAATAATAATCAGCTCAGAGATACCAGAAATAAAAGCTTTGGAGAAAATGAGTGACAAGGCTGCAGCTGCTGCGGTAATTTTCCAATTTATCATGCTATCAACAATTTCATTTATGAACAATGATATTCAAATCGTTATATCTATATTTCTAACTCAAGATTATAGTCATCAGTAGATATGAAGCAATATAAGGTGTCTATGACACATCGATAATGACATAATGAGTTTTAACATTGGAGCTGAATCAGAAGAGATGATATGTGGCAAGATTTAGTGTTACTACTCTTTTTCTGCTTCCAAATAATGTTAAAAGGCTTCTCTTTGACTCTTTTTCTGACCATGTAGGAATGCAAGTCAAGGGTTGTGCAGCAGATAAATGAGGCAAAAGCAATGCTTGGTGCACCGAATGAAAGTTCTGATGTATTGGCCTTAATTATTGATGGAAATTCCCTCACCTATGCCTTAGAGGATGATGTAAAGGACATACTTTTAGAACTTGCAATTGGATGCGCATCTGTGATTTGCTGTCGATCATCTCCCAAACAGAAAGCTCTGGTAAGTTGCAGCAACCTTTTTCAGAAAATTCTATGCTAATTTAGGAACGGAACTCGTATTTCCACCTCGCTTCTGTTTAACATGGTGCAGTACTTTTTGAGAAGTCAGTCATATATGCCATTCTAAAACTTTGACGAGGGAAGTCCAGTTAGTTAACTGCTTTCTTAGAATTTGTTTTGTTGGATATGCTCCAAGAAGTAGGTTGAAAGAGGGAAAGTATGCATAATATAATTTACTTTTCCTGCTAGTTTCCCAAAAAAATTTAAAAAGTTCATAATCTCAAACGCAGGTTACAAGGCTGGTTAAAGTAAGAACAGGTAAGACAACACTAGCAATTGGTGATGGGGCAAATGACGTTGGTATGCTTCAAGAAGCAGATATTGGTGTTGGTATCAGCGGTGTTGAAGGAATGCAGGTACATACTCGAACAGAACATATTTCTTTTGGCTTTCTGTAGCATTATTCTTGAAGAGTTACCCTAAAGCAAGATTAAAATCATAATTTTCTCAACAATGTCTTTTGATGTCTTTATGATATATCAGGCAGTCATGTCTAGCGATATTGCGATTGCGCAATTCCGGTTTTTGGAGCGCTTGCTACTTGTTCATGGACATTGGTGCTACAGACGGATCTCATCCATGGTAATATATAGTATATAGTCTTTAAGTTCCTTAATCTTTTCATTCCCTGATTCTTTTATTCCTTTTATTTTAATTAACATAGACTGGTTTAATATTTGTTGAGATTGTCGGCATTGCAAACTTATCACTTTGCTTCTTTTTATAATGGTGATTCACCAGCATATAAAAGCAAATATTGATTTAACAAGTTCTTTGACAATTTGACAGATATGCTATTTCTTTTACAAGAATATTGCATTTGGCTTCACCATTTTCTTCTATGAGGCCTATGCATCATTCTCAGGACAAGCTGCATATAATGATTGGTTTCTGTCTCTGTATAATGTCTTCTTCACTTCACTCCCCGTGATCGCTTTGGGAGTACTTGATCAGGATGTATCAGCTCGCTTTTGCCTCAAGGTATGTCCCATTCTGTTATTCCTTTTCTTTTAATGTAGAATGGCTTATTTACCTCCTTTGCCTTTGTCTTGTAATTACAGTTCCCACTTTTATACCAAGAAGGTGTACAAAATATCTTATTCAGCTGGTTACGTATCCTTGGCTGGGCATTTAACGGAGTATTGAGTGCAACATTGATCTTCTTCTTCTGCATTAGTGCGATGGAGAATCAAGCCTTTCGCAAAGGTGGGGAAGTTGCAGGCCTGGAGGTTCTTGGTGCTACAATGTACACGTGTGTTGTTTGGGTGGTGAATTGTCAGATGGCTCTGTCTGTAAGCTACTTCACCATCATACAACATATCTTTATCTGGGGCGGTATTATATTCTGGTACTTATTCCTGTTAGCATATGGTGCAATGGACCCCTACATATCAACAACTGCTTACAAGGTTTTCATTGAAGCCTGTGCGCCAGCCCCGATGTATTGGCTAACCACATTCTTTGTTTCGGTGACTACTCTTCTTCCCTATTTCACGTACTCAGCCGTCCAGATGCGATTTTTCCCCCTGTATCATCAGATGATACAATGGATAAGAAGTGATGGACAAACAGAGGACCCTGAGTACTGTCAGTTGGTGCGACAGAGGTCATTGCGCCCGACGACAGTAGGTTATACAGCCCGTTATGAAGCAAAATCACAACGGTTGAAAAAGAAACCTGAGGGTCACTAACGACATTCTTTTTTTCATTTCATTCCTCTCATAGTACATATGTAGAATTTGTTGGAAGAGTATGCTTCTTCTCAATGTACATATGCGAGTCAGGTTGATCCTTTTCCCTGAGAGACAAGAAGGGATGTTCTGTCCTCCAGATGACATTATCCACCGACTCATTGCAGATATGTCCCTGATGGGTTTCCTATTTTCCTTGGGGAGTTTGTTTCCGGAAGAGTAAATTTTAATTGTCAGGAGCTTGAAGGTTATATCGAAAAATGCAGTTGCAATGTACCTGTAATGGTTAACAGCACGTCAATTTTGAAATAACTTCTTTGCACTAGGAATAACAAATGCATTGCCTTTAACGCTAGCTGATATATGTAGTCCCTAGTTGAATTGTTGGTTTTAGAAAAGAAAAGTTTGAAAAAGAGAATCTAATCAAAACAGAGAATCAAATCTTAAAACTGAAATTAAAAAACATAAGAGCCTAGATACTTGACAGCTTAGCAAATCTAATACGCAACAAAGATGCAATCTTTCAACACTCCTTGCTACTTTTGCTGCAAACTCTCGACTTAGCTCTCGAGTCTTCAAATCTGGCTTTGGACAAAGCCTTTGTTAAAATATCGGCTAGCTATCCATCAGTCCTGCTATGATCTATAACAATCTCCTTGTTTCTTTGTACTTTCTCTAACAAAGTAAAACTTAATTTTAAAATGCTTAGTCCTGCCATGGAATACAGGATTGCTGGAAATAACTATGGCGGCTTATTGTCCACAAAAATTTCAGTTGCTTTCCTCTATTTATGCTTTAAGTCTATCAACAGCTTCCTCAGCTATAAAGTTTGATTTATAGCAATAACAGCCGCAACATATTCTGCTTCTGCTGCAGATTGAGCAAAATCCTGCTTTTTAGAGCTTTAAGAGAAATAACTTGAACCAAAATTAAATAAGTACCCTGAAGTACTTCTCATATCATCATAGGATTCTACCTAATCACTGTTAGAAAAACTAAATAAATTCAGCTTCTTCTATTTTTCAAACAAAATCCCAAGATCCACAATGCCTTTAATGTATCTAAGCACTCTTTTAGTAGCTTTGAGATGAAATTCACTAGCACAATACATAAACCTGGACAACAAACTGACATGATACATTAGATCAGATTTGGTTGCTGTGAGATACATTAAGCAACTAATGAGACTCTTGTAATGCCCTTCATCAACCTTCTCAACTCCGTCATCTTTACTTAGCTTTTCTTTTTGCATCAGAGGAGTACTAAAAGACTTGCAATTTTCCATGTTGAACTTCTTAAGCACCTCTTTTGCCTATTTTTGTTATCCAATGAAAATCCCTTGCTGTGATTGCTGTATTTCCATACCAAGAAAGTATGACTTATCTCCTAAATTAGTCATCTCAAACTCCATCATTTGATCCTTAAATTGTTGCACCAAATTTAAATTGCTTCCTATCACAAACATATCATCAACATTTAAAGAATCAACAATTAGATCATTATCTACAGCCTTCACATACATATTTGATTCACTTAGACTCTTTTCAAAGCCAATATGCAGTATGTAATTATCTATGATATTATACCAGACTCTTAGAGCTTGTTTCAGGCCATACAAGAACTTTTTGAGCAAATACTCCTTATCTTCTTCTTCCTTAACTATAAAACCTTCTGTTTACTTGACATAAATCTCCTCCTCCAAGTAGCCATTTAGAAAGGATAATTTGACATCAAGCTAATAAATTCTCAACTTCTTTTGAGCTACAAGGGCTAAAGCATCATTATTTTGTCAACTCATGCTATTAGTGCAAACGTTTCTGAGAAATCCACTCCCAGTTACTGAGCATACCCTTTATCCACCAATCTTGCTTTATGTTTGTTGATGGAACCATTAGAATTTAGCTTGGTTTTGAATACCGATTTTACTCTAATTGGCTTCTTGATACTTGTTCCATCTACTAAAACCTAAGTCTAATTTTTTCAATCATTCTTAACTCCTCTTCCATTGCAACGATTCATGTTGTATCCTTTGCTGCCTTTTCTAACCTGCAGGCTCAAGTACAACAACATCACATCTTTGACAAATATCATAGAGCAATCTGGTACCTCTGATTGGAACATCATCAACAGAATCATCAACTTCTCCTTCTAAATTATATTTCTTATTTTCTACATTTTCGACTTCTAATATGTCCCAATTCTAAGATGCAGGTTCATCAAATTTATTATCTCTGCTAACTGTGACCTTTCCTGTTAAAGCGATCCATTTTGTATCCTTTGCTACCTTTTCTATCCTACAGGCTCAAGTACAACATCACATCTTTGACCAATATTATAGAGCAATCTGGTACCTCTAATTGGAACATCATCAACAGAATCATCAACTTCTCCTTCTAAATTATATTTCTTATTTTCTGCATTTTCTGCTTCTAATCTGTCCCAATTCTAAGATGCAGGTTCATCAAATTTATTATCTCTGCTGACTGTCACCTTTCCTGTTAAAGCGATCCATTTTATATCTTTTGCTGCATTTTCTAACCTGCAAGCTCAAGTATAACAACATCACATCTTTGACAAATATCATAGAGCAATTTGGTACTTTTGATTGGGACATCATCAACAGAATCATCAACTTCTCCTTCTAAATTAGATTTCTTATTTCTTATTTCTGCATTTTCTACTTCTGATTGATCCCAATTATAAGATGCAAGTTTATCAAATTAATTATCTCTGCTGATTGTCACCTTTCCTGTTAAGGGCTGGTAGACTTGTACCCTTTGGTGATGTTGCTATAGTCGATAAGAATCTTAACTTCAGCTTTCTTATGCAACTTGTCTCTTTTCACATCAGGAACATGTGCGTAACAAATGCACCCAAACACCTTCATATTCTTAAAAGAAGGTTTATAGCCAAACCATGCTTCAAATAGAGTTTTTTCTTTCAATGCTTTTTTATGTATTCTATTGAGCAAATAAACTGCAGTGTTGACAACCTCTGCCTACAAACATTTAGGCATCTTCTTCTTAAATAGTAGGCATCTCGCCATCTCCATCATCGTCCTATTTTTTTTCTCTCACTCACACCATTTTGTTGCAGTGTGTAAGTGACTATCAGTTGATGTTCAATGCCTGCATCTTCATAAAACTTGTTAAACTTGTCAGAATTATATTTAGTTCCATTATCATACATGATCACTTTGATTTTTTTTGTCACTTTGATTTTCAACCCAATTCTTAAACTTCCAAAATACCTCAACAACTTTAGATTTGTGTGTCATGAAGTAAACCCAACAAAATTGACTGAGATCATCAAAAAGGCTATATAATACCTACTACCATTTAGAGATAAGGTTTTCATTGGACCACACACATCTGTATGAATAAGTTGGAGTTTTTTCGTTGCTCTCCAAGCCTTGTTATGCAGAAATCATAATCTAAATTGTTTTCCTAGTTGACAAACTTCACAAACTCCATCTCCTTCAACAATAGGAAAATCTTGCACAAGTTTATTCTTATGCATATAATTAAGTGCAACATAATAAAAGTGTCCCAACCTCTTGAGCTTCTTTTCTTTTGAGCTTGCAAAGCATTAACAAGCTCAATCAAAGAAATTTGCATAAACTCTCTAGAGTTTTCAAGAGAGGAGATCTTTACTTAAAATTTTTTAGACAAGCTCACCAACACTTTCTCCACAACCCTACTATCTGGAAACTCTTCACCCATCAGCCTGATCTTATTCACAAAGGACAGAAATCTATCAGAATATTCTTTTATTGCTTCAGTCTCCTTCATGCTCCAAACCTCATACTCCTTTCTAAGATTCATAATTTGCACCTATTTGGTTCTATCATTACCTTGAAATGCCTCCTTGAGTGCATCCCAAGCTTGCTTTAGTGTCACACAAGACATTATTCTTGTAAAAACTGAATTTGTAACTACTGAATAAAGACAGGTCTTTGCCTTGTAATTCTTGGTTCTTTACTCACTTTGATTTTTGAGCTGATTCAAGGTTGGATTAACTGGCAATGGAGGTGGATTTCTGTCAGTTTCCACCACTTCCCACAGATCAAAGGCTTACAAGCAAGATTTCATTTTGATAGCCTAGATTTGGTAGTTTTCTTTTGAAAAAATAGGAGGGGAAGACAAGGAAAAACGATTGGAGGCCATATTTGAATGTGAGTTAAGTGTTCTAGCAAAAATTAATTATGAAACTTGGTAGGTTTTCTTAAAAACTCTCTAATTCTCACTCATAGGTTCTCTAAGATCAATGAGGGCTCTGATACCTATTTGTGGTTTTAGAAAAGAAAATTTTAAAAAAGAGAGAAGTGAGACTAAACTAGTTTAATTTCTCATTTACTGGAACTGAAATTTATACAAGTATTTTAACAAACAATAAAATTTTTTTCCTAAAAATCATAAGCAAATTTGATCAAAACAATAAATCAAATCTTAAAAAATTTAAAAACATAACAAACTAGATACTTGACATCTTATCAAATATAATATGCAGTAAAAGATGCAATCTTTCAACATGAATTGAAGAAAATAATGTCAATTTCTCTTGCTATTCCTTGCAACATTTGCCAAAAGGGAAAGGATATACTTTCAATGAGATGAGTGAGGCCTTTAGTGTCACTATTATTGTCTCTCTAATAATTGTATCTTCTGTTATTTAATGAACCTTTATGTGCTCTAATTGTTAAATTTAAAAGACTATTCAAGGCCTTTACATCCAAATGTATCTTGTTTTATAACTTGGAAGCATTGTGATTTTACAATTTCATAAGGATCATTAGATGCAAATTTTTTCCTTTTCTTTTTCTTTGTTTTTAAGATCATTAAGGACAAGGGATGAGGGTCATAAAGAGGAGTTTTCACCATTTAATTGGCCCTTATTCTCCAATATATGTGCCTGATATGCCTCCATGGCATTTATTACAACACCTAAAAGAAAGATGGTCCAAAAATCATGTAGTTATAATTACATTTCCAGTCTAAGCTTCCAAGTGAATGAAAAGGCCAGTCAAGTTATGATTTTTTATGGATATAGTAAGAACAAAATAGAGGATGAAGCATAATGATCAATTCTGGAATCAAAAGTTGGTTTTACATCAATGCCAATATCTAGTGATGCATTTGATGAAGGAAATCATGCTCCACTTTTAAGTATTTTGATATTACAATTGAAGTGTGAAGTTCTATCAAATTTTGAATTATGGCAAAAGGGAAGATTTTAATCTTCTTTCACGTTTCATAATGTTGGCTTATGATCTACAGCTGATCGGTTGATTGTAGTTTAGTGAAAAACTAATTTAAAGGCATTCTTTATCTCATACATATTTAGATGTACATGATAAAGTCCATAAGATAATTATACATTGCAAATAAAATTATAATTAGATTATAATTATAAGATTCATATTGCATTTATGCATTATCCCTAAATTATCATATTTATTATATTAATATTAGACATTAATAGAATGTAAAAATATTAGTATACGTTATATTTTTCCTTATAAAGGAAGTAGTAGATCTCATAGGCTAAAGTATGGAGATATTTAAGCAAACGTGTGAGTGTCTGTTAGATAACAAGTTTACTAAACTAACCCAATATGAGGAATCTATTTGGAACATTACTTGTATGTCTTTGAAAATTCTTGTTGTGATGATTGTATAAATGATCCTTTGACTTGAGGTCTCTAAATTGTATAGGAATTTTTATATTTTGATATTACTTATGACCTATTCTATTAATAAGTTATTTAGTCAGTAGTCATTGGATATAGGATAAACTATATGGAGGTGGTTGTGTGATCAAGATATAATTTATCACTCTAAATTAATTAGGGAGAATGTTATGTTGTTTCGATCGGTATTGATTTGAGAAATCCTTAATCAAGGTGAAATGACGTTTTGTAACTAGTTTACAAACGTCATTAATTGAATCAATAGCTAATAACACAGAATTAATATGATTAGATCCAAAATAGAGTAGACATTAATTCTATACTCGATGTCTAATCAAAATATTTTATGATGAAATGATTGAATTATAAGAAAAAATCATGTACAAAAAGGTTAGTCAAAACCACTTAGACATTCCTAGATATTTGGGTAGTCATAATGCGTTACTAGATGTTAATCTTGATTTATGATTATAAATTGTTTAGTTAGAGAATTAAAGATAAATTAAAAAGAGTTTTGATTTATCTAATTTTAATTATGAATTAAAATTATAATTTATAATCATTGTCAACATATTTGGGAACCTAATAGATCACACATAAAGAATGAGTTGTAGAGAGCAAAGTTAGTTTAATCAAGTTGGATTTGCTTGTAAAGTTTAAGAAACTTTATAATTAAATATGAGATATTAAATAAATAAGGATAAATATGAGATATTAGAACTTATTAGAGCATAATTGATATTTTTAATTCTAATTAAAGTTTAATCGAAATTAGAATTTAATTTCAATTAAATTACTAAAACGTCCAAAACTTATTAAAAATAAACTTAAGTTCTACTAGAGCTAGCATTTCTTGCTTAACCCTCTCTGTAAAAGATAGAATTCTCTCAACCTATTCTGTAGATACTATTAAAAGTCGGATACTTGTCTCGTTACGATAGTTAAGATGGATTGTTTTCATAAACGATTTGTAGGATACGACAAGAAAATGATCAAATTTTAGAATCAGATATAAATCACGATTCATGCTTTATTATGGTTCATGTGTTAACCATTATATAGAATTAAAAAATATTGAATTTTGGAAAATAAAAATACAAAAAAAATTTATAATTCTTTTGCTGTAGTCAGGATTGGATTCTATGCTGATTTCCCCACGCATAAATCACAGAATAAGCATGTATTTTTTATACGAGCAGGACTGTGATTGAAGGTTTGGTAGAGTTTTTGTATTTTCCGAAGTAAAAGTAGAAAAAAAAAGGTTCTCCTTAAGGGAAATACAGGTAAACAGCGTAATAATTATATGTACAATCAAATTAACAAATCTCAACACCTACAATCTAAATTTTAGTTAATTTGTCAGGTCACATTAAAACCAGAAATAATATACTTCCAGTTAACATGACCGTGTTACGATGCCGCAAGAAAAGGAAAAAAGAAAAGGATAAATTAGCAAGTACCATCCACAGGTAATGATGACCAGGGGATGCCTAAGAACTCCATGGCTGACTTTGCCATCACAGTCGTAAATTCGGTGAAGCTAATGACCCCATCACCGTCGGTATCTGCTTCCTTGATCATCTCCGTGAGCTCTCTGTACGTCAATGGCTGCCCCATTTTGGCCATGCAGCCTGCGAGCTCAGCGGCGCTAATGTATCCATTACCATCTCTGTCGAACAAATGAAAGATTTCTAGAAGTTGCTCTTGGTTTACAAATATCTCTTCATTTACGTCGGGCAATATGGCATTGACCAGTTCGTCGAATTCCACAGCGCCATTGCCGTTTGAATCCATGTTGGTTAATAGGACGTGGATTTGGTCACCTGAAGGTTTCAGTCCTAGGGAACGTAATAATGCCGCTAGCTCTAACACGGTCAGGCTGCCATCGGAATCCATGTCGAACCGGGCAAATATGTCCTTTAATTGGTTGAGTTGGTCCGCGTTGAACCCTGTGTCTGCTGCCATTGTTTTACGAAAATTTCAATGTCCGTCCCTAGCAAGCCAACACAGATATCATTTGTGCCCAGAAGCTGGTATCGATATGTACATTATTTCAAACATGTAATTTGACGTGAATTTATGTATGAAACCGTGGCCAATGCATGGTGACGGAGCTTTGTGGCGATGGAGGTGGTGGTGGTAAGAAAAGATGAGGAGAGGAGATTGATGTTATGGAGGAGGGATGGTGTCGTTGTTGTGGTTAGTTTTTGGTTTAAGGTTAAATTTGGATGTTAAATAATCTATAAGAGATTAACCTTAAAAACGGAAAAACGTGTCGGTGCTTCTTTCAAGTTGCAACCTAGCTCTTTACTGTTCGGTTGCTGTTTCATATCTGGTTAATGAAGTTATAAAGACCACTACGGATGTAAGATTGCAAATTAATTGGAACTTAAACTTATAATTCAGACTGTTAATTTTGTTTTATATTTTGTCATATGTGAGATTGCAAATTAACTTTATGTAGCATATAAGAACCTTCGATTGGCATTTAAAACTATAATTCAGACTTTCGATTTGATTTTCTATTTTGTCATATAATATTAGAGCTTCACTATTAGCATATAAAAATTTAATTTTAATGTCACTAATTTAAAAAAACTGAATATGATTATTTTAATATAAATTTAATTCTCAAAAGAGAAAGTTAATTTCATTAAATCGCTATATATTTGTTAAAATTCTAATTACATGAGAAGCTTGAGATTTCAATTTATATTCTAATTTTAAATCTACATTTTAAATGAGTCCTTATCTTATGATCGATAATAATTTCCACATTAGTGTAAAAGAGTAGATGCCATCTAAATTCGTATTTAAAAAAATTATGAATAATGTTATTAAGCCTCTACATCTAATATAGTTAAGCATATTAATTTAATAAACTATTCACAATCAATTTATTAAAATTTTGCTATAAATTTTCAATAACATTACCTTTAGCTTCTTGCACTCCTATTTGGAGACCTTGTTAGCACCTAATGCCTGATCGATGTTGACATCACACTAAGCTATAATCCTTATCATATTCTCCTACTTAAAGGGTTGGTTTATATGTATCTTGTCACGATAAAATGTCTTTCAATAAATTATAAATTAAATTAGCTTTAATTTATTGTATATTTTATACAGGGCTTTATCAAAAAAATAATTGTACGCGTCCACTTATCAGTTCATAAGATTCACTTTTGTATGAAACATGACTCACCATCAATATAGTACTACATATCTAGCCATGCAAGGTGTAATACCTTTGGCCT
>JANKOD010000006.1:21596692-21608467 GCA_026284645.1 Erythroxylum acuminatum
AACTAAAATCCAGACCTGAAACTTAATATTTTAACAGCCTAATATCAGTCATATTTTTTAATTTTGTAATTTTTAGCTACTAATTAGTACTTCTTCTATTTATCCTATATCACCATGCTTTGGATAGGAATTAGAGTTTTAAAAAACTTTAAGCAGTTCCTACTTTGTGATGGATATTGAATTGTATAATACTAATTTCATGCACCATTGCATTCTTAATTAATTTAAGAAAAATAGTAAATATTGTCCATACCAACTTTCCTCTCCGTAAAAGTTACTATAACTAAAAAAAATCAAAGAAATAAATTATTTTATTTCGTTCACAAGATTAATAGAGACTAGGAAGTAGGAACCAATTCCTTTTTGATCTGATACATACTTAATTTAAATTTATCACCTTCTTATGGAATGTTTGACACTAAGGTAAATGGAAATATGACAAGTCTAAAAATTGGGTTTTAATAAATTAAGATATGTTTCAAATATTTTTCAAGCACGAATTCCATATTTGATTTATATTAACTCTTTAAATATGCAGAATCTCCACTCCACTCTCCGCCACATAATCATGCCACTTTGCATTTGGTATTTTGAATTGTATAAAAATAATTTCATGCACTATCATATTCCTAATTATTTTTTTAAAAAAATAGTAAATACTGTCCATACTCACTTTCCTCTCCCTAAAAGTCACTATAACCTAAAAAATCAAAGAAATAAATTATTTTATTTAGTTCATACAATTAACAGATACCAGGAACCAATTCTTTTTTTATCTTATACACACGTAATTTAAATTTATCACCTTCTTATGGAATATTATATTAGACACCAAGATAAATAGAAATATGAAAATTTTGAAAATTGGGTTTTAATAAATTAAAATATCTTTCAAATACTTTCAAGTACGAATATTCCATAGTTGATTTATACTAGCTCTTTAAATATTCAAAAGCTGGACTCAATTCTTTGCCACACAATCATATCACTCCACCTTTGGTTTTTCTGCATATTTACGTACTATATTTATATGTATGAATTATTTTACAATGTTTTATATTTTAAAAAGAAAAAGACAAGTGACCATCATGATTATTATAGACTTTTGTATATTATGAAGATTATTTGTTGATGTGTATACTATACCATAAAAACTATTAAATTGATAGTCATGTAGTTGCTCATTTTTTGGAAAAGCAAATTGAAGGCTATCACAGCAGTGCTAGAAATGTTCTGAGAATATGTTATTTTATTATTTTAATCCCACTAATTGTATCTATGCGCACCTCCAATGTGTACATATATATATATAAAAGAAAAAGCATCACCAATACACAGGATCTTATTATGGCAGCTAGATAGTCCATTTTTATTGTCCTCTCTACATTTTGGTAAGTCAAATTTTAATTGTTACTCGAATTTAAGTGGGAAATGCTTTTCTTTTTCCTGAATTCACTTCTTCAATATGTAATCATTTGACAATAATAGATAAAAAGACGTGATGTTTCTTACGGATTCAGCCGGTGACCCGTCATTTGATTCAACACAAACCGATCCAATCTGGAAAAAGTTTTGAAATTTAAACTCATAAATGAAACAACAAATATATATATATATAAGAGACTGTTAGAGTTTAAGAATTGTAAAAAGGGAAATTTATAAAAAAGAATAGCTGTGGGATCTATACAATCCCGGAAAACTTGCATTTTTAATATTTGCTTGATTACACACTCCGAGCACAACCTTCTCAGTTGTGGCTTGTGCCATGTGCAGTGGTTTCACTTTCAATATAATTAATCAGGCTTCCAATTTCAAAATATTTAAAAGAAGGCACGACAAACTTATATCCAAATCCTGCAAAATTACCATATTAAAGAATTTATGATAAATTGATACAAACTTTTATAACTATAAAATACTCTTAAATCATTTATTTACTAATTCACTTGGATTGTCTTAGACATATGAAAATTTTAATTTTACTATAAATTGATAAAATTTGCATTATTGAGTATAAAACTATAAATAAGAGTCAAATTAACGGAACTAGGACGTGACTATGCTGAAAGAGAAGAGATAATAAAATTTGGAATTTTCATGATGTGATATGAAGATAAGTATTAATTAGCAATTGATGATTTACAAGATTGATATTTTCAAAGATCGTTTACTTTCCCTTCCATTTTTTATTATAATTTTTAGCTTTTTATTTCTTATTTTTAATTTTAATTTGAATAAAAATAAGACTTATTTAATTATTAATAATTAAATATTAGATAGAATTTAAAGATTAAATTTGTTAATTAATTAATTTTTATTTTAATATTTTATATAATATTCATTAATAACTATTAGTTAAAGATTTACTATTTAAATAAATAATATAATAGGTAAAAATATTTATAGAATAATATTTTTATTATATATTTTAGTTATTAAAATTAATCTATTAAATGTATTTTAAACATGAATTATATATTAAAAATTAAATTAAAAATATTTTATTATTAAAAATGAAGTTTAAAGTAATTATTAAAATTAAAATAATTTAATTATGTTATAATTTGATTAGAAATTAATATATATGTAATTAATGATATATCGAATTATGACTTTTTACGATTTTTATAAGTTTTGAAAGCTGAAAACCAAAATTAAAAACAAAATAAAAACTTTGACTGAACAAAAAATTAAAAATCAAAGTAGAAAAATACAGAACTCCCAAATAGCGAATTAAATATGGACTTAAAAACCTTCTCAAGCAATGAATCGCATGGTCCATTATTTATGTAATAGCATTTGGTAAGTACCACCAGAGATCAAAGCATTTGATAAGTACCTTAGCAGCTGGGAGACAGCGACTGGCTGGGGTTTTCCACGTGAAAATGACTGCAGCCATGTTAAAAGTTGTTTGTCATGTAATAGAAAACAAAACAAATACAAATATGGTATGGGACTGCCTTCTACTGTCCTGTATACACATAACTTAGTCATCCAATTGAATGGCGTATATCAAAATCCCACTTGGTAGACCGTTTGATGATAATCAATTATGAAGGTGTATAATATTTTGAATGCTATATATATATATGTGTGTGTATGTACGGAAATCAATAAATAACAGGCTCGGACTCAAGTATGGGTTTAGGTTCGGGCTCAGATTTGAGCCTCCGACTATAGGATATTGGAAATGTGCTTGGTACAGATGGTCCAGCCAGATCTGCAGTGAGTATAATTATTGACATCGATGTATGAAAAGGATGTGTGCGTTTAAAAAGATTTGGGATCTAATGTGGTAGAGGCCACGTGAACCTCTGTGCTACCTACTTTTGAATTGCAAGTCATCTTCCTTGTTCTACCTGTATACTGGTGTTAGCTATTTTTTTCGCTACCAAATTAAAAGTATACGTATCATTAACAAATTCTCAATAGAAAAATTTCAGCAAATGACATACTAATCTAAACTCATCTTCTATCCCATAAACTTCTGCTTTTAACTGTAACAAATTAGAACAAAGAAAAAGAAAGAACAGAACCACGGATGTATGTTGAGGAACAGCAAACTCCCTCTCTGCCGACGACACGAATAATATACTCAGATTGAAAAGAAAATGGGAAAAAAGTTATTCTCAGTACCGATTTGAGTTATTCGTCATTATAATTCAATATATAGAACAGCAGATTATGAGCACTGACAAAATGGTGGGTCTTTTGCAGCACATACCTATAATAGTAGAGACGGAGTGCCACGAAACTTTAGCCTCTCGCTGTCTCTCTCGGCTGAGGGCTGTGGAGAAGCTGAATGCTGACTTCGGAAATTGAGGCTTGTGTTATAAAGAGTTGCCGCGAAGGGAGAGGTGGTCTGGGCTCGTCTTTCACGTTTTGTAGATGTAATGTCCAAACAGTTCCTAATTTGTTAGCCCCATTACCATTAGGTTACTCTGCCACCCAACCTTAGTGAAGTAACTGCTTCTTTAACCTAATCGCCATTAACAAAAAACAAAAGAAAAAATGTACCTCAACAATACGTTACTCATTTTTGTTAGTCTAGTCTCCTTATACTCAAACATATAATCATACAAAGACTCAAATTGATCTCAAAAAACCGAGCAACTTTTTCAGATCCGGCTACGAGATATTATCTCAAATATGAGTCAGGATCTATCAGTTAACTGGAACTTAATTCCTTAATTTTTCATCTATTGCCATCTCTGAATTAATAGTACAGTTACTAGCCAAGTCATGGAGAATTTGAAAACTACAAATAATCAGGAGTTACCAGATTCACGAATATTCTTCAAGGCACTGATAGCCTCTTATGGCTACAAGGCATATATGGAAGTCGCAGAAGAATAGGTAGGTGTGGGGAAATGTATCAAGTTGATGTAAAATATATGCCTAGTATTATGACCCATATTTTCTGTAGGTCCATATTAAACATGGCTTACGGTTTTTCTTAATTCAATAGTATATTAAATCTTAACCGTCAATTTAGTACTTGATGGATGTACAAGATTTAATGTCAACATAAAAGTGCATATAAACTAGTTATCTCTCTATCCTAATTAATTACAAACAAAACAAATATAAAATGAAGGTATTTGGTTATCTATGAAGCTATCTATTATAGAAAGAAGGTTAAAAGAGATAAACTAGTTTGTGATTGTTGAAAGCTCTCTCTACATTATGACAAATTCTGCTCAAGATAAGTAATTTATTGGCTTCATTTATGTAGTTATTATTATATTCAAGATCTTAATGGGTGCGAATGATTTACATATGATTTATGTCATTGATGTTTGAATATTAAAGATTGAAAAACTTGCATAGGGTATCAAAGCCTCAGATTTTGAATAGATAATAATCATTAGATTATTGATTTGATGATTGTTTCAATTATGATGTTTATAAAAAATTACATTTCCTTAATAAGACTATTATGATTAAGAATTTTCAAGAACTTAAAAAAGATGTTTTTGCTCATATTCTCAAGTTTACGGTTCATACTTCAATGTTGGTTTCTTCCTTGTTTATAAACAAAAGATGTATATATGAATGTCTTTCTATATGGATTACTATGAAAAGAATGGAAAGAAAATGATGGCAACATGCAAACGTGTTAGTTAGGGTAAATCATGAGGAAAAGAAAGTTGTTGTTAACGTAAGCAAGTTTAGTGATACACATTGCAATGAAGAGAACATCGATTTACTCTCTCTTAGGCTATGTTTAATTGGACATAAGGTTTTTAATGTAGTGGAATGGAATAGTTTATAATGGAATGGAATATAAATAGATGTAATATTAGAAAATTGTTGTTTAGGAGGGATGAAAGGATTCATAATGTAATATAGTGAAATGTTATTTTGATGAAGGGTTTATAATATAATATAGTATAATATTGTTTATTATTTTACATTCCATCCTAAAGCCCCCAAATCGAAGGTTTTCATTTTTACTGTTTAAGATGGAATGAAATATAATATGAAACTCTCATCTTCCATCCTATTCCATTTCATTCTATTATTAACCCTCCTCTTAAACGATGGAATAATACTATTAATAAACCCCCAACCAAACATAGCCTTATGGTTGACAAATGGTATTGGTGAAGAATGTATTCTTTAGAAGTCGTCGTTTGCATAATGGTATTCTTTATAAGCCATCATTTCATAATGGTATTGTCTAGAAATCCATTATAAGTTACTGTTTGCTTCATATATAATATAGAAATCAAAACCAGACGAAGAATTATGCAATGATTAACAGGAAAATTCCAGACCACGAGACCAACACATCCCTTGGGTTTGTTTTCAAGCTTCATTTGTGTTGGGTGTGTATAATTATAGTTTTGATCCATTAATTTTGATGTTCGATGAACTGTTTTTAAAGTTTTAATTTCTTACGTTTTCGTCATTTTAATAATATTTTGACCTATAATCAAAATTTTAATTTTAATCTCATCTTATGGATATATATAATTAAAATTAATTTATTAGTCACCAGTACTAGGTGCTTTGGATCTTGACTTAGTAATACTAGAGGATAAGCCTACTGACCTTAATAATACTAATACAGAGGATGAAAAGGAGCACCATAAGGCGTGGACAAGGTCTAACAGGCTATGTTTGAATTTTATGTGAATGACAATTGCCAGCAACATTAAGTCAACTCTTCCTAGCACTGAAAATCAGAATGCTAAATATTTTATTAAGCTTGTGGAAGATAAGTTTCGTTCAACCAATAAGCCACTTGCAGGGATGCTTATGGCTGAACTCACAACTATGAAGTTTGATGGATTAAAGAGTATGTAACAATATGTCCCCTATATGAATAATATCATAGCAAGACTTAAGACGTTGGGTATGATTATGAAAGGCTCCTTTTTAGTGCAATTTATCATTAACTCACTTCCTACTGAACATAGACCATTACACATCAATTATAACACATTAAATGATAAGTGGAATATTGATGAATTGTCCAGTAAGCTTATCAAGGAGGAAGCCAGATTAAAGAAACAAGGAGTTCATTCTATTAACCCATTAGGTCAAGGAGCTAGAACGAAACTCAAACCAAAGGCTAAGAATTTTAAGAAGAAAGAATTTTCTAAAGTTCCACAGGTTGTTGATGGTGAAAGGAAGGGACAAAAGTTAGATAAATGCCACTTCTGTAAGAAAGAAGGACATTATTAGAAAGATTGCCTAAAACGTAAGACTTGGTTCAAAAAGAAAGGTATACATATGTTTCTGTATGCTTTAAATCAAACTTATCTGAAGTTCCTTTTATACTTGGTAGTTTGATTCTAGTGCCATTACTCATGTTTCCAATATTATAAAGGGATTTCTTATAATCCAAACCTAAGCCCAACTAACAACTTTATGTTTATAGAGAACCAAGTGAAGGCCCCAATTGAAGGTGTAGGGACTTACAGGCTGACATTAGATACTGGGTTTCACTTCGATCTAATGAACACTCTCTATGTACCTTCAATTTCTAGAAATTTAATTTCTATTTCTTGACTTGATGCTAATGGATATACCTTTAAGGGATGACATGGTTGTTTCAATTTATATAAGAATAATTCCTTTATTGTTTATGGAATGCTTATGGATGGTTTATATAAATTGAAACTTGACGATGTTTTTTTTGTAAATCCCTATTTATTGTTAATTATAATGCTAAAATAAAACGTAGTTTAGCAAATGAACATTCTGCTTACTTATGGCATAAACGTTTGGGTCATATATTCAAAGAAAGGTTAGAAAGATTAGTAAAGAAAGAGATTATACCAAATGTAGACTTTACTAATCATGGATTATGTGTGGAGTGCATTAAGGGCAAGTAAACCAAGCATAGCAAGAAAGGAGCTATGAGAAGCAGCCAACTTCTTGAAATAATACACACAAACATTTGTGAACCTTTTGACACTCCATCCTTTAATAGAGAAAAATAATTCATCACCTCTATAGATGATTTTTCATGGTATAGATATATCCATTTATTGCATGAAAAATTTCAAGCTGTAAATACCTTTGGGGTGTTTGTAAAGGAGGTTGAGAGGCAATTAGATAGAAAAGTGAAAATTATAAGATTTGATTGACGTGGTGAGTATTATGGAAAGTATGATGAATCTGGACAGTATCCTGGTCTATTTGCTGCTACGTTCATCGAAAGTCATGGTATATGTGTACAGTATACTATGCCAAGCACACTATAACAAAATGGTGTAGCAAAAAGGTAAAATAGAACATTAATGGATATGGTTAGGAGTATGATGAGTATTTTAACATTACCTAAGAGTTTGTGGATGTATACACTTAGAACCACTATGTATTTATTAAACAAGGTTCCTAATAAGGCAGTTCCTCAAACTCCTTTCGAGTTATGGACTGAAAGAAAACCTAGTTTAAGACACCTACATATTTGGGGTTGTCTATCAGAAGCATGAATTTATAATTCATATGAAAGAAAACCGGATTCTTGACTAGTTACTGGTTACTTTATTGGTTACCCAGAGAAATCTAAAAGGTACAAGTTTTACTATTCATACCACAATTTTAGAATTGTTGAAACAACCAATGCAAAATTTTGAGAGAATGGTGAGGCTAGTGGGAGTGCTAAAAATCAAGTTGTGGTTATTAATGAAATAAGGGTTGATGTTTCATTACCCATAAATGTTCTTAAACCCACAACTACAACAAATGTCGTTCCTATTTTGGAAGATCAAAATAATCAAGAACAATATTTGGATAATGAAGAAGCACCCTATGAAGAACCTAACTTAACCACCAGCTTATGCTTCTGAACCAATTATTATAACTTTAAATAAACTTGTAAGGGTTAGAAGGTCGTCTATTTTTGATGATTATGTGGTTTATTTGCAAGAGTCAGATTTTGATTTTGATTATGACATTGATAATGATCCTGTTTTGTTTTCACAAGTCATAGGTAGTGATAAGTCTAAAAGATGGATTGATGATATGAAAGAAGAGTTGAAATCATTGGCTCAAAATAATGTTTGGGATCTTATAGAATTGTCAAAGGTTTTAAACAATTTGGTTGTAAATGGGTCTTTAAGACCAAATACGACTCAAAATGAAATGTTGAAAGATATAAAGCTAGACTTGTTGCCAAAGGTTACACTCAGAAAGATGACATTGATTATGAGGAGACTTTTTCACTGCCTCAAAGAAAGATTCATAGAGAATAATTTTAGCATCAATGCTCAATTTAATTTAGAGTTTATTAGATGGATATAAAAATAGCCTTTTTGAATGAGGATCTTGAGGAGGAAATTTATATAGATCAACTTGAAGGTTTTCCCATTGAAGGTAAGAAGTATGGTGTGTAAATTAAAGAAGTTAATATATGGACTTGAACAAGCTTCCAAGAAATGGTTTATTAAGTTCAATAATACCATTACTTCTTTCAGTTTTGAGGAAATCACTATTGATTGGTGTATTTACTGGAAGATTAGTGGGAGTAAGTTTATATTTATAGTTTTGTATGTTGATGACATTTTTCTTGCTACTAATGACTTAGGTTTGTTGCACAAAACTAAAGAATTTCTTTCCAAGAGTTTTGAAATGAAAGATATGGGAGAGGCATCCTATATGATTGGATTTTTAATATTCTATAACATATTAGAAGGTTTATTAGGATTGTCTCAGAAAGCCTATATTGAGAAAATTCTTGAGAAATTTAACATGAGCAAGTGCTCAGCGAGTGTAGTCCTTATTCAAAACGGAGATAAATTTAGTCTTAATCAACGTCCAAAGAATGATGTGAAACGTAAGGAAATGGAAACAATTCCATATGCTTCTGTTGTGG
Source organism: Erythroxylum acuminatum (assembly GCA_026284645.1). Lineage (NCBI taxonomy): Eukaryota > Viridiplantae > Streptophyta > Magnoliopsida > Malpighiales > Erythroxylaceae > Erythroxylum > Erythroxylum acuminatum. Next base: position 21,606,024 of record JANKOD010000006.1, read on the forward strand.
GCAGTTTGGTGTACCTACAAACCTGTGCTAGACCCAACATCAGTTTTGTACTAAAGATGCTAGGTAGATATTAAAGTAATCCTAATATTGACCATTAGATGGCTGCAAAGAAAGTGTTGAGATATCTTTAAATGCTCACTTATAAGAGGTCTAATCATTTAAAAGTGATTGGATATTTAGATTCAGATTCCAATTTTTCTAGGTATATTGATAGTAAAAAGTTAATATTTAGCTATCTGTTCCAATTAGTTGAAGAAGCAATCTCATGAAACAATGTCAAATAGTCTATCATTTCTTCATCTACTATGAAAGTAGAATTTATAGCTTATTATGAGGCTACAATTAATGCATTATGGCTGCGAAACTTTATTTCAAGGCTTGGGTGTGGACACTGTAAGCAAGTTGCTAAAATTTTTTGTGAATTCTATAACAATTTTTTTCTTTAACAATGACAAATACTCCAGCGGCGCAAAACATATGGAATTAAAGTATTTTGTAGTTAAAGAGGAGATTTAGAATATAGCAGTTGTTAACGTAATCATAGGGATTATACAGCTAATGTAAATAACATAGTCATAAGGATTTTAACATGATTATAGGGATTACTTTCCTAGTTTAACCTATGTATTCCTATATAAATACTTGTATCATTCTAATAGAAAATACAGAAAATCATTCTTCTTATGGTATCAGAGCCTAGTCGAGTTTTTGGGTCTCTTTGAAAGTGTTTTATTTTTTTTTGCCCTATCGTGAGACAATGTACCGTTTACGAGGGTGACACTTAGCGAAATTTTTTCTCACCTCCTCCTTCACAATACTTTATGGGTGTCGATCGACCATCCCTTTAAACCCGATCATTGAATTTTAAGCGCACCACCTAGTCCGAGTCGTTGTTTCCATGTGTAGGCACTTGAAGCCACGTAAGTTGTCGTCTGCCGAACTGATTTCTTCCTCTGGTGTTGCCTCCTCTATCCCTGCCTGAATAGCTGATCAGTTTCTTTTGGGCACTGCTGATTTGTGTTAGTGTGGTAGACAGTCCGTAGCTCCCTTCCGTTTCTTCTAAGTGTGAGTGTTTTTGTTTATGTCGTTCCTTTCCTCCTTTATTTACTTAATATTGTCACTTGGGACTTATTTAAAATGGTTGAGAGTAGTGATATAGGTGGGCAAAAGACTATTACTGAAATTATGTTGGGTTCATCCAAAATTACTGATAAAAAATTGACAAGAAGGAAAAATTATACACAATAGAAAAGGATTATTCGCAGATTTATAACTAGTGTAGATTTAGAAAATCATTTAACTAGTAATCCATCTCCTAAGGTTGTTGTTGTTGCTCAAAAGAAATGGTTAATGGAGGATTATAAATTATTTAATAAAATCCAGAATACTCTAGACCCAACTATTGATGATGTTGTGAATCATTGTCATAATGTCAAAGAGATTTGGGAATTTCTAAAATTTCTGTATGCTTGCAAACAAGATCTGTCTCGTGTTCATGAATTATTGTTAAAGATTTATCCAGTGGAACAAAGACGTCACTCCCTGTTTCAGTACTATACTGAAGTGAAACAAGCCATTGAAGAAAAACGAGTTATGTTTCTGTTGTTGCTAACATAAAGCAAATGCAAAAACAAGAGGATCATATTATGGTACAATGTTTCATAGCAAAGATGGGTTTCGAATATGATGTGACACGCACACAATTGTTAACTAGGAAGACGTTTCCTTCCTTTATGGAAGTATATGCCCATTTACTTTGGGTTTATAAAGATGACAGTGTGACTTCTGATATGGTGACTAATGACTCAGTGGCATTAGTGAGTAACATTTCAAATATTAATCGTGGTGGCAAAGGTGGAAACAATAGTGGTTCTATTACTGGGAACAGTGGCACCCTCGCACCTATAATTACTGTGGAGTTAAGGGACATATCAAGAAGAATTTTTGGAAACTGCATTGTAAGCCTCCCAAATACTCGGGTCAGAATAATAACAGAAAATTTGCAAATGTGGCTACTCAGGATGGCATCCTACCCCTTCCTCAGTCATCCTCGCCTTTTATCACAATTTCAGTAGATGAAGTATATTGTTAGCCACTTACGATTCGTAACAGCCATCCTCTGTGACATCAACTTTAGCTAATACAGGTAACCCTACGGTCTATCTCTCCACCTCATCTCATAGTCGGGTTATTCACTCAGGTGCTATTGATCATATGACCAGTAACACAGGTATCCTATATCCTATCTTATTTTAAGTCTACTACTAATTTACCTTCAATTACTTTAGCCAATAGATTTACCACTTTTTTAATTGGGCGTGGGATAATAAAACCAACAAAATCTCTCCCATTATCATCTGTTTTATGTTATCATCATTCCCTTTTAACCTATTATTTGTCAGCCAACTCACCAAAAGTCTCAACTGTTGTGTTGTATTCTATCC
>JANKOD010000006.1:21672063-21684280 GCA_026284645.1 Erythroxylum acuminatum
TACTCTAGATTCATCAATCATTCATTCACCAATCCTTTTCTAGCCTTATATATTCACACAATTTCCCAATTCTCATTCATTCATACCTAATTCACATTTTTCACATCCTTTGGATCACATTTGCATTCCTAAGAACACCTTCATTTCTTTAACAACTCATAAATTCCAGATTTAGATACAATGATCTCAAACAATCCATTCCTTAAGTTGTAACCTCAATTAACAACCTAAACTTTTCAAACACTTAACCAATTGATCAAGCAACCATATAGGTTCCCAGTCCTAACCAAGTCCAAATACACCAAGGTAAAGTAACTTATCCTTAGTTGGCTCAACAATCACACAAAACAAAAAATTTTCACTTCAAATCATTGCCCATGATCGTGGGAAGGAGCTAATGCAACTTCCACGATCGTGGGATGGATGAATAGAACAAAAAAGAAATTTTCTCTTGTCCAAGCATTGCCCACGATCATGGGAAGGAGCTAATGCAGCATCCATGATCGTGGGATGGGTGAATAGAAAGTTCACCATCCATTTCTTTCAGAAAAAATTCCAGATTCTAACTCCATCATAATAGTCCATTGATTATTCCTTAATTATACTTTATTTTCCTTATCAACTTCATGTCCAATTCCAATTAAAAATTATTCAGTTGGTAGCTCATAAACTAGTCTTTCATGCATCAAAACTCAAAACAGAAACTATCGTTCACTATCATACATGTAGTCCTAGTTCTTTCCCATTTTAAGAACACTACACTAACACCTTTCTTTAGCATAAATTCACCTTCATTATACTTTAAATCCTGACCTAAAATCATCCATTGAACAGCCTCTAACCTACGGTTTCATACATCAAAACAAAACCAATTCATCCATCAAATTCCAGCGCCATTCATCATTAACCCTATACGTATCCTATCTCAATTTAATCATCATGAATGTTATGCTAACTTATATCATAATAGGTCAATAAATCACTTACTTGTTCAGCTCTAACTCTACCTCAATCAACAAGCTCCTAACCCTCCAAGCTTGTAAGCAAAATTCCAAGAACCTGGTGGGAATAGAAATGGGTTTCAGCAACAAGATTAAGACAATAGAATATTGGAGTGGCAAAGTGCAAAATTTTAGACAAAACTCAAAGTTGTGAGGGTTGAGTGTGTATGTCGATAATGAGAGAAGGAAGAAGAAGATAGCATGTAGTAAAAACAAAATAGAAAATGGTCCTCCATATGTGTGGGTGTCGTGAGGGTATGGTGAGTGTTAAGACATTTGTCATAACATTTGTCAATCAAAGACCTAAGCCATATGTCTTATTCTTAAACTACCAAATGTCACTCTATAACTTGCCCATTTGTCTTATAGTTTCCTAAGCCACTTACTACCCAATTACCTAAGCCATTTGTCACTCTATTATCTAAGCCATTTGTCACTCATTCTCCATTTCCACATGTCAATATTTCATAAGCCTAGTCAACCTAAATTTTCATATATCAATTTGTCTTGCCATTTAACATTTTTCCTAGTCTAGGTGCACATATCACTTCATCAATATTCCACTTATAACAATAAATTCCAATTTACTAATTATAGTCCATCAAACCAAAATTCAAGACATATTCAATACATAATCATGCAACCGCATCATAATTATTTAAAATCTTTCATACCCTGAAATAAGTCAGTTGAGTGAATAAACTATCTTTGCAATGTTTTCTAAAGCATAATTCATATGTGTATGCGTATAGTATGTATGTGAGTGAAATGCACATCATAAATGATATGACTCAACAGTCTAATACTTTAACCCTCAATAAGTTTTAGAAACAGACTATTATAGGTGATTTAGATGAGGAAATTTATATAGTCCAACCCGAGGGATTTAGAGTGCCTGGTTAAGAGCAAAAGGCATATAAGTTGGTTAAGTCAAATAATGGCATGAAAAATTTGAAAGTGAGATTTGCAAACATGGTTTCACCTCTTGTGATGTTGATTCTTGCATTTATGTGAAATCTGATGCCAATGGTTGAGTAATCATAACTCTTTATGTGGATGATATGCTTATTTTTGGAACTACTTTATCAGTTATTGAAACTACTAAGAGTTTGCAAAAGTTTTTTTTTTATATGAAATATCTTGGACCTGTGGATTTTATTTTGGGAATCAAAGTTGATAGAACTGACTCTGGTTTTAGGTTGAATCAAACTTATTATGTTGAGAAAATTTTGAAGAAGTTCAATAATTATGATGTTGATCCAGTCAACACTCCCTATGATGCTAGTGTTGCTTTAAAGAAAAATCTTCGTGACAGTGTAAACCAAGCTGAGTATGCTAAAATTCTTGGTAGTGTGATGTTCTTAATGAACTATTCTCATCCTGATATTGCATACTGCGTGAGTAGACTTAGTAGGTATACTCATAATCCTAGTCAAAAGCATTGGAATGCATTGATTCGTTTTTTGAGGTATTTGAAAGGTACTATGCATTATGAATTATCTTTTGGTGGTCATCCTCCTGTATTGAAAGGGTATTCCAACGCTAACTAGCTTATAAAGAGTGATGATATATACTCTACTAGTGGTTATGTTTTTACCTTGGTAGGAGCTGCAGTGTCTTTGAAATCATCCAAGTAAACATGTATTGTGAGATCAACAATGGAGGCTGAGTTTATGGCTTTAGAGTTGGCAGGATGGGAAGCTGAGTGGCTAAGGAATCTCTTAGTAGATATCCCACTTTGGGAAAAACCAATTCCTTTTGTTTTCCTTCATTGTGATTCGCAGGCTGCCATTCATGTTGCCAAGAACAAGGCATATAATGGCAAAAGTAGACATATCAGATTGAGACATAAAATTGCCTTTACTTTAATTAGAAATGGTGTAATTTCTTTAGATTACGTCAAGTCAGAGAGAAACTTCGAGGATTCATTTACAAAAGCTTTGAGTAGAAAACTAGTTTCAGAACATGCTGAAGGGATGGGGTTGAGCCCAATTGTTTAGTAACCTCATGATGGGCACCTGACTTGGGAAACCAAGTTCAATGGGTCAAACAAAGTTATATGGTGACTGCGTACTTTTACTTTATTTTTGGAATAATACTGAGATATATTCAGTTGTTGAATTGCATCCCTAGCATGACTTTACTGCGTTTGATGAGGTTGGATTGTATAATCCTTAATGAGGTCCATAGCTCAAGTTTGGGTGGTGTGAGCAGTATACACTTGATGGACTCATTTACGCGATTGTGGGGGGCTAGCCACCCTCCTATGAGAGTATTTGGGCTATCTTTCTAGAGAGGTCATGAGACTAGGGCATTTTGAGGCTGTTAATTCTTTAGCAGGTTCTGTCTCTAATTTTCTTTGACAACAGGTTCAAGACTTAGTTCATCTGGTAGTTCACCTATTTTTCTCCTAAATTGTTACAGTTTATTTCTCAAGTTTTGGACCAACTGGGGGATGTTGGTGTTATTGGTCCATAAGTTGCACCCTAAGGTTGTTAACCTCATTATTATTCTTTAATAGCTATAATGTTTAGCCATTATTATGTCCCAACGCTCATTTCTCCTATTGCCAACGTATAAATTGTTTCTGTTATATATAGGAGTCATGCATCTGCTCAAAAATGAGACACCACCGTTGAACATTGCTCATTTTCTCGATTTTTCTTCTCACACATCTTTATTTGCTCCATCCAACTCAAGCATTTTTTCTACATACAAACGCCTTACACACGTATTTTGTCCTACGGACAAATTCTACATTTATCTGCCTTCATTTAATTTCGGAGATAGTTTCTACTCCACCTTTTAGAGTGCACCGAAGCTGGTAAAAAAGGCGTTAACCCTGGGGTCAGTTCCCGTTGTCTTGCTGCACCGTAGAAGGAGAATTTCTAATTTAGGACAGTAATTTTTCACGGCGCCTTGCATTTCAAATAAGTCGTTCCATTTTAATTATTATTGCTACTTTCACTAACAAAAGCATCCTTTGAGGTGGTTTCTTGTGTGTCAGAATTGCGTGTAATGGTTCACACTCAACTTACCTCGTAATGTTATAAACAAAGCCGCTTATTGTGCTTATAGTGATTGTGTTAGTGATATTTTAGTGTAACTACATCTGCATATGGCCCTTGGAAATGCTCAGGGGCTTTTTAGTTCATTGGTTTCTTTAAAATTGTTGTTTGTCTTTGCAATTCATGCTTTAACAAACTAGAATTTGTGCAAACATGTTTTTAACTCAGGCGGGTAGTAATTGAACAATGATAGAATATTTGTGTTTACGCATACCACTTATTGGTTTTAGAGAGTTTACATATATGGGAGGTTTTCATTATGAGTTTAGTGATGAACATACTCATAAGTTTTGATACCACACTTTAACCCAAAACTTTAATTTATTAAGTTTACGGGTCTTTCCACTTATATGTTCCTCATTATTTCCTTCTAATATGAGATTCTTACTTGACATCCTTAACCAATTTCTGGGCTAACACGAGGATGCCCCGAGTTAAACCCTTTGGAATAAAAGTCTCTTTCTTTCAATATAATCTCCTGTTAAGAGACGTTTTTACTGGCACCAACTTAATTGATAACTTTTTGCTAGTGGAAGAATATGTTTTGAGTAGAAATTTTCACGTCAGTTCTTGGGGATCATATCTTCTTTAATTCCCGAAAATGCTTCTTGTAGAGACGATAGGAACACCTGAACTCCGCATCAAAGTGGAGGATCTAAGAACAAGGAGGACAGAAGAAACACGAAGCACTAGAACGAAGGGCCTTTGCGATTTACTCAGAACACAGATTGATCATCTTTCAATTTAGCAGCTTGGCTTTCCTAGGTTATTTTTAGCCAAAACGATTATATCCTAACAGAGTCACTTAGATTGTATTTGAGATCGACCAAAAAGCTGCCTGCGCGCTTCACACGAGTCTGTCCTCTATTAGCTACCTCTTAGCAACGAGATGTCTGATTTTGGCTATGGTTCTGCCTTTCCTTTATTTAGGTTCGAATTGAGACCCTCCCTCCCTTCCTTGAGAAGGGCAAGGGCAATGTTTACAGTTATTTCATACCGTTGTTTCAAGATCAAGTCAATCAAAACCAAAGTAAACATATCTTTTTGTTAAAAACGAATGACTCATCATTTCCAGTAAAGTCTTAATAGATCTATATGACGTAGGCAATATGCATCAAGAATTTTGCTCTCCAAATAAACGGAAATGGACTGCCTCACCCAACACATTCCTATGACACGTTTACCAGCGGCTATGATTTGTGTAGAATGCAAAACCTGATATTAGCCCATGCTGCGACAAGACACAAGAAGATGATGACACCGGTTGATGGGAGAGAATCAGTGAAACCAGTTGTCCCTCTACAATTGCCCTGCTTTTAGATCGTTTAACTTTGAATTGGAATCTGTATTACCATTTTTGAGGTTGATGGACAAGATACGATAATAATAATTTCAGTTAAAGTAACCTGTTAGTTGTATTTTAGTTTAGATAAGAATGTACTGTGATGAATTCATTTAAAACCTACAAACTAGAGATTTTATATTATAGAAACAATCAGATTATGAATCAACGCAAATTACAAATAAAATATTTAAGTTATGAACAAAAGAATGAAGCAAGCAAAAGCGAAAGAATATGTAGAACACACATCATGTCAGATCAAATAAGGCCCAATTGCTTCCTTCTGCTAATGCTCCTCATAGCACAGCAACCGGTGGAGAAGACAAAGATGACAAGGACGAGTAGACAGGCGCAAAGGATAGCAACGTTTCGCGTTTGTTTCTGAATATTGAAAAGAACTCCACCCATGCAAGAAATACAATCAAAGCAAAGTTTATCGGATTTATTGCTCCACAAAGCACAGTCTGGGTCCTTTGATTTTACGCCTGACTTGGTCATGTTCCTGTTTGGTCCATGCATGTGCTTCAACCCGCAGTCCGCTGGCGGCATGCAGCAGCCTACCTGGAAAGATCAACTCTTTCAGTAACTCATTAGTTTATGATTGATAAAATCTAAACTCAAAATTTTTTTAGAAAGAAAAAAATTACCTCTATAGGAACAAAGTTCTGTTGCAAGAAACTCTTTGGATTAGTGTTATTAGCAAGAGCCTGGCAAAGGTGAGAATCTACTAAACAACTCTTAAAGACTACCCATTTCCCTACTACAAACTTCTGCATCCTACTGTTGAGACCGCCGCCCCCGGCGTTTTGACCGCCCTTACTAGATGCATTCTTAGCAATGAGTACAACTATAAAGGTGCATATAGTGGCGAGTACAACAATGGTCAGAAACAGTAAAAATAAATAAAGCCCTAGTAACACATTGTTCTTGCAACAAGAACCAGCAAGCCCTAGCACGCCGATCACCGTAACCACGATACCCATGATGATTAGACTGTTTTGAACGAATTTTTGACAAGGAGTGGAGCCATGGACGTGGAAATATATGCCCCCACCGAGAAAAGTAAGGCCTATGAGAAGGATTAAGCAATTCTTGAGTGTAAAAATGCCGTTTGCACAACCCATCACGACGGTGTCATGGAGTGCTGTTTAATAATAATGTTTATATAATAAAAGGTCGGAGGAGTATACTCCCACTTTAAGTGTGCATATTGTTAGGATTCGGTATATCTATCTAGATCGGGTAAAGGTAAAAACATATTTTTTCGGGGAAAAAAGTGGATATATTTTTGACTTTTTAATTTAAAATGTTGATAAAAACAAAAAGATTAGATGTGATAGACGTGAAACCGTTATAAGTTTTTGGATTATTTTGTTTAAATATTATAATTTTTTGGCTACAAAAATAATTAAGAACCCACGTCAACTCAAAATAAGATTATGAAAATGTTACATGCTCAAGGAAGAATTATTATCCACTCCCCTGTTAATCCTCGTTTGTCCTGGCGTTTCATTGTTCACATATTTTTACACAACCCCTTATGTGTTAACTGCTTTCTCTATAAACAATTAGCTAATGTTCAGCTGGACCTTTTGTTTGATGCTTGGACTTTTCCCGTAACCCTACCTTGAGTGATTGTCGCACTGCAGTACATGACGTGCTGGGTTTACCATGGGATGTGTTTGCAGGAGTAAATCCTAACCCATGGTTTCACTTAACATCCGCAGCTAATATATTGTCACTCACTTGTTACAGGTCTTATGGGAGAACTAATCTCAAAAGCTAGCTTGAAGGGTGGGAGAGCCTATAAGCCCATAAACCTTATATCAGTTTTTTTTATCACCGATGTGGGACAATTAGACCGTAACATCCCACCACGCTTCGCAACTCAGGCATCAGCAGGCTGACTGTGCGCTAGACCTTTTCTAGTCCCAGGCGAACATTACTATACCGGTGTCACCACCTACGTACCCACGAGGACTTGAAAGAGTGGTATTAGCTCTGATACCAATTGCTACAGATTTTATGGGAGAACCAACCTCAAAAGTTAGCTTGAAGGGTGGAAGAGCCCGTGAGCTTATAAACCCCACATCAATCTCTTTTATTATTGATGTGGGACAATTAGACTGTAACATCCCACCACGCTTTGCAGCCCAGGCACCGACAGGCTGGCTATGCGCTAGACTTTTTTTAGTCCTGGGCGAACACTGCTATACCGGCGTCACCACTCACATACCCACGAGGACTTGAAGGATTGGTATAAGCTCTGATACCAATTGTTATAGATTTTAGAGGAGAACCAACCCCAAAAGCTAGCTTGAAGGGTGGGAGAGCTCATGAGCTTATAAACCCCACATCAGTCTATTTTATTACCGATGTGAGACAATTAAACCGTAATATCCTACCACGCTTCATAGCCCAGGCATCGGCGAGCTAGCTGTGAGCTTTTGGGGTTGGTTCTTCCATAAAATCTGTAACAATTGGAATCAGAGTTAACATCACTCCTTCAAGTTCTCGTGTCACCCCACGGGTAGTGATGACGCCAGCGTTGCAGTGTTTCCTAGGGACTAGAAAAGGTCTAACGCACAGCCAACTCGTGGGCACGTGGGTAGTGACGCCGGTATAGCAGTGTTCGCCCGAGGCTAGAAAAGGTCTAGCGCACAGCCAACCTGCCAGTGTCTGGGTTGCGAAGCGTGGTAGGATGTTACGGTCTAATTGTCCCACATTGGTAATAAAAGAGACTGATGTGGATTTATAAGCTCATGGGCTCTCCCACCCTTCAAACTAACTTTTAGGGTTGGTTCTCTCATAAAATCTGTAACATCACATTTTTCTTATTTAATTGATTTAGGACATTCAGCTTACAATGGCCATTCATCTAATTTCAGTGTCCCAAACCTTACTAGCCTGCATTGATTATGAAATGCAGAGGTACTAATTCCTTGTGTAATAGTGCTTGGTTCAGTTATCAGTACAAAACGTGCAATAGATCCCATGTAAAGCAAAGGTAAATGGAGAAGGTCAACTGAAAGGCTGTGTCTTTACTTGTGTATGTGTGTGAACATAGTAGATGTGAAGATAATGTATAGAAGAAATCATATGTTATCTTGTCCACCTTTATATAGTGGTAACCAACAAGATTACCTGATGTTATATGGATGCTCTTCAAGAATTATGAGATGCCAAATTACAGTATAAATGAATTTATGGAAGCTGGTAGTTGCTTCTTTAGGCAGGAGTAGCTGTGCTGGTTGGGTATGAAGCTTTAAATGAGTTAGTTCCATCTTGAGAGACCAATTGGTGAACTGAGAATTGAAACATAATCTGCAAAGTGTTTACAATTGCCGAGAAGTTAAAAAAGAGTAAGGGGCAGGTTTATAGATCTGGAATTTTTTACATTTTCTTATCAAAATTATGGTAAGAAGATACAGCAATATGAAAATGCATTCTTTTTCAGATAGGAAAGGAGTAAGCTCAGCTAAATCCTGAGCTCAAAACATTAAAAAGACAATCTGCGTCATGTGATCAGTATGCTGTAGTTATTAAAATAGTATTGCATTTATATCAAAAGGATTCTTCTCATTAACTTTTTCAAGGTAATCATGCAATTTTACATATTTAACATGGAAATGCTTTCAGTTCCAAAACAAAGAATGGCATGGGTTTTCTTGAATCTTTGCCACACTAATTGGTATCTGCAGTTAGCAGTCCATAGATGGTAGAAAGTGAATTTAGGAAACTTTCAGAAGTTTGTTTCGAAAGGGGATTGCTACAATATAGTTTTGTTTAGGAAGTCACCAGCTTGCAAATACCTCCAATGAAGCTGTAAGAACATCCTTTGAGGTGGTTTCTGTTGTGTCAAATTGCTTGTAATGGTTTACACCCAACTAACCTACCAATGCAATAAAGACGCTCACTGTACTTACCATCATTTAGTGATATTTTCGTTTAACTCGTGTGTACATGGCATTTGGGATGTTTAGGGATTTTTTTAGTGGATTGGTTTCTCTATCGGCTGTTGTCTGTGTCTGCAATTCATGCTTTAATCAACTTGAATTTTGTGCAAAAGTGTTTTGACCTCCGATAGGTGTACCTTTTAATCTAGGAATTGAACGATGATAGAAGATTTGTGCTAGCGCTTGCGGACTTGATACGGTAACCAATTTCTGGTCTATCATGAGGATGCCCCGAGATAAACCCTTTGGAATAGACGCGTCTCTTTCTTTCAATTTATCTCCTGTCAAGAAATGTGTTTACCTTGACCAACTTCATAACTTTTTGCTAGTGGAAGAATACGCTTGACTCGAAATGTTCACGTCAGCTTATGGGGAATTACATGTTCTTTAATTTCTGAAATTGCTTCTTGTAGAGACGATAGGAACTGCAAGTGGAGGAGCTAAGAACAAGGAGAGAAGAAACAAGAAGCACTACAGCAAAGGGCCTTTGGAACTCGAACAAAGACTCGCCAATTTCGAATCATGCCAAGGGCAAAAGCTGCAGGAACCTTTTGTTTCTTAGTGCCTCTTCAGAATAAATGCAAACAAACGATTTTAAGTTTTTCTTTGCCATTTTAGGCCTATCCAATGCCAAGTTCGAAGAAATTGAAGACTTCCTATCCAATCCAAAAAATATGTGAGCTTCATGCCAGCGTGCTGAAAAGGAAGTAGTAGATTTGCTTCCCTCCCCAGGAGCTGGAGCTGAACATAGACGGATCATCTTTCAACTTATAGATAGGTTGTCCTCACTCATTTGTAGCCAAATCGATTATATCGAAATCGAGTCACTTAGATTGTATTTGAGACGGACCAAAAAGGCCTCACATAAATCTATCCTTGATCAGCTACCACTAAGACAAAAAGATCTTTAGGCAGCGGTATGTTGGAACAATTTAAAAATATATTGCTAAAAATTATATAATGCAACAGTTTTTAAAATGTCACCTTTACTAATATTAAAAGACAAAGATAATCATAATTTGTTGCTATATATAAGAAAAATCAACAAATTAAAAAAATTGCAATAAAGTTTTATATATGCAACATCTAGAATTGTTGCTATAATTCTATTCATCTCTTTACTAAAAGATATTTGCTAATGTTACATTTTATTTATATAGCTACTTACTAATATAAATTTAAAATATAAAATTTTTGTATTTACTAATGAATATTGAAAATATGTCTAGGAAAATTAATTTACCCGTCAATTTTTATTTTGTAAAATTAAAACACATGATGTAATTGCTCTACAATACACAAAAGTACGTGTAATATATACTCATATGAAGGTGTCAAACTCTTTTTACCTTATTGTCTTTTGCATTAAGATCAATTGCAAATTATTTTTGCTTATTTTTTCGTTTGCAAATATATTGAATCCAATGTGAATTGAGAAGTTTATGCCATTGACTTTGTTTATAAAAAAGGACCGATTCTAGTTTTTAGACTACATTATTTTTTTTAAATGGACTACATTAATGTTAATTATTTATTTATATAGAAAATAGCATGAGCTTATTTTTTCCCATGTTATTTGTATTACTCATGTTATTTGCCAATATAGATGGAAATGGATAGTCTTCCATATTAAGTATATGTCATTTATTCTTTCGAAGATTATATAGTATATGATAAAATTGTATGATACTCTTGTAGATAGGAAAATAGCCATCTTTTTTGGTTGTGCTTGATGTAATCTTTTCTAGGTCTTGCTTTTTTAAGTCCTTTTCTTTGTATGTACTTTGATTTTGATGGCGGAGATTCAATATTTGAGTGAAAGATCAAGGAATGTAGCTACGTGATTAGACAGTGTTGAGCTTAAGGCCTGGTGGTGGTCGAGGAAGTAGACTCTTTAACCCATGTTCAGAGTCCTCCTCTTCCTCTAATAACTCTTGTTTTGTGTAGTCTTCTATTGTTTTTGGCTATCTCCCTCTTTTGCGCTCTCACCTCGTTGTCTATCTCGGATCTATATCCATTTATGCATTTATCTATTTATTTAGATTTCTCGCATCTATTTTTGAGTGTTTCGGATTGATTTTTGTGTTTTTGTTTGATAAATATGCTAGCTTTAAATCTGAGGATTGGATTTTCTATGTTGAAGTATGGTTATGATATTGGATCTATTACTGATTATCAACTACCTGTTCATATATGCTTTTGATGATTATTTGTTTTCAATGGTTGTCTCTACTTAATTACATTGTCTTTATCTATTTCCCTGTAGATAATTTAAAAAATAAAATAATCATTATGTATTAGGTTTCATGGTAAAAAATAAACTCATGTTATTTGCCAACATAGCTGGAAATGGATAGACTTCCAGATTAGGTATGTTTCTCTAATTCTTTCAAAGATTATATAATATATGATATAATCAGTGTAAAATAAGGCAGAGAGGAATAAACAAAGTTATCAAATTTTTTGGATTCAACACAAACTTCATTTTGATGAGTGTCAAGGAGTGCGTGAGATGAAACAAAGAGATGTTTAAATAGAAGACATTCGAGTTACTAAAGTCTATTTCCTACGCTTGTTTGAGCTTGAATTACTAAAATGATGAAATCTCTTGTGTTTAATTCCACCTTAACTGTTTTTTTTAATCAAGTTATTCTTTTATAGCCATTTAACTTTGATAATTGTCAGATTTTATAAGAAAACATCATTTGTTTTCGATTCTTTGAATCGACTGGTTGTAGCACCCCCTTACCGCAGGGTACACACCGGGATGCCCGTAGGTCATTCCGATACATATCCTACGATAAGGGTGAGCTACGAACGATCACTACTGTACTTCACATGGCATCATAA
>JANKOD010000006.1:21711099-21732101 GCA_026284645.1 Erythroxylum acuminatum
AATAAGGGTATATCAGACATTTCATTAACTTTCTTAATAAGTGTGCATTTCTCTAAAACGTCACTTATTATGAATCGGAGGGAGTATCATATATTATAGCCATTAATTCTTTAAACAATCTCCGATATTTAAAATAGTGTACAAAAGGACCTTACAAACTACCGAGGAATAACCAAACGCACAACGATTTATTACGGCTGTCATGTGTGGAACTTAAGTCCAAAGCATAGGTAAGGTACTTAAACCCAACATAATAATGCTAAAAGCATTGCAGTTTGTCGTTTAGTCTGAAACCTGTTTTCCCGAGACGCCAATCAATTCTCCCACTCATCAAAGAAATGGTGGACATGAAAGGCAACCCAATTGGCAATGGATACCGCATGCCTGCAGAGTGGGAGCCCCACTCACGCACTTGGATGGGTTGGCCTGTATGTCTTCCTTTTCGCTATCTACTTATTTATGTCTACGTTTTCTCCTGTCCCATTTTCTTTTAGTTTATGTCGATGCAGAAAGTTTATTCTGAATCATTTGTTTTGGCTTATGGGTAGTTTGATGATGTCTTACGCTTTCTGGGTGTTCTGTTTGGCTTATGTTAGATATACTTCAGCTAAGGGTTCTTTTCTGATTGTACGAGGTGAAGTGCTTGTAATAATTCTACATGTTTGATAACAATATGTATTCTTGAATTATCGTGATCTTTTACGTGTACGAATACTGTTAGCTGTTCAGTTTTATTTCATAATGTTTTTCTGCCACAGAGGTTTAGTTCTTTAGGATATGTCCTATCAAAGCTTCGCAAGTTTTGTGATTTTTGCTTTTAGCATGATTTATTCACTTTTGTAGAAAATGAACATACTTGTACACAAAAGCAACTGTCTTTATGTGCATCTTGCTAAATTAGTTTGTTGTTTTATTGGTTGAACAGTTTGTTCTGAAACCCAATAACCTGTTTAAGGATTCAGGTAGAGTTGCGCATGTTCTTCTTGTAGGACTTGGGGATCCATAACTCACTTTTCCATTCCTGTCTCTATGGCTGAATAAGTTGGCAGTGTTTTCACCTGGAAACCGTTCTCACATTCTTTTCTTGCATATGAACTTAACGCATATTTCTGTATAAAAGTGGTTAATGTCTGGTTTAGTTAAAAAAATTCATCTTGTGGTGCAGGAACGCCCAGATAACTGGCGAGATAATGCAGTACATGCACAACAAGTTTTTGCCAAGGTGGCAGCTGCAATTTCAAGGTTTGAGCCCGTGACAGTTTGTGCAAGTGCAGCTCAGGTTACTTGGCATTTTTAGCATTGATATACTTGCTTTAATGAGACTTGATGTCCCTTGTTAAAACTTTAAGTTCTTTCTTAGTGGGAAAATGCACGAAATCAGCTGCCAGAAAACATTAGGGTCATAGAGATGAGTATGAATGATTCTTGGTTTCGTGATACTGGACCAACTGTGAGTGTTTGTTTCTTTTCTTTCCTTTTCTTTTTCTTTTAATAGGACATATTTCATAATTATATTTTTGTTCAGTTGAATTTCTTATGCTTACTGTTCCCTTACATGCCTTGTTTCTGTTTGTAGTTTGTAGTAAGTAAAAGAGCTTCAATTTCTGCTTTTCCAGAGCCAATGGTTGCTGGAATTGATTGGACTTTTAATAGTTGGGGAGGTGAGAGTCAAATACAACAACTATCTTTTGCATCTTTGTCGATACACAATTTTCGCCTTTTGTAAATAAATCCATCTTGAAGATGAGACATTGGATGATATGCTCCTGCTTTAGTTGTTGACGCGTTCATGCATGTAGTTTTATAAAAGAACCTGCTTGCATATATCTTTGTAATACTATGATTAGTAGTGCTACAAGATACATACCTGGTCATGGTCTAACTTAAGAAACCAATTTCGAGTTATCGTGTTGTTGGTGGTAGAAGAAGTCTATTTTCATGGTAGGTACTTTTTCTAAAATTATCTTTTCTTGCTAATCATAGGTGTTGATGATGGTTGTTACAAAGACTGGAGTCATGACCTACTTGTTGCAAGGAAGGTCGTATTATGGTTTTTACAGACAATTTATATTATATGTTGTTTACTTTTCAAGTGCAATGAGTACTTGGTTTTTTCTGAAAATTAACAATAATTTAGATATCTTGTCAGATTCTTGAGATTGAGAAGGTTCCAAGATTTTACCACTCTATGATTCTTGAAGGTGGAAGCATTCATGTAGACGGAGAAGGTATGCACCTCTAGTTACAATTTTGGCAATATAACACATTATTCTTTCCCTCTTGCACTTGTCACAATCTTAAATCAACAGTCTTTGACAATTCATTTGGATTAGTCTCGTTGTTGTATATGGGTTTCTGGTTAATTCATTAGGTAACGTGATGTCAACTTAGAAACAACAAAGCTATAGAAGTTCAGAAACCTTCTTCTGATCTACACAAGATAAAAGATTTCTTCTTTATTTCTACATTCCAACTTTGTAAACCTACAACTGGTCTCCTAGTTATGTGAATTTGTGAAATTGATATGATCCTTGATTAGTCATGCCCAAGATGATATTTCACAATACATGTTCTTCATAGATAGCTTAAGATTGGGTGGATTGGAAGTTGCAGAAGTGGAGGGCCTAAGATTCTAGATCCAATTTAAGTTGGTTTTTACATGTGTTCTTGCTTATTGCGTAGTATAGAAATTGCTTCGTTTTCTACCATTGCAAAAACTTCTAATAAATTGCAATTTCCCTTATTCTTCACTAAATATTTTCCACCTTTGGATTCATTTGTGATACTATGTTTGCTCTTTTAGGGACTTGCCTTACCACCGAGGAGTGCCTCCTAAACAAAAACAGGAATCCCCATATGACTAGAGCACAAATAGAAGATGAACTTAAGGCATATCTTGGGGTCCAGAAGATTATCTGGTTGCCCCAAGGGTTATATGGTATGCAACTGCATTTGAATCTTTGTTTGGGTCTTGTTTCTTAATTAAGGCATTGTGTCCTCTTAATAACATGTGTTTAGCTTCAGATTTTCTTTAAGATTCCAATTTAGAATCCTAAACCTTTATTGAATTGACTTCTTTGTTGAAGATTGTGAAACTTGTCTAGCTTTATCTTTTCTATCTCCCTTACCTTTAGTTGGAATATTCTTCCTAGGAAAGAGACTTACGAATAGTTTGTTTGCAATGTGAAGGATGTCAAACAAGAAAAGCCCTAATGAAGATGAAAAGCAGCTGGAGCCTAAGATCTAACGATGAGTTGCCTAACATTTTGTTATTATAGAGTCAAAGAACTAGGACATCGAAAAGAGGAGAAAATAAAAGATTGAGAAACAAGAAGTTTAGGAGAAAGAGGGAGAAGAGGTTAGAAGAGGATAAAATTCCAGTTCATGTTAAATTCCGCGTCTTGTAACAAATGTGTGAACAACATACATGGCCCTGTTTATAAGTAGGATTTTGCCACAAACTATAAAGTAATGAAAATTTAAGGTATCCTCTAGATGAAGTCAACAATTAAAACTCAATTATTAAATTTGCCTTAATATTTTTGATCATCTTGTAATCTATGTTCCTGCATCATGCTTGTACTTTATAGGGTGGATGATTTCTTTCCTACATTAACTCTATGGCTGACAATAGATTCTCCTACTTTATATTATTCATATATTAGTGATTGGGCCATCTTCTATCAAATGCCTTTTTTTTTAACTTCATATGAAGTATCTTTTAATGTATACTTGAAGAAAGAGGGAAAAGTAATTCTTCCTTGACCTATTTGTGAATAGTATAAGGAACATATAGGGAAGTATAACCCTAATTACCTCCTTAAATCGAGGAGAATCCATTTATTCTCTAAGCAATAAAATCTCATTAATTCAACTACTAATTTATAGAATATCAACTAATTATCTCTAGAATCTAAATATTTTCCCTCAAGTTGGTGCATAGTATTGATCATGCTCAACTTGCCTACGAAGAACTTACAATTTTTCCTTAATAGCCCTTTGAAGAAGACATCAACAACTTCTTGTGTTATAGGTACAAATGATAAGCAAATAAGTCCACTTTCAAGTTTTTCTTTTATAAAAAGCTTGTCAATTTTCATATGTTTTGTTCAATCATGTTGAACTGGATTATTGGTGATATTTATAGCTGGTTTATTATCATAGGACAACTTCATTAGGTGCTTTACTGGTCTCTTAAGTTCTTTCATTACTCTTTTAAGCTATATTATTTCACAGATCCCTTAAGCCATTGTCATGTATTTTGCCTCTGCACTCCTTCTGGCTACCACTCTTTGTTTTTTACTCCTTTAGGTTACTAAATGTCCCCACAAAAAGGTGCAATACTCAGGAGTAGGCCTTCTATCACTAAGAGACCATGTCTAGTCTGCATAGTGTAGGCTTCAACTCTTTGTTGATCACTTTTTTTAAAGAATAATCCTCTTTTTGAAGTTCCCTTTAAGTATTACACTGCCTCCAAGTGTTTTTCATAGGGAATATGCATAAACTAGCTTACCACATTGATAGAAAAGGAAATATTTGGTCAGTGTCTGATAAATAAATTAGCTTCTCCACTAGGCGTTGATATCTACATGTATCCACTGGAACACCTTCCTTAAATTTCATAGGGGATCTAAGATATACTTTTGTTGGGTGACTATTATGCCCTTAGATCAAAATTTGCATCTATAGGAAGTATCCAAGAGATCACAGGTCTTTAATTTTAAACTCGTTTGGGACGTTCTTTTTCAGATTTTCTATTTCCTCAAAATCATTGCCAATGAGGAAAATATTGTCTACATATACAACTAGAATAGCAATCCTCCCTTCTACAGAAGTTTCTATGAATAGAGTATGTTCAGAATGTCCCTGTAAGAAACCTTGAGACCTTACAAATCTTGTGAACCTGTCAAACCAGATACTTGGTAATTGTTTCAGGCCATATAAAGATTATTTTAGTTTGCATCCTAGGGGAACCTCCATGTAGACGTCTTTTTCTAAATCTCCAATTAGATAGGCATTTTTGATATCTAGTTGATGTAGAGACCAATCAAAATTAACTACAATAGAGACCAACACTCTCACAATATTTAACTTAGCTATAGGTGAAAATGTTTTTGAATAGTCATTGCCATGTGTTTGAGTAAACCCCTTAGCAACTAGGCGCGCATTATATCTTTCAAGTGATCTTTCATAATTGTACTTCACATTGAATACCCATTTACATCCAACTAGTGTTTTACCTCTCGAAAGATCAACTTTCTTCAATGTTCTATTCTTCTCCAGAGCTCCTATCTCCTATAAGATTGTATCCCTCCACTTATGAATATTTAGAGCCTCCTGTATATATTTAGAAATAGAAAGAATGGACAATTTAGAAGTAATGCACAAAGAGGATATTTAGTACAAGTTCTTGAACTTTTCTTAAGAGCAATGGATAAATCTAAGGTTTTATCTGACTTTGGAATAGGTATCGGTTTAAGAGACCCTCACTCGATAGGAATAGGTTCAGATTGAGATTTACCTGGTTGGTCTCCAATTTTTTGATTTATTTTTGGGTTAAATTCTTGATCATGTTGCAAGTTGTCTGTGCTCTTTTATGTCATTCTGGATATTTTCTCAAAAAAAAATTCCTTTAAAACAACGTCCATCTTTCCTCGCACATATTTCACTCTTTCTTGAGATTGACTTTGTAAGGGCATTGAAGATGGATCTTAGTTTTTATTATTTGAGAAATCATCAATTTTTGAATTAGGATTATAGAAAATATCTACTTCATTGTCTGTGTTGACCATAATCTTATTTCCTTGTGAATATCAAAAAACAAATCTTCGATACACGTCTCCCCCTGAAGATGAGGTGAGGGAGAAAAAAGTTTTTATTAAAAAAAGATGACATCCATAGAAACAAAAAATCTTTTGAATATCGAATCAAAGCACTTGTAACCTTTTTTAGTTGAAGGATAACCAATAAAAATACATTTTCATGCTCTAGGATTAAGTTTTCCCTGATTGTTGTAATGAATTTTAATAAATGCAGTACAATCAAACAGTTTAAATAGAAGATCATGTGATAATCGAGAGGAAGGAGAATATTTATTAAAACAATTAAGAGGATTTAGAATTTTAGAACTTTTGAAGGCACCCTATTGATCAAATATGTAGCTGTTAAGATAGCCTCACTCCATAAGTACTTAGGAGCACTAGTTGAAAGCATTAAAGATCTTGCAATTCTAACAGATTTTTGTTTTTCCTTTCTTCTATTTCATTTTGTTATAGGGTGTTAGTACATGAACTTCAAAGAACAATAATTTTTTCAGAAAAATAAACCCTTAAAATCTTATTAAAATATTCTTTTTTATTATTACTTCAAAAAATTTGAACTCTGGTTTAAGACTATGTTTAGTTCATTTTATAAAAGTCTTGAAATAGGCTTTCAACATCTGATTTCTCATTAAGTATAAATGAACAAGTAATTCTAGTATGGTTATCAAAGGAAGCTATGAACTATCTTTTTCCAGTGATTGTTTTTATTCTTGAAGGTCCCTAAATATCACTAGGAAACATGTTTGATGATGTTTAATAATTTGATAAATTTCACATATAAATAAAGATGGATCTTTATTTATAAAAAACTTTGGAAACAAATATATCATCTGTTGAAAACTTAGATATCCTAATCTAAAATACCATAACATAATTTTACTCTCATGAAGTATTGAAATAGAATTGAGACAAGTTATTTGAGATTGCCTATTTGAGCCATATCCATTTTCGAAAAATTAGAGACCTCCAAATTATTTAGCATTGTCAATCATCTTTCCTATATTCAAATCCTGAAATTGACAATCAGATGAAGAAAAATTAGCTTGATAATTTTGATCAACAGTTATTTTCCTGACTGACAACAAGTTACTGGATATTCAGGAACATGAAGAACAGTATAAACTATAAGATTAGGGGAAACAATTGATCCTTTCCCAAATATTGCTAAGAAGGAACCATCTCCTATTTTTACTCTTTGATTTCTTGCACAAGGTCTATAGAAAGAAAACAATTTAGACGACCCAATCAAATGATTTGTTGTCCAAAATTGATTATCTAATAGTTATCTGAATTGAAATTGAAGCAAGAGGCAACTAAATAATTACCTTTTTGAACCAAAGAACAAGAAGGTTTTGAACTAGAGAAATTTTGAGACTAAAGAATTTTACAGATTTGCTCTATCTATTCCTTTGCTAAAGGTTGCATGTTATAAAAAGTTTCACTCAGATTCAATATTGGTACCTTGATTTGTTTTTTCTTCCAATATTTTGACTTTCCATGGATTTTCCAACATGTTTCCTGTGTATGTGAATCACGTCTATAGTGATCCCACTAAGGCCTTTGTTGTTTTTCGTATCTCCCTCAGCTTTTATTCCTTTAGATATAACTGCAGAACCTTCAACCTTTGATCTAATGTTGCAAGCATCACTTTTTGCCTTATCTCCTCTCTCCTTACTTATGAGAAAACCTCTCTAATAAAGTGATATGACTTTCTTCCCAAAATTTGGCCTCTAGCTTTATCCAATTCTTGATTCATTCCTATGAAAAAAACATAAACCCTATCATTTTTTCCCCTCTTTTTATGTCCAACATTGTCACTTGGACAGTCCCAATCACTTTGTAGGCCCAATTCCTTTTACAAGGTTACAAGTTTGTTATTAAACAAAGTAATGTTGTAGTCTCCTTGCTTGGCCTTCCATAGCTTCACTTTTAGTTAGAAAATTTGAGAAGAGTTTTCAATATCTTAATACTTCTCTCGGAGCGCATCCCACACATCTTTTGCTGTTGGCAAAACCATATGGGGTTTTCTGATTGCAGGTTACATTGAATTATTCAACCAAGTTGTGATTAAAGAATTTTTGAACCTCTATATTGCCATATTTGGATCATCCTAAACCAACCTTGTTATCTCTCCAGTGAAATGGTTGAGTTTTTCTCTACCATCAATGGCCAATTTTATTGTTTTTGCCCATTCTAGGTAATTTTGGCCATTTGACTTGTGGTTCGTCAATTGAAAAGGCATGTTCAAGTCAAGAAGATCATAGTTGCATTGTGCGTTTCTGTTGTAACAACAGGATTAATTATACTCGAATTACTGAAATCATTACTAAAGGATGAGGAGTTTATCCCTGACCCGTTATCGCTAGACGATAGTCCATTTAGGACTGATATGCACGAAGAAAGAAAAAAATATTGTAAAAGAGTCATGGCTTTAATACCACGATGAAAGAGGGAAAAGTAATTATTCCTTGATCTTTTGTGAATAGGGCAGGAAATATATAGAAAAAAGGTGTCCTAATCACCTCCTTAAATCAAGGAGAATCTATTTATTCTCTAAACAATAAAATATCACTAATTCAGCTGCTAATTTATAGAAAATCAGCTAATTATCTCTAGGATATCAGTTAATTATCTCTAGAATAGCAACAATAGTCAACTTTCACATGGTATTTTGATTATGTTGTTTTGAATTGGAATGCTTGCTTTATGTAGGTTCAAATCTTTAATCACCATAAAAAATATACAGCTCACATTATGCTGAAATCTAAATGTTGACAGATTTGATATACTATGTTGTTTTAAGGACATTTAAACCTAAAATTTCTCAGATATAGACTATTGGAAATGGGAATCTCTGTACCTGCTAAACTAGTTTGTAGGGATATCTTAGGATTAGTTAGTTTTGTTTCCAAATACCTCTCAGTACATTTGGCATGGCTTTAATTCTTTTCTGTTCATTCTTGATGTGAGAAACCAAAGAGTTGGACCACCATCCCCATGATTATTGTGAGTCAATATTTGTTGGATTTCTTATGCAACAATACTTGTAAGTTCTGACCAATCAAAACTGCAATTATCATCCTAGGGAAAGATTTGCAAAAAAATTATAGCACACTGTATGAGACTAACTTGTCATTAGCTTCTTTTGGCTATGTGCAACATCTACATGATATGAGATAGCCATTGATGTAGAAAGAACCTTTTCAACATCTTCATTCATTGCCTTTAGCTCTAGATCTAATGCTCTGGACTTCTGAATATGATTCCAACCAAAGGCTCATTATGTAATTTATTTGTTGATTGTCATTTTCCCCATACATTATCCTCATGTTCTTGTTTGCAAGCTCTCAGTTTAGTGCAGTAAAACTTATTTATTTTGCATAAATTCGTGTACTTACCTGGTCTGGTTCAATGATTAGTATATTCAAGAGCTTGCTGTCGTATGGAGAACTTGATGCAGATTGGATAAAGAAACAAGTCAAGAAATAGTGGGAAAGAAGAGCCCAAAGTGAAAATGAATCAAACAGTTGTAGAGCAGGACTGCTAGCTATTTTGAAGCCTTACTCTGATAGCTTAACTCTCTGCACTAACCTAGTTAGACCAATAATATATTGATCAGAGAAATGCTTACTGAGATCTGATTGTGCATAACCATTTTTTATTATCATACAGTTCCTTTCTCTTCTTTCTTGGGTTCTTCGTTGACTGAAGGCTGATTAATGCTTGTTCCATCTTTGCTTTAGTTAATGTACTATCTAAATATCTGTTGGTTTACCTATGTAACCTTATATTCATCTGCATGCAATTCCCTGGATCTGAAGCTTTCCTTTAATGGGACTGTTTTGTTTACTGTTGCTTGAGCAAGAACATGCATAATGAAGAGTCCATTCATGGTCTTGCCTAGCAACTTTTGGAATTGACTGCTGCTTAATAAGATATATTGGCAGATTCCTTTAATAAGTTATATTGTTTCTATTCCATACTTTGTTCTCGTCTTGTTTTACAGTTCTTTACTTAAAAAGTGATTTGTAGATTAACATGATAAGTAAATTTCCTGTGGTTCACATACAAAAATGATGGAATTTCTCTAAATGGTTTTTAACAGGTGATGATGATACCAATGGTCATATTGACAATATGTGCTGCTTTGTGAGACCTGGTGTGGTAATATTGTCCTGGACTGATGATGAAAAAGATCCTCAGTATGAACGATCCAAGGAAGCTTTTGATGTTCTCAGCAAGGCAACGGATGCTAATGGTAGGAAATTCCAGATAATTAAACTCCATGTGCCTGGACCACTTTATATGACAGAAGAAGAGGCTGCTGGAGTTATGCAAGTAAGAATTTTATGTCTTTTAATGACTTTTGACATATGTTTAGAAGTAAATTGCAAGTTAGGCCTTCCAACACCCACAGACATGTAATGGAGGTATTTAAATCCCTGAAAATTGATCTGATTTCTGCAATTGTCGGATTTCTCACCTTGTTGAAATTCCAACAACTATGTCCATCAAATGCACTTCCTCAACTGAGACCTTGATCAGGAAAAGATACTTGAAAGTACCAAAGTCATTGTTTCGCTGTTTTGACAATATTAACAGGCAGAATTGTTAGCAATTGGATTACACGAGATGTGATCCTATCTCTTTGATGCATCTTAAATTTAATATAACATAATTTGCCGAATAGAGATTAATTTGTCTGATATATTTTCGTTAAACTCCATTGACATCTATATCTTCTTGGACAGGTTAACCTTTTTTCCATGTATTCTAGTCTCTTTAGTGGAGTCTCTTATATAAAGCATTTCACTTCTCTGAAAAGAAACTGCCAAAGTTCTACATATATGTTAATCTAGTCCTCTACAAGGACACAATGACTGCACGAACGTACAAGCCTTTAGTTTTTCAATTTTCCATTCTCTCACTTTGGAATAGTTGATGTCCAGAAATTATTTCTCCTAAATATTCTAAATGCATAAGACTATCGATTGTCTTCATTTGCTGCTGCACAAACAAATTAATTAGTGTTGCATAATATTTATAATGTGGCTTTAACAGGATGACGATGCCAAATCACGAACTGCGAATACAAGACTTGCTGCTTCTTATGTGAACTTTTATATTGCTAATGGAGCAATCATTACGCCACAGTTTGGAGACGAGAAGTGGGACAAGGAAGCTGTTCATGTTCTCTCGCAAGCTTTCCCAGATCACAGAGTAAGCAAATACTTCTCCTAAATGTTCTGTTTCCTCAACATCATTCGTTGATATCATGTAAGCTCCAGCGCGATGGCATATTTATTGGCACAACCAGTCTTATACTGCATGGAACCGGTGTTTAAAAACTTGATGGACTTTTGACTCAAATAATGCTTTATTCTTCGTTTCTTTCTGACATCCTATCATAGGACTCTTATCACTGTTGTTTATGAAATGAGTGTCTTGTTTTTGGTTTTCTTGGCTCAGGTAGTGGGAATTGAAGGTGCAAGAGAGATTGTTTTGGGTGGTGGAAATATACACTGCATCACCCAACAACAGCCAGCTGCTGTGCCCAGCTCATCTAACTGGGAATTAGGTGAGACCAAAACATATTCGTAAGCCAAACCAGTGGATGATTAATATGTTTCATTCTCTTTGCACTACCTAAAAGTGCACTTTGTAATTTGTATACTATTTCTGGTTGAGAATATATAGTTTGTAACAATGAAGTACAATAATTCCGACTCTTGTATGGACTTGGTAAAATTCTGACTTGGGGAGTAGGAGCAGCAGCAGCTTGAACCAGAATGCAAAATTTGCAATGAGAAAGGAAACTTCTTGGCGTAGATCTTGATTCCATCATATATATTAGCTTGGTTTTCTTTTCAAGCTAATATTTTTCAGTTCTCTCTTCTTGAGTCATTTACTCATTTTTGGTTTAATTAAGTAAACAATTCTCAAACTTCCTATTTTTAGTTCATTCCAACATTCTCTAAATATCTTAAAAATATTATATCATAGAAAAATGTCTAAATAAAATTGATTGATAATTTATAAAATCCTTTTTTTTTTAATTGAGGATCTTAATTCCCAAAATAGATATGTTGTTTATCAAAATCGAAATTATAACATTAATTAATAAATGATTTATAATTGTATGTTATACATAAAAAGAAATATATGTTAAATAAATAAAATTCAAGCGTAATCAATTTTACCTTGAATTTGTACTAACAAGATTAATATATAGAAAGGCATAATAGTATTAGGTTACATTATGTCTTTCTATTAATTACTATTTGATAATTTTTTTATTAAACTAAAAAAATTAGTGGAAGAAATTTTAATTATTTTAATAATTCAAAGTTATAAATGTGTTTATATTTCGTGAATGATTTAATTATTTTTTTTAGTAAAATTTTGAAACTGCAAGTAAGATCATAAATAAAAATTATTTTGTATTCCAATTCTTTTCTTATAAAAATTTCAATGGAGATGAAAGAAAAAGAGACCTAGCTAGCACGTTAGGATGTTGTGCTGGAGTAACTTTAGGAGACAAACTAATTTGTTCAGTTGAAATGTAGCAATGAAGCACCAAGTGACACTAACGCCCTCACCTTAAACTTTTCGAATGAATAGTGAAAAAGATTTCTAATCTCCATTCACTCTCTCTCTCTCTCTCCCCCTCTTCTTCACATTAGTTGCAAGTGTAATTACTTAATTAAATCCAATATATTTTCACAAGTTTCTTTTGTAGTCATTAAATAACAAAATAGATTTTAGACTGATTGAGTTTAGGTTTATATTTATATTTATAGTTTGACAAATATGTACGTAATGTATGTAAATCCCTCCATTGCGATTGTGAAGCTAGAAACAAAATATGATTAGAAAAGATAAAATAAAAAAAGGCTCCAATTTTTAGATTTTCTATAAAAGAGAGGAGAGAAAGAGAGAATTTGACTGAAGAGAGGAGAGGAAATGGGGTGTACTTTCTAGAAACTGAATGTCATGTATGGTGTGGCAAATAGCGGATGAGAAGTGGATCAATGCAAACATGTTCAAGATCCCTAGGCGATCGGCCTAATACCAATTCACCTTCTTCTTCTTCGTTAAGAGCTTCTTCTCTCTCATTCTCTCATTTACGTTGTTAGTGTTAGTACGTAGTGGGAGTTTTATTACGTATCCCAGATCCACATGAAAGGATCAGAAATGAAAGTAATGCGGAATACCTAGATTTCGGTTCTATCTCTGATTCCGATGTCGATTCTGAGCTCCAAACGACTCCGAATCTCTCAGGGCCTTTAGCGGAAAGTGCTCACCAGCTCACGGGCAAGACCTTTCTACAGTTTCCTCAAATCTCGAGCTTCCTTAACGGGTCAGGAACCTTATGCTCGTGGATTAGCTTCTTGAGTAACTGCAGGAGACCTTACCTTATATAACTTTCATATTGGACTTCCCCATCACAAAGCCGATATGGACTTGGTCCCTACTAATTGGGATCCATTTTTCATCCAAACTTCGACCTATTAATCTAGATCAATTATTGGGTCACTTTAATATCTTTATCTAGATCAAATGGTGTAACTTAACCGATAATTTATTTAAAAACCAAAATTGCAATTAATGTTGTCCAACTTTATGAGACATTGACAAAATTTCCCCTAAGAACAAAAATGCCTTACATATTAGTCTCACCAACAAAGTCAACCATATAACTCATCTCTCAGTCTCAACTACTTCCATCTCCTCCATCTTTCAATATGTCTTTATTATTTTAATTGCTTTCTTGCTCATGTCATTCCATTTAGTGTTTACAGAATGCAACTTAATGCAATGAAGAAAGTTCTGATTCAAAACAATCAGCAATTAAAGATGTAGCCAAAACTAAGCTCTCTCTTTTCTCTCACTCTAAACTTTTCCCCACTGAAAATGGCATTACGATGGGCTGATCTTATTGTGTTCCTACTCATTTTTCCCCTCATTGGTTTCTTGAATTTCTCTTGCCTTTATTTTTGACCTTCCCTTGCCTTTGACTTATTCTTCATCCCTCCTTCCCTTCACTCATTCCTACTAGAGCTATTTGGGGTATTTTGGTCCTTTAGCTTTTTCTATTGCTACCTAAGCCTTTTATTTCTATTTTTGGAAACGCCTTTTTAAAGTTACCTTTGTCAAAAGTTGGTTCCTTCCCCTTAAAAGCATAAAGGTATGTAACCCTGGTCTAGCTCATCCTCCCCCTAGCTTGTGATTTTCCACCGCTATCTTCTAGTTCCTGACCTTGTATCCTGTTGTAAATTTAGAAAACTCCCTAAATAAGATTGAGCAAGACCCATCATCCTCGAGCCATGTGACATGTAGAAGGTAGAAATAGGTCCTGGGCTATCAAGGGAACCTTACTTTGCATTATTACCCTCTTAAGAAGAGGAGGATCACACAATAATAACTCCAAAACTAGAGGTGCTCAAAGTAGGAGGTGTCAACTAGGAATCCTCACTAGTTAGATTCTTTTTGGGACTTTGACCTCCTTTTCTGGTGCAGAAACAATAGAGGAATATAGGACTAGTGGAGGTGCACCTTTTAAAAGAAATCTTGTATTGTTTACCTTTTCCTCTCAAGCTGAAGCACTAAGGGTGGTTAAAGAAGGGCCTTGGCACCTCTCGCAACTGCCTATTTTTCTCCAATCTTGGTAGTCGACATCAAATTGGATAAGATCAAGCAAAAATCTAACACTTTATAGGTTAACATACATAACATCCCTTGAATTACTAAACTACAAGACGTATGGGTATACTTGTGAGTTTCATAAGGACACCCTTATGCATGGACAAAATCATAATGAGGAGAAGGAAAATTTGTTTAACGAGGCTTTGTATAAACATTGACATGTCTAAAAAGCTTCTGAACTTTATCCTCGTTATGTAATCAAGAGAAAACAACATACTCTTTGAGGATTCTATAATGGTTTCCTACCAGTGGCAATTATCCCTCAAGGTCCAAGGTAAGCAATGGAAACTTAGAGTAAAACCATCAATAGAGGGGACTATAGCGAGCTGATGGAATTGGATGAGTTAGTGGAAGAGGAAGCATTGACTGAGGCTTAGGAACAAATGTTGAATTCATTTAGAAGTGATGTAGTTGACTTTTAAGTGAAGAGTTACAAGTCCCCCTAAGGATAACAACTTAATGAATTAGAGAAGGAGGAAATGGATACTGGACAAGAGGAAAACAAAGAGTCCACTGTGGTTGAAAATACACTTAACACCCCTTAACCTGGTGAATTTGCAACAAACTAGACTATGAATAATGTGAATGAAACCATTGAAGAGGAGTTTTATAGTGTTAAAAGAAGAAAATCTAAAAGGAGCAATCAAAGAAAGGGCTTCAAAGGTAAAAATCACCTCAAATGATGATTATAATCTAGAATGTGAGTGGATTAAACTACCCTAAAAAGCTTCAAACTTCAAGAGATTTTTTCTCTATAAAAAAACCTGTGTTATTGGGTCTTTTATAAACCAATATAAGGTAAGAAAATATGAATAAATTGAGAAGTTACGTCCTTACTAGAACTTTATATCAAACCATCAACTATATGGGAGAATTATTTAGCTTATTAAAGAGGTGGAAGTTAGTGATCAAGCAATCTATGCATCAATACACTTTATTCAGGAAAGCTATATGGTCTTTGCTTCTATAATCCTTGGCTTCAATTTGAAATTTAAGAGAAAGACACTTTGTGAAAATCTATTGCGAATGACAGCGCGTCGTAACGCTAGTTAAAATAAAATAACTAGACTACTACTATAGCAGTGGTGAGTCTAGGTCGATCCCATAGAGTGTGTGTGTAAAGTTTATGAAATGAAATTAATCGATGCTTAGGTTAATTATTAACCCAAGATTAATAGTTTGGATTTTTCAAACAAGAAAAATAGTGAAATATACTTAACCTAGGTCATCGGTATTGATGTCACCTCTGAACTGGTGTCGGGATGTCTAACCCTCTATGGGTCTCTCCTGAAAAAATGCTTCAACTCCCATTCAATGTCCCTAGCTGAAATCCCCTTCGCCTCTCTTCATTGTGCCTCCCTCTCTTCTGTTTCACGCTACTCTCTACCAACCACGCTATTGTGTTTGATGTGACAATTAAACTTTTGGCCCAAGCTACTGTACATGTTATAAAAGCCTTGCAGACATTTACTCTCAAAACACCTTTCTTGTCTGTGTTTTTGTTTGTGTGAAACGCAGACATGGTCTGCATTTTTTTACGCAGACGTTGGACATCTTAGAAATACATGTTTTCTTCATGCTTCACTGTCATTTTGCTTCTCTTCCAACTGCTGGCTTATGCACTGCCGTATTGGTCATCATTAAATTCACGTGCATAGGACTGTCAGCCTTCATCTTCTTTGTATTTTCAACATATATCTCCTTTCTTAGAATTTTGATGTCTTCTTCTTGCTCCATGAAGACAAGTGAGTATTATCCTTCAAAAAAATGGTCCAATTGTTGTGCTTTTGACCTATTTTAATTTCTTTGCTTCCAAATTGTAATTAAAATGAAATATGAATTAAAGTGAGTATCTTAAGCATTTTCATATCAATAATCGCTAAGTGTTATGGAATAATTTCATAATCAATTAAGCACCTATCAATTTCCCCCACACTTAGCTTTTGGTCATCCTCGGGCAAAACATTAAATTTAAGCTCATCGACCCAAAATATTTACTCATTTCTCATATGTTCCAAGAATACATAATCATAAATAAAGATAAATGACTTCTAAAAATCGTAGTAAGAAATCAACATTCCAAGCTTTTACTCATGATCAATCAACATTCAATATCTTCAAAAACTGAGCAATCTAATGGTAGACTCGGAAAATGTGTTTAACTAAAATATATCCACGGGTATATTCAACACCATTCATGATCATGACAATCCACAACTTTGCATATTGTTTCATTTCTCCACCACTAAAATTCACATGCAAAATTATGAATCAAAGGACTTTTCAAGGTTGTAATGTGGGCAAAGGTAAGGTGAGATGTATTTGGGTCAAGTAGCATGAAAACCATTAAGCAAGTGGAGCAAAGCAACACTCATAAAAATTTGGGTACTGTCAGTTGTGACAAATACAACATTTATAATTTGCAACCTCATTCAGCTCATACATACAAACCATATGAAGTATATACCAATTCGAAGGAATCACTCATATAATTTATGCCAACAATATATTGAATCGCTAGAGCGAACCTCCCAAGCCAACATCTACCTCATATTTAGCATACTCAAATAACACATCCATTACAACTCTAGGAAGATGCATTAATTATTAATAACTTTGCAAACTCATATGTACATCTTCCTTGATAAATTTATTTAAACACTTTTTTCATCTTTTTCTTTCCTTCTTTCTTTTTTTCATTTCATTTTATTTTCTCTTTTTCTTTTTTTTTCCTTTTGCTTTTCTCTTTTCTTTCTTCCTTTTCCTTATAAAAATTAAAATAAACTACAACATGGGAATTTCAATGATAAGATATAACAAAACATCCCAACATTAATCAACCCACACATATGTGCACCCCCCACACTTACACTTTTGTACATCTACAAACTCACCAATCACAAAGGTTCCACTAGTTTTATAGCTTGGGTAGGACATTTGGGTAAGTATAAAGCATGTGATGTGGTTAGTACGCAAAGAAAAAGTATAAAGCTCATAGGGGTTTATTAAGAGAAAAATCATGTCAATGGGATAAGTTATTTGGCTAATGTAGTTTATGAAAAACAAAGAATGCCTAATTATATCTATGTTAATGCATGTGATAAAAAAGTGGTCTCGAATAGAAATTTAAGGCAAAATTAGGATGTACATGTCATGAATGTCACACATTATCAAAAGACAATGAGACTGATATGAATGTTTCAGTCTAATAAGGCTCAAAATCTCATCGTTTTTGTCTACCACTAGTCACTATCCTTCTAAAGATAATGCTTATCGACCAATCACAAAAGTAAAAATATATGCTAAAGTTGCCATGAAATTCTCTAGTCAACTCATTCTCTAATCATGACTATATAGTCCTAGAAGCAATAGAAAATGAGAAAATGTTTATGTGTTTGTTTTATTCTTTCTCTCATTTTGATTGAAACTTAAGAATAAGCAAAAATAAACCAACAAAGAAACACACATGCATAAAAAAATAAATGCAAAAATTTTAAAGCAAAGAAATTTACTTCCCTTGGGTTGCCTCCCAAGAAGCGCCTTTTTGTTTAGAATCTTTGGCTCAACTCCTTTTTCCCCTCACGTGAGACAATTGTGATCTTCAAGTATTACAGTTAGCGTCACTTCCACATGAGGTTGTTCTGGATAGGGCCTTAGTTAATCATCATCCCCATTTAGCATCTTCCCTATCCTTAGATTCTCAATCATGACTGAGTTCATACACTCTGAAAAGATCTCAAATGTCTCTTCGCCTTTTTCTTCCTCATTTAATTCCTCTAACTTGGTAAGTAAAAGTAAAGAGTCATTCTCAACAACAAAATGGAACTTAGTATTTACCTTCGAACTAAAAGATATAGATTTTTCTGCCTCGAGCTCCTCCTCAACTTCTTCGACACAAGCAACGTCTTGAGTAATTCTCTCAAAATTCTTAAGCTCCTCATCACTCTGTAAGATTTTTGCACTAACTTCCATTGGGTATACCTCAGGATAATATGGTTGTTCCTCTTCCATTTGTGATTCTAGGTAGTCGAACCTCGCTACCATCTCATATATTTAGCTTGCCATGTTCTGGTTTCTAGACGTTATATGCCTCATTTCCTGCTGGAATTGTTACAATTGCTGTTGTAGGTTCTGTTGAAATCGAAGATTGTTAGCAATCACAACATTCATCAATTCTTCCAGAGATGTACCTGAGTTTGGAAAAGAAGCTTCTGGTCCACACGAGAATTGTTGTGTGTTCTGCAAACTATTATGGAAGTAATTCTGATCATTATCCCATCTATAACAAAAGTTAGGTTAATCAGTCCAAACATTACTATAGGATTGAGAATATGAGTTATAAAAGAAATTACTTCCGTCCATATCGAATTTTTTAAAAATTTTATTTAATAAATCATAAACACAAAACAAAATAAAGAAAGGATCACGAAATAACTGAAAAGAAACCAATTACGAACAAATACATACAAAACACCAACTAAAATCACAAACAAAAACTAAAACACCGCGTTCCCCGACAACGATGACAAAATTGACAGCGTATCGTAAAGCTAGTCAAAATAAGATAAATTGACTACTACTATAGCAGTGGTGAGTCTAAGTCGATCCCACAGAGAGTGTGTGCAAAGTTTATGAAATGAAAATAATCGATGTTTAGGTTTAGTGGGGGTTTGGATTTTTCAAACAAGAAAATAAAATGAAACTAGACTAATAAAAATAAATTATAGAAAACATGCGAAAAATGATAAAAGTGGAGAATTCGGTAGGGACCCGATTCTTTGGTTCAATCTTAACCTACACTCTAATTAAACATATTCCTAGAAACTATTAATCGTAGGTTAATAATTAACATGAGTTTTCCCTTAAGTTTTATTTAATCAAGATACGATCGTTAATTAAACCTAACCACCGAATAACTTAGGATACGATCTCTAGATTTAATTAGTCAATAACATTATGAATTAGGAAAACTGATTAATCAAGGCAACAATCACATACAATGTGTCATTTAACTTAGTTCATGTTATCTCAAATGATTACGAATCATTAGTCCCTACACATAAATTTCAACATAACAATTACGGATTATATCAAAATTTTAGCAATAGGTTTGCAATTAAAAGATTCAATGAACGCATTAAAATCATCCTTTCATAATACCCAATAGATTTATACACAAATAATAGAACAATAACAAAAATCTGATTATCCATACACAAAACCCAAATCAATTAACACAAGATAACATAATCAATTTCTAATGAGAAAAAAAAACAACAAGAATAGTGAAATACACTTAACTCAGGTCGTCGTCGACGATGTCACCTCCGAATCGGCGTTGGGATGTCTAGCCCTCCATGGGTCTATCCCGAAAAAATACTTTAGTCCCTATTTAATGTCCCTAATCAAAACCCCCTTCAGCTCTCTTCCTGCACCTCCCTCTCTTCTGTTTCACGTTACTCTCTCCCAGCCACGCTACTGTTTTTGATGTGACAATTAAACTCTTGGGCTAAGCTACTATACACATTATAAAGCCTTTGCAAACATCTGCTCTTGAAATACCTTCCTTGTCTACTTTTTTTTATGCAGACGTTAGACATCTTGGAGTTGTGCATTTTCTTTATGCTTCACTATCATTTTGTTTCTCTTCCAGCTGCTAGCTTATACACTGTTGTATTGGTCATCATTAAATTCACGTGCATGGGGCTATCCCATCTCATACCTTCATCTTCTTTGTATTTTCAACATATATCTCCTTTCTTAGCATTTTGATGTTTTCTTCTTACTCTATGAAGACAAGTGAGTATTAGCGTTAGCCCCATAATTTTTTTTTATTTAATTAAGCATGATTAGATTAAATTAAGTAAATTGAGTTAGCATTAATTAAGTTGACATTAATTAAGCAAGATAACATTAATTAGTTAGGTAGCATGACTTAAAAATAGCATTAAATGAGTTAGTTAGTGTGAGTAAATGAGATTAAATGTGGTAGTTGGGTTTTAAAAGAGAAATGGGCTTAAATAGAAGTTAATGGGCTCAAGTGTGAAAGTAGCTTAAAGAAGGTATAAGGAAGAAGGAGAATCAAGTGGGCTTGGGCCAAATGGGCTTAAGTTATGTTAGTAAAGTATAAAAAGAAGAAGAAATAAATGGTTAGTAGAAGAAGAGAAGAGGGTTACGAAAATTTGAGAGAAAAGAGAGGGTGAGTTCGTGAGAGGCAAAGGGAGAAGAAGAAAAGAGAAAGCTTGGGTTAGGGTTTTCAAATTTCCAAGAGATTAAGAAGTCATTTGAAGAAAGTTCAAGAAGTAAAAGTGTGGAGGAAGGTTCAAGCTACACTTTGAACCAAGAAATCACTTGGTTAGCTAAGGATTCAAGGTAAGTCAAAAGTTTAAGTGTTAGCTTTTGCTTGGGTTTTGGTTGAGAAAGCTTAGATATAAGATGGGTATAGTGATTTTACCATCAAATTCATGTTTGAAG
>JANKOD010000006.1:21780251-21798977 GCA_026284645.1 Erythroxylum acuminatum
AAGAGGCACAAGAAGTTCAAATTGAGGTGAAAGAGAAGCTTAAAAAGGCCAATGCAAAATACAAGGCTAATATTGAAGGACATAAAAGAGATAAGTGTTTGAAGTTGGAGATGAGTTTATGATATTCTTGAGTAAGAATAGAATTATTGGGGGACATCATAAATTAAAGGTAAGAAAATACGAAATATTAAAGATCATAAGAAAGACCAACAATAATGGTTATGTCGCTCAATTGCCTTTGTGGATAGGAAAAATCAATCCTACATTTAGTGTTGCTAACTTTCAATTCGTTTTCCTAACTGTAATCTTGGATATTTTGACCATAACTCAATGTGGAATTCTTAGTAATTGGAGGTGATTGAAGAGGTATCGAAATTCACAAATCTATATTAAAAATGACCAAGAATTCATGTCTAGAGTTGACATAGTCCTATTTCAAATAAACATCATATTTTAGAGTTCTAGAATAAACTTCATATTTTAGAATTTTATTTAGAATAAACTTCATAGTTTGGAATTCTATTTTAAGTAAACTTTATGTTAAGTTATTTTTATTTTATTGCAAATAGTTGTAAGATGACATAGCTTATTAACTTTTATTATTTTTCATTAATAAAAATGATCTCTTTTAAATTTTTTCAAATTTTAGATTAGATTTGGAATATTTTCTATTCTTGAATTAAAATTGGTTACTTCCGCACTTCATCAACATTAATCAAAGTTCTTAATAGACCGAAAACCTATTAGAAAAAATGTAAATAACAGTCAAAATTTTCAGTTTATATGTTGAGTATATGACAATGATAAAGAATTCAACACAAGTTTAAGTGATCAAGTAATGCTAACTCCCTTGCCACTAAAAAGAAGATTAAATGAAAATTGTATATTCTACCGATGTGTCCAGTACTGCAGAACATGTCAAAAAGAGCAATTATAAAAAATGTACAGCAGGACTACTAGTACTACCTATAATGGTAGGACAGGTCGCTTAACCTAAAGCAAAGTAATAGTCCTATCCTATGGGAATTCAGAAACCACATGGTCTTTGAACAAGGAGAAAAGTCAACAGTCATTTCAAATATTGCAAAAATCACTTCGCAATTTAATGACTGCCCAGGTAAATTTAAGCTAGGAAGGTATCTGTCTTTTCACTGTTAGTTTTTCCCTTCCTATCCTGAGCTGGAGTTACTTCAGCTGTTATACAAGACAATTTGTACTGTTATATTAGTATCTTAATGAAATCTAACAAAAGCAAAAGCAACATGTCACCGATATACTAGCAAAGAAATAATTCTAAGTCGAGGAGACAGTCACAAGCAAATTGAAGGAGACAGAGAAACAGAAATGGAAAGTAACTTTGAGAAGCTCCTCTCATAGATGTATACAGACTATCTAAAAATCTAAATCCACTTATTTTCTATTGCAATTTTACACAGATTAAAAAAGCCTGCACAACTTTTAAGGACGGGACAAGGATTATAAAGGCGCGAAAGCTAAATGAGGCATTGGAGATGTCCTCTTTGTAGCCCTATTGAAAATGGGTCTTATATTCTCACTAGTTTTGTGCATCAAGCCAATCTGAAGCACCCCTTTTTCTTAATGGCAAGGTGCAGGGCAGTAAAGATAGATTGGAGGTTTACCTGTGAAACCATACGATCAAGTGTAACAACTCATGTCCTTTCAAATTCAAGAGACTCGTTACCTATGCCTTCTGTAGAGATGAAATTCCACTTTTTGGCAGCTTCTCTGGCTGTCTTCTTCTCTTTGAAGTCAGAGAATTAATGGGATTACTTTATATTTTCAGGTGGTAAGTATTACCGTAGGCATTTAAGATAAAGTAAGCGCCTTTCGACATTTTTGTGAGATGCCTATATCTGTTAATATATAGTGTGACAGAAACCATTCTGGTCAGAGATGTAAAAACGTGAGCTGTTACATTTTGGAGTTTTAATACATCCTTCAAGAGCCTATTTTGAGAAATCAAAGTTCTATTGTCCAGTAACTCTCAGTGGTATACCCAAGATTTTTGTTCTCCTCGCTTGATAATAGTCATGGAGTCTTCCAAAATCGTTGGAAGCACGGAAGAGAGTAACAGTAGTGAATCAGGGTGGACTACGTACATTGGCTCCCCATTTTGTGGTGATGATGTTGAAGAATGCAGATACAAAGGAGCCAACATCGATGATGGGAATCATCAAAACTGCAATCATGCAGACGAGAGTGACGATTCTATGGCTTCTGATGCTTCTTCAGGCCCAAGCCACCAAACCTGGACTCTTTTTAAGCACAGTGAAGCTGTAGTTGCAAGCAATAGCTTTGAGAAGAAGACTAGGAAGTTGGTGGAGATCAAGGAAAAGGCTAAAAGTAGGGGAAAGAACGAGAAAGATGAGATGGTGATTCCGGGGAAAAAGGTCACTCCCTCTACTCGAAGTGGTTCGAAGGTAAGAAGGAACAACAGGATGGAAAATGAACGTAAACATGCTGTGCTTTAGTTATTATTTTGCAGGGGCCAAGCATGGAGTGAAAATGTAGTCCAGACAAGAAGAACAAAATCCAACTTTTGATTCTAGTATCTGTTCTGGAATTTCTGATGTATAAGTTCAATCATGAAATGTAATGATATCAGATTCCTATTAATTCAGATGTTAAATTATTTCCCATTAATTCAGATGTTAAATTATTTCCCACTCACAGAGCTGTTGTTAATTGTTAATATTGCTATATACGATGGGAGCAAGATTGTACTCAGTATCATGCATGAATGGACTTCGCAGGATCTATAAAAATAGTTACTCTTTTCCTTTTATGATTATAAGGTGTTCATAGTCAATGATGCTACCTTTAGTATGGATAATTCCGCGGTCTGAGGTTTTTTACCTTATTTTTTCTTTCCTGACCATTATTTCTCCAGTAATTCATACACGTATCGTCACCAAACATCTGAGATGCGGCTATTGATTAAGTTTTTGCAATGAACAATGGCCACTGCATTTGGAAGCAAATTCAGGCAAGTAAATGCAGAAGGACCGCAATGATATCGGAAAAGTGACAGTGAACAGGGAAACTTACCTAGCGAATCACCCCACGGGCATGTGGTGGTAACAACACTAAATTATGCTAGGAGGCTTCATTGCTGTTGGTTTTTTTTACAGGAAGAGACATGTACAAAGAAGACTCTCAATTTTTATTATAAAAGATTATCAATTTATACGGTCTTTCTTTAACCAAAATTCAAATATCAGATATCATCTAATCTAAATCAACATAAAATAAAATCTAATTTATTTGATAGTTATCAAATCATATCTCTAAACTGATTTTTAAAATCAAACACTAAATATCATAATCAAATTTACCTAAGACCTAATATCTTTGATCATTTATTTTGTAAAAATATGCAAGTCTAAGGGGTTTTTCAACAAACTCCTCCTGTCTTAGGAGTTACAGAGCTTTAATATCAAAATAATTCATCCTCCTCAAGTTGATCGTTTACAGCTTGCTTGGCTTCTCTCACATTTTGTTGTGCTTTACATATCCTTTCAACATGTCCTAGTTGTCCACACTTGTTGCATCTTACATCTAGCCTCCACCAGCACTTGTGTTCTGGATTTTTTGCAATACGAAATGATGGAAAACTCTAAACATTGTTGTTATTAATCCTCTTTTTATTGTATGACTTTATTGGAAAAGTGCCTTCCACGATTCCTTCTTGCCTCATGAGTCTCCTTTGTTCTTGTGCCTGTAATGTACTTAAC
This sequence comes from Erythroxylum acuminatum, assembly GCA_026284645.1. Taxonomy (NCBI): domain Eukaryota; kingdom Viridiplantae; phylum Streptophyta; class Magnoliopsida; order Malpighiales; family Erythroxylaceae; genus Erythroxylum; species Erythroxylum acuminatum. The sequence goes on from JANKOD010000006.1 coordinate 21,784,007, forward strand.
AATTCTGCCAAACTGATTTTGCCAAATCTTTTGAATTTTCGAGTGATGAAATTGTAACCTCAAATCTTTCTGGGATGGTTACTAGAATTTTTTAAACTATTATAGAATCATCAAAATTAGAACCAAGAAATCTTATGTTATTGGCAATGATAATGAGCCTGTTAGAGTAATCCTTAATCGTTTCTGACTTCTTCATCTTTTATATCTCAAATTCTCTAATCAAGTTAAGCATTTGCATTCCTTTGATTCTTTCATTCCCTGCATATTCTTCTTTTGAGAAATCTCAAATTTCTTTGCTCATCTTGAGTGTCATAATTCTGGAAAAAAAATTGTTGGTGTGACTCCTGAAAACAAGCAAACTTTTTCTTTGGATTTCCTCTGTTTCTTTTCTTTGTGGATTTTGATTTGAGTCGTCATTGGATTTGCAGGCAAGTTCGAAATGTCGTAGTCTTTATCTACAGCTTCCTCCAAGTCGTTTGCTTCAAGAAAGACCTCTATTCAAACAACCCAACTTAGACAATTTCTACCATCAAACACTGGCAGAGTAATGGTAGTGAAGGATGATTTTGAATTCATTGACGTGTGGTTTTTGATTTGTGGTGTGGAAAAGCGTATAATGAGTTATGAGTTATAGGTTTGTAGGTTTAGAGGTTTCTTAAGATCAAGAGAGCTTTGATACCAATTGTTGAGCTTTTTTTAGGAAGAGATATGTATAGAGAAGACTCTCAATTTTTATTGAATAGAAACTTGTCAATTTATACAGTCTTTCTCTAACTAAAATTCAAAAATCAGATAACATTTAATCTAAATCAGCATAAAATAAATCTAATTTATTTGATAGCTATCAAATTAATATCTCTAAACTGATTCCTAAAATCAAACACTAAATATCAAAATCAAATTTGCCTAAAACCTAGTCTTTGATCATTTATTTCGTAAGAATCTGCAAACCTAAGGGATTTTTCAACAATTACAAAGAAAAGCTTGACTTGACATAATGCATTTGTACTAGCAACACAGAATATAATGTTGATTTTCCTAATCCAAGCGGCAAATGTATGCTAAGATTTTGACTTTGACTGAAAAGCATCACGACTAAAACTCACAAATATAAGAAAGGATAAAGCAAAAAATGAATTCAAAGGAGGTAGATAAAATAAACAATTCTTAGGAAATTTTAGTAAATTTTTATTGAAATTTTATAATGTGGGATTGAGCTACATTCAAAAAGATTTTCAAATTCTCAAAATTAAATTTTATTGAAATTTGATAAGATGAGAATGAGATAAGAATCAAAAACTTTATCAAGTTCATTTTATAAAGTAGAATTGAGTTAAACTCAATAAAACTACTAAATTCACTTAACTTAAATTATTAAAATTTATTATTAAGTTCGGTTAGTCACATTTCAATGGAGTTTAATAAGACAAGATAAAAGTTAGATTCAGTAGGTCCATAAATTTCATTATATTTGAAACACATTCACCAATTTTAAAAAATAGAAATATTATAGTTAACAGCCAAATGCATTTAAATCATTCTTACTCCTTACACTACTTTAAAGGAGAAAAAGTAAAAATAAATAAATAAACATTTGAGTTAGAACAAACTCAACAAAAATATTATTGCACGCACATGCACACCTATACACACACACATCCGCAAATGATATCTACTTTTTCATTGAGAAATTTATCTTAAGTGTTGTACGAATTGGAATAGTGGTTTGATGTGAAATATTATTTTTAGTTCCCAAAGATGAAAAGACGCCCCAAGCTAAAGGAGTTTCCTAACATCTTTAGTAACCTTAAAGTTTTAAAGAAAAACATGTTAAGCACCCTAAAATCTCTTCTAGTGACACCATTTTTAAGCTTCCAAAAACTTATTAGCAATGTGATTTTTGTGCATTAGTGAAAAGTAATATTTTAACATATAATAACCAATGAAAAAAGGCAAAAGATTTCCTTTTTCTATTAATATTATAAAGATGAGAGTCATCAATTACCCGTTATTGCAAGTAATCCCTTAAATATTCACCCCATAGAGGCTAGAAATTAGCTTATATGAATCTTTATTACCCTTCCAACCCTATAATTCTTGCAATTTATATACATTTGGCATTAGATATAGACATCAATAAAACTACATTAATATCAAAACTAAGCACCAGATCTATATACACATCATTGATTACCAACACATCAAATGTATCTATTATGTATGAATCATATGCATGGATATACAATCTTAAAGAATTTATGAAAGAACACAGGTCTATCTTAGAAGTATTTAGGCAAACACAACCCAACACACATTCTTATACTAGGATGTAGTCTTCCTTAAAATGCAGAGGTGAGAAATTGGTAAGAACATGGTTAGATTAAAGCACGTGTTGAATGGTGGAGTTTTTGAAGAAGTATATGACCTAAAACGTATGACATGTTTGTACTCTTGTTCCTTTTTGGAATGAATTACAAAGAACCAATGGAGAACACAAACTAGAATATGAGCGTGTTTGTGTTGTAAAGAAACATTGTAAAATATGACCTATGATATGATTATGTACCAGATCGTATTAGCAATATATTGCATTACATGGAAATGCAAATTTTAGTGTAATTCTATGTTTTGGAAGGACTCTATGCTATATTAGAGTTGTGCTTAAAATAGATATTTTACCATGTAGGATTTACATATAGATATCCTAGTTTGTAACTTTGGATCACTAAATTGAATAATAGTGAAATGTTGTTGCTTTTCTGAAGACATAGGCATACCAATTGGCCAAAACCTGTTAAAATTCTTCTTATTTTTTGTTGTTTATTTATACTACTTTATTCTTGATGCGTTCTTTCTTAACAAATGGTATCATAGTCAGGTTGAGGTAGCAATAAATTTAGTTGTAGAGTTCTAAGTAGGAAAGTTAAATAAAACTAAAAGTTTCAAATTAAAGAAAATAAGAGTGAAGGATTTGTTAATATAGTACAACATGCTAAAGGGATTCCATGAGACTAAGTCGAAACACATGGATGCATTTAACTAGGAAGAGCTACATATATGAGTAGGTGGAACCATTCGACTATATCTAAGAAATGATGTTATATATGAAATTATGGATATTGTTTCCACTATGAAGATTTGGAAGAACATAAACAGTTGATATATCCAAAGTATCTCACAAATAAATTGTATCTAAAGTAAAGAATTTATGAGCTGAAGATTTATGAAGGAATAAGCTTAGAATAACAAATCAATGCACCTAGAGACCTTCTAAGGCACGAGTTGAATATTGTGGATGGTGATAAAGCAATTATCTTGCTTTGTTCTTTACCTCCTTTTTACTAATATCTGGTTGTCACACTTATATTGGGTAAGGATATAATTGGTTTGTAAGTTATAACCTTTGTGTTATTAGCCTACAACCAAGAAAGACAAAATTAGTGACAACTCTCAAGGTAAAGGCATATTGTGAGGACATCATGATTGTAAGAGAAAGCAAAGGAAACCTAGCTCATATAAAAGAAGTTCTAATTTAAAATTTAATGGTAGGAAGATAGTCTTGTTTATAAATGCAAGAAAAATGGATATATTAGAAGGTATTATCCAAACAAGAACTACTTTTCAGGATTGAGAGACGACTCTAGCTACTGAGAGACTCTGCTACCGTGTAGATTGTGAGTTAGGCAAGAGAAGTCATGGCACAAAGGTCGGTCAGCTGGGATTTCTTTTGCGATGAGTTATATAGATTTGATATATTTTCCTCTCATGTAGTACTTTTGTATTAGGTTTTGATGATGTACATTGGAAAATGTAAAAGACACAATGTAGACTTCAATTTTTGTGAAATGCAATGAGGGAAAAGTTGGTTTTAAAATATTATGGTCTTCTTATGATGCTTTTTAAGTAAATTATGATACCATGCCATGTGAAGCGAATGTAGTAATCAAACGTAGCTCACCCTTATCGTAGGATATGTACCGGAATGACCTCCGGGCGTCCCAATGTGTACCCTACGGTAAGGGGGCTTTACAATTATATTAGGTATATTTTACAAAAAAATATTTTTATAAACCTAGATCATTGGATTAAATAATACCAAAATATAATTTCTCTTCTTTGGAAGGTATAGATGTAATAATAGTCAAACTTCATTAAAATTCTTCTTTAAGTTATTATTGTTTTCTTTCATGTTAATCTATTCTTATATCATTCTTTCTAAATAGTATCTTATCTTTCAACATAGCCATACTTCCCAAGGATCAAATATTTGTAGATCCTAGTTGTAAAAACCTTAAATCTTTATCTAAAAAAAAGGGAGTAGAATCATTCAAAAGCTTAACATCTCTAAAGCTTCCTATCCTTATTTGAAAGAGGAGAATAATCATTTGCAAGCTTAACATCTTTAAAACTATCAACCATTTGAGGTTATAAAAAGCTTATGTTTCCTTTAAATTGAAAGAATAATATTGATTCAAGGAAAAAGGCTGGGGTTTACACTAATTAGTTTACTAGAAGCCATAGTTTCAAAATACATAGTAAGACAAAGACATATATCAAGCTTGAGTACAAGAGACCAAATATAAGTTACACAAAAATGTCCCTTCCATCATTAGGCTAGCAACCAGGCTCAATGGTCATGAGTTGCTAATGTTAGATGAAAGGGAAACTTAGAGAAGTTAATTAAATTATAGTATATAAGAAAGGTTGAGTTCAATCTCACCATAGCTATCTCTCTGATAAAGTTTAGATTTCTAAATTAGAACTCTTAGATTCCAAAGCTCAAACATTTGAAAATTTTGGGGTTCTTCTATTTTTATAGGTTATAAATTATACATACTATTGCTAGCAGAAGAAATCTAGTGTCATCCTTATCCATGTTCTATAATTTTAGAATCCGCTATACTATATCCTTTCATTCCTTGAAATGGAAGTGAGCTCCACATCTTTAACAGGACATCCTACCATATAATACTTAAGAAAAAGCAGTCAAAATGCAAGTGATTGATAATTTCAAGGTAAGAGTTACAAAGCTCATAACTTGAGTTTATAAGGGCCATATTAGAAACTTTAATTTTGCCATATGTTGAGAGTCTTTCTTTCACAAATAGCCACAGTACAAAGGACAATTTTTAAAAGTATAAGCTTGTACCATACTAAGTTTGGCAAAGGAACCTTAGGAGTAATAAGTCTCATTGTCTCCTTACAAGATTTTTTATGAATACCCTCGAAAATGCCTCAACCAAATGTCTTTATCATTTATAGAATGATTAGGGGCATAAGTAGGAAGATAGTTATGAAGTACATTTGCAAATCTGCTTAACCCATTAGAGTTGATCAAGAATCTTACTTTTCAAATTTACCCCAATAGTCCTAAGAAAAGAGCTTCTTAGATGACATTAGGACTCCAATGTATTTAAATGTAAGAGGAATAGAAGCCATCCTAGTTATTTTTTCTATTTCCTTTATCATGCATTCATTATGCTCAAAGACAATAAAAGAGCTCTTCTCCTTATTTATGCATAAGCCTAAAAGCTTACTGAATTCCTCCAAGGAACTCGTCAAGCACTGAATTGATGGTTTGATTGCACTAATGAAAAAATGGATATCATCAGAAAAGGTTAGGTGAGAGATTTCTAGCATAACATATTTCCTATGGTATTTAAAATCACTATCCCTACTCATGTTCCTTCTAATAATTTTGGAAACTACCTCCATTGATATAGTAAAAAGGTTAAGCGATAGTGGGTGCCTTTTCTTTAAGCCTCTAGCCCTTAAAATACAAATGTAACTTCACCATTCACAAACACACTAAAAGAAGTTGCAGTTATACATTCTTTGATCCAAGAAATATACAACCTTGGTACATTATAGCCCTTAAAATTTTATAGTATTAAGCTTCATTCTAGGGTATTAAAAGTTTTATGTATGTCCACCTTGAGTGAATAAGTTTTCCCTAGCCCTTAAGATGGTAATGCACTAATGCTTAAATAGATCCTGAGCAATTAAAATGGTATCTCCTATATGTCTTTCCTCTATAAGTGATGATTGAGAGTTATTGATCAAGTATGACAAAACTTGTTCAACCTTATCAGCAAATATCTTTGAAATGATCTTCTATAATGGATTACAACATGAAATTGGCTTGTATTCTTTAAGGGAAGTAGGATAAGAGTTTTTAAGGTTCAAGAAAAGAAAGATTTTACTCCAAGCTCTCAACATTTTGGAGGTAGAAAAGAATTCCTTAACAACATCACTTACATTCTCTTTGATGAGGCTATAAGCTTTATGGAAGAAAAAACTATTAACCCTATATGATCCAGGAGCTTTGTTAGGTTAATACTAACACTACCATTCAATCTCCTCAATAAAGATAGTCCTATATAGAGGCTCACAATGAGAGTTAGTGAAAAGCATCCGGCTTTGCCAAGATTTACCAACTTCACTTGAGTGTTTGAGTGATGGTTTTTCTAATAGATTTGAATTCTTTAGGCCACAAAGAGACTCTAATAAGCCTTGTATCACTCAAGGAATGTAATATAGATCTCTATCAATCAAAGCTTACTACAGCTCCAATTTTTCCTACATTTTATAATATTTTGGTCATTAACTATTTCTTTTTGGCAGTACAATATAGTCTTAAACTGAAACTCACAACAATCCAAAACCATGGAGCTAGTGTTAAGGGTAAAGGCAGCCTAGTAAAATTGTCTTTATTACTTCATATCCTTAAAGGAGTTTAAGCTGGTTAAAGTGTTACTAAATTGTATTATAACTCACCAAAACACTGCCAAAGTGATATCTTATACTTTTCATTTTTAGCATAAATTTGAATCAAATATGATCAAGACATTTAATGTCATGGATACCATGTATATTGATTCAGTATGCATTTATATACTATGGTGTTATTATCAGCGTATGTTTACATATACAGCACGATTTGACATCATCCTCTTATATTTGTCTTCGTGTTCCATTGTTTTGGATTCAAACCTATACTATAGAAATCTGTATACATCATTTATATTTAAATTTGAACATTTGAAAATCTAAATATTGAGTATAACTTATTTATAATTTATTACACATTCATCGGATTCTACACGATGACCTTACTTGAATTAGAATTGGGTTTGCAATCAACAATATTCATCCATTTAGACATTATCTCCATCTGTATCTTTGTCTTTATAATACCTTTCTTTGTAACTTTTCAAACTTTTATATAACATAACATGACTTGATGTTATTTGAACACTTGTAAGATAAATTTTTGGACATTAATCGATTTTATTGTTAATGTCTAATACAAATATAAATAAGCTAACAAACTAATTGCCCACGATCTTTTAGAATATTGAGAATAAACAAGTGTGTAAATATTACAACCCATAAATTTTATGTTTATTTTTTCAACCATTTGTTTATTTCCTTTATTTTAACTTTCAATAAATCGATTGTAATTCCTCTATTCAATACTTTTAAGTGTGTAATTAAATAAAAGAAATATGAAAGATGACCTTCCCTTCCACTTTTGACAATGGAACTTTTTGGATATAATTTCTTTTAAATTTTAGTTATTTATTAAAGAAACAAACTAAACGAGAAATATCACGCCTAGTTTTGAACATGGCCTTACCTCTTGCCAACAATTCCTCTTCGATCAGAAACAACTTTTATTCATCATCCTTCAACCACACAAACTCCACCTTACATTCTTCTACCAAGTTTGCACTTCCAGCCTCAACAACTATTCACTTATTCAAGATGTCATTTAATTATCTAACAAAAACCTCAAACTTAAGACACCTAAGATTCTTTAAAATGAACTTTCAAAGAATTTGCTGAATCAAGAAATCGCTCCTGCTTCCAAGAGAATCACCTTATATCAGGTGGTGGGACACTAAACTGAAATACATTGCCCCGACCATAAGTGGTGATCCTTGTATGATTGCAAATCCCTTAAAAGTTCTTTAATCTAGAGCCATTAAATGGAGTAACACACTTATTGGCTATTTTCTAACAGAAGACCTTCCTTTCCCCCGATGAAAAATTAGGTTAAAGATAGAGAATCCTCACTAGTAAAGAGGATTTCTTCTTGTTTAGCTTCACTAGTGAAACTAATGCCTTAAAAATTTTTGAGAAAGGTCTTTAACATGTCAATGGAAAGCCACTAATTCTTTAACAATAGAAACTAAGTATGGTCCTAGACAAGACTAAACTGAAAGTGATTCCTGTTTAGGTCCATGTATACAATATTCTATTAGAAAAAATGGTGTACCTTAGGATTAAGCTACCTAGCTAACTCTAACATAAAGCCACTTAGAATGGATGAAAACACTACTTTCCTAAGAACAAAATTATATGTTAGAATATTTATTGAAGTGAAAATAAATAAGGAACTCCCTGATACCTTTAAACTAAAAATATTTAAAGAAGATGGTGCTCTAATGGAATTTGAAATATCATGGAAAGCCTCCTAAACTAGAGGCATTCTATATGGAAACATACTCACCCAAGGATACTTTAAGGAACTGACAATGAATGATAATCCTAATAATAATAGGGAAATAGAGCAGGTGAATGCTATCATGAGCAAAAAAAAGACAAAAGGGATAGAAATTTAGATAATGGAGCCTCGTATGGAGAAGAATGTACATGAGTCTAACTTGCCAGTAAATTCCTTTGATTTCTAGCAACAAGAGGCTATAGATGATGATGATATAGAAGAGAAGAAGAAGAAGAAAATTTTAGAGAAATAGGACATGGAGACTTTTCACGAGGAGTTCATTACTCGAGTTGAAGATTTGTCTTAGGCTAAAAATACTACTGATGTAACACTAAGTGTCACTCATAAAGAGGAATTCTTATTTAGAAGTAGGAGGAGATCTGGGAGGAAAAATAGGGGAAAGGCTTTGAGTACCCTGAATAAATGATCTCAATGTCCATAATAGCTTGGCATGTAAAGAGTATTGATTTCTCCAAAAAGTACAGAGTTATTTATGACTTTTTGAATACAAAAGATCCTATGTTATTTGGCTTATTGGAAACAAGAATCAAGGAAAATAATCTCAAAGGAAACACCTAGTCTTTTCATAATTCTCAGGTCATATTGACAAATCATCAACATCATATCAATGGAAGAATTATTATGGCTTATAATATAATTATGCTAAAGGTCACTAAAGTCAGTATTCTTCCCTATTAGTTCATTTGTTGGTTGTGCATTGTCTTTCTTCCTCACCAACACAAACGGTGATGTGTAAGGGTGAGGTTGTGCCTTATGAAGCCTTACCTGAGCAATTCATAAATGTATTAGTCAATGATATTATTATGTTCTCTGGAGTAGTAATAGGGACAAATATTTACGGGGTTTTCTCCTTTATTTAATGTGATCTTGTGGTCCTACTCCTATCTTGTTGGTGATATGCAAGATTATTATAACACCACCTCGAATTTTGCTAACAAGTTGTATAACTCCTTTGATGGTTGAATTTGCTTCTCCAATTTCATATTCTCGAGTTGGTTTTCTGGTTCATGGAGCAATTGTATCATAAATAAGATACTTATGCATGTTCCTTTTAATAGTTTATTCAGCCCTTTTATTAGAATACTCAAGATAGAACATAATCACATAGATCATGTCAACAAGATCTTGCATATGCATATAATAAACAAAAATATATACTTGGTTTATTTTTATAGTTCCACCGATTAAAGAACTTTTACTACCTTTCTCCTCCTACAGAATTTTTTGTTCATAAGATAAGAACTTATCTTCGTGTTCTTTTATTTTTAAATGTTAAACCTTAAATCCTGGGACTTATATGTCCTTGAGTAGACATTGTATGCTATACCCTAGGTCATATCTCGCATTTTCACTTTTATTTGATCTCATTTAGTTTCTTGTGTCATGACTGTATTCAAGTTCTCTACTAAAGAGATGATGACCATCTATAAATACTTTTCATACGAGTCATTGATCTCAAAAATAAATGACCTTCCTTTGTTCTTAATTCTCTTTTGAATTAAATTTAATTTGCTTTCCTAGAATTATTTCATAGGATTGCATCTTGCAAGATTTTTTGGAAATAACCTAAAGTAGCAAACATTAAATTCAATTCTAAAAAATGAAACAAGAGTTATAAGGGTATATGATGAGGTTCTTTTCAACCTCAAGGGTCTCACACAATGTAAGATGAGATCTGGCGACTTACATTAATCCCTTTTTGTGGTCAGTTGTGCACATATAGTACGAGTCATGTGCTATGGTATTTACCCACTTCGTTTAACTTGAACATCTTTCATTCAAGAAATACTGTACAGATGATAGTTTAAACATACTCAATGTTTAAATTGAGTTCACTTATCTACTCAAAACCTGTTCAGAACTCACATCTAGCAACGTAAGACAGATATAGTGATTAACAAATCACATTGAACCACTTTCCTTGTGGCATTTATGGTTTAAGTTTCTCACTCTCAATTATCACCTAGATAATATACTTTAAACATACCTCATCTCTAGCGAGCATAAACACCAGAGGTGATTTCCCATGTGAGAGGGTCAATCTATAATTTGTCTCATATACGTGTGATTCATCCCAAAATATATTTATGCAAAAACACATATATTCATGAATCAAGTGATACACAATGTATAATCTTCGTCATACATTATATCCAAAATATGACATTACAATGAGTGAACATACATAGAGAAATGTTTATTAGTATATTTCAACATCTACGTAGTCCTAGTGACTTTACATGCCCAATGTATACATCTCTGGAAATTGACTTTGTCATTGGGTCTGCTATTATATCTCGCGTAGATATATGTATATCTCATGTTCAGTTCTCCTTATGCAACTATATCTTTCACATAATTATATTTGGTATCTATGTGCTTTGTCTTATAATAAAATTTGGGGTCTTTAGTATAAGCGATTGCAGCTTGACTATCACAGTTGATGGTCAATGGATTAATTTCTCTTTTAATGACTCCCAAATGGACTAAGAATCGATGAAGCCACACATCCTCTTGTACTACAGTTGAGAATGTTATAAATTCAGCTTCCATTGCCGATAAAGCAACGCAAGATTGTTTCTTACTTTTCCATGATATTGCTCTATGGTTTAGTAAGAATACATATCCCGAGGTAGATTTTCTTTCATCAAAATCTCCTCCCCAGTCTACATCTGTATACCCTTGTATACGTAGATCATTGCCTTGATAACATAATGGATAGTCCACAGCTCCCTTTAGATACCTCAATATTCTCTTTACTGGTTTCCAATGTGTTTGGCCTGGATTTGATTGATGTCTGCTCACCATCCCAACAACGTAACAAATATCTGGTCTTGTACACATCATTGCGTACATAAGACTCCCAACTACACTAGAATAGGGAACATTCTTCATTTGTTCCCTTTCTTGTGGCGTTGATGGGAAATTTCTCTTACTAAGGCTTTCATTTTTAGCAGTAGGATTATAAATTGGTTTGAAATCTTGCATACGAAATCGTTCAAGAATTCTTTGAATATACATCGCTTGTGAAAGTGATAACAATCTCTTCGAACAATCTCTTGAAATCTTGACTCCAAGAATCTATGTCGCTTCACCCATGTCTTTCATTTCAAATTCATATGATAACCAATCTTTGATTTGCGTAAGAAACACACATTCATTACAAGCAATCAATATATCATCCACGTATAAAGATAAAATCGCAAATTTATCTTTGGATCTCTTAACATACAAACATTGGTCTTCATCGATCTTTTCAAAATCATTATAAATGATTACGTTATGAAAACGAATATACCATTGTCTTGATGACTGTTTTAGGCCATAAATTGATTTTAATAACCAACATACTTTATTTTCTTGACCTGTCTTGATGAAACCTTCAGGTTGTTCTATATAGATTTCTTCATCTAATTCTCCATTGAGAAAATAGTTTTTACATCCATTTGATGTAATTCAAGATCCATACTGGCTACTATAGCTATAATAAGACGGATTAAAGAAAACTTCACAATAGGTGAAAAAGTTTCCTCGTAATCAATTCCCTCCTGCTGTGTATATCCTTTTACTACAAGGCGTGCCTTATATCTTTCAATACTGCCATCAACTTTTCACTTTATTTTGAGAACCCACTTGTTCCCAATTGCTTTACGCCCTTCATGGAGGTCAACCAAGTCACATACTTGATTGGAGCTTAAAGAATCCATTTCTTCTTTCATTGCTTTCATCCATTCTTCTTTAGCAGGGCCAGTAAGAGCCTCATTTATATTCCTTTGCTCTTCTTCCTCTTGCAGAACAATCATATTAATTTCTCCTTCAATCTCAAAATGACGCCAGGGAATTATTCCTCGATTACTTTGTCTTAAACGAGGTTCATCATAGACAAATTCGTGATTAATCTAATTGCTCCCACTTGGATCAGTCATCATAAAGAACCTTTCAGTGGAATTGCTCCCACTTGGTTGAAGTTCCTCATCCTGATTCTTCATAAGAGAATCATTCTAATCAAGCGACTCATATAACAATAGGTCTTTACCTATTTCGTCTTGCTTGGAAAAATCATTCATTAAGAATGTTACATCTTGTGATTCAAATTCAGTTACACCTCCATTACCTTGTTCACTAATGAACACATATCCTTTTGAGTGTTCCGAGTATCTAATAAAAATACTTTTTCTCCTCTTAGGCCTAATTTTCCATGTTTGTGAGAGAGATCATGAACATAGGCTGCACACCCCCAAGGTCTAAAACTTGATACATCAGGTCTCCTACCAGTCCACAACTTATATGGTGTGCTAGTAACTGATTTCGTGGCCATGCGATTAAGTACATAGGTGGCTGCTAGCAACGCATCACCCCCAAAAAGTGATTGGTAAATTTGCTTGGGTCATCATGGACCTAATCATTTCTAATAGTGTCCTATTTCTTCTTTCAGCGATGCCATTTTGTTGCGGGGTTCTTAGAATTGTTAATTGCCTTTCTATTCCTTTCTCATCACATAAAGCCTTGAACTTTTCTGACAAGTATTCTTGTCCATGATCATTTCGTAATGCTTTTATTTTCTTATCTAATTGACTCTCAACCAAGTTCAAGTATTTTATGAAATAATCGAATGCTTCCGATTTATGAGAATAAACATGACCATACCGGGTATAGTCATCTATGAAGGTGATGGAATAAACTACCGCACGTCTAGCCTTTACATTCATTGGACCACAAATGTTAGAATGAATTAATTGCAATGGATATAAAGCTCGTGTTCCCTTTCCAAATGGCTTTCTTGCCATTTTACCAGCTAAATAATGCTCACATATAGGTAGATCTACTTGACTTAGATTACCTAAAAGTCCTTCTTTAACTAATCGATTGATTCGATTTTGACCAATATGACATATTCTAGCTTGCCACAAAGTTGCAACAATATTAGAATTACTAGATGTAAATATTGAATAACTAATATTATTATCTTCCTTTAACACATCCAGTATAATAAAACTATGCAATAAAAAACCATTACCATAATTAATAGATCCAAGATAAAAATCCATTCCACCGCTATAGAAATTTATATTGAAACCAAGTCTAACCAACATCAACACAAATAAAAGATTCCTACGAATCTGTGAAGCAAATAATACTTCATGTAGGATGAGGGGTCGTCCTCACGCATGTCCAATTTACATGTGTCAATTCCTTGTACAGCACCTTTGGAATTGTCACCTACATAAAGCCATCGACTACCATGTGGTAGTTTATGAAACTTTACGAAGGAATCTCTATCCTTCGCTACATGGTTGGTTGCTCCTGAGTCTACAATCTACAAAGGATGTGATTTAGTTAGAAAAACAGAACAAGAAACATTCACAGAACAAATGTTTGTACTATAAAGTTGTACCTTCTTGAGCTCGGTACAATCTCGAGCAAAGTAGCCCTTATTACCACAATTATTGCATTTCACATATTTCGTGTTCTTCTTCTTAAAGGGACGTTTTCCCTTTCCACGTTGGTTCCATTTTGCCTTCTTGGATTTCTAAGGAGAGTGGTTGAATCTCTTGTTATTCTTCCACTTGGGTCTACCATGATGCTTGTGTTTCTTGTTTATAGCTCCACGTGATCTAAAACTAACTACATATGCCTCAGAAGACATCTTTGAGGGTTCAAGACGCTCTTCCTCTAAGATGAGATGCCTCATAGCATTCTCCATTGTCTTGATGTTTTCATTATGAGTTAGGTGCATCTTCATATACTCCCAACTCTGAGGCAGTGAATGAATCACAGCTTGCACTTGTTGTTCATCATAAAGCTTATGACCAACATCACTTAACTCACTTACCATGTTGAACATTTGCCTAAGATGTTTTTGCATTGTATCCTCTGCCCGCTTCTTATAAGTATCAAACTTAATTGTAAGTGACCTCACTTTAGTCACTGAAGCACCTCCAAAATGAGCAGCCAATGCGAACCACATTTCCTTTTGTAGTTTCTAATTTTCAGAACTCTCGCATGATATCATTATCCATGCTACTCAGCAATGTGATACGAGCTAAAGAGTTCTTCTTTTTCCATAATTCATATGCGTCACAGTCCCTTTTATGCTGGGTCGTATTACCCTCCTCAGCAACTTCCGTGGTTAGGTTTAATGGTTCAAGAGCCTCTTGCTCCTCCAGCACATATTGGATTTTCATATTCCATATTTCATAATTGTCACCATTGAGTTTCTCACCCCTATTGAGTTTGGCAACAATATTCTTTGAAACAGTAGCCTTTTTTCTACACTCTAAGTTTCTACAATAAGAAAGAAATATATATGCATATTAATGTTATATTAATCATTCATAGAGTAAATAATCGATCACAATTTCTTATGAAATCAAAAGTCCACTAATGTGTTCAATCATCATTCATACAACAATCAAATCCTAATTACCTTACTCTAGATGA
>JANKOD010000006.1:21822286-21840463 GCA_026284645.1 Erythroxylum acuminatum
ATGTGGGTATTAGATACTGGTTATGGTATGAAGCTCTTTCAAAAAAGCTCATTTTCAAATGACAGTTAAACAATCAACTGACTTCTTGAAAAAGTTCTTCTTATAAAAGATCTACAGAAAAAAAAAGCTCTACTGTCAAAAATTCTACTGTTATATGCTCAATCAAAAAGAGGTTAAACTTCAAATTATTCGATAGGCCTTTTAATCATATTTTAAATTCTTTAATTTTATTTAATCTTTAGCCAGTTTTACGATAGTATATCAGTTAAATATTTTAAACCTTAAATCTCTTGTCTTATTAGTTTAACCCCGATCCGGTTTTTGAAACATTAATTAGTTCTAATGTATTTAAATTAATTTATTAAAAAAGCAAATTTCATATAATTATATAAAAATATTTAAATTAAAAAAATTAAATTCCGAAACTAATTTGTTAACTTTAAATTTAATAAAGTTAAACTAATTTAGGTTTAAACCAATTTGTTATCTCTAATCATATATGAAAAATATTTTTATCATTTGCCCAAAATTTTTATGTAAACTTCTTTTTTGAGTTTTATAAGAACGCAAAAATAATTCAAAGAATGGAAATGGAGAGGTTAAATTGGTCAATATCTGAGTTTAGCAATTGAAGCGTTCGTTTTAGGTCCACCGCCTCGCGTGCGCCTTTCCTCCTCCGGAGACCGTCGGCCGGTGATCAGAAATAAATATAACCAACTGAACAACAAAAACTCACAGACAATAACGAGAAATATCCAATGGAGGATCAAGCTGCTAACGTAGATGAAGATAAGGGAGTCAAAGCATTGGCCTCCTTCTACTCCAGCTATGTATGGAATCGACTTGTCGCTCTCTTTCCCTCCAACACTAAGTTTATTGGCAAAATCTCAGGCCTCTACCGTCAAACAGCTCGCACCACTCGCAAACCTTGCTTTCCTCTACCTTTGCCCTCTAACTCTCCAGATTCTTCTCTGTATACTCTTTGCTTTCTCATTTTTCCTTTGTCTATGATCATGTGATAATAGAGATTCTAATGGATTTTAGATGTGTTATACTCCCTGCATTTTTTCTATTCTTGCTACTCTAGCATTTATTTAGTTCACCATACATGGTTCTCTCTAATTGCTATATACATTTAGCTGGAAAATAATGCTTAGACTTTAGAAACGATGGTTAGATGATAAGATTGTTTATGTCTGAATTTATCATATCTTAATCTTATAATATGCCTTGATAAGTTAATTAGTGCTAGGATAAAATCGTATTTCCTAAACATATGGCTTCCTTCTCCTTTTGTTGCATTTTTATTCAGAAATGTGTTCAAGTTTTAGTTGCTAAGTATGAAATTTAATGTTCTCTCTTGTCCTATACATGCAGGTTTGTGACAGAGCCATCTAGGCTCTATGACGTCCTGGAGGATATTATACAACACCTTATAGCTAATTTACACAATGTACAAAAGAATTTGCAGTTTTGGCAATGTAGAGCAGAGGTTAGCATTTAATTTCACAGGCCTATTTTGTAATTATCCTGTCTATCACGTTGTGTAGTCAGATATTTATCTTCGACTAAACTAAAGTATTTCAGGGTTCTAATGCTCGAAAGTTGTACTTCATGATTTTTGAGAGAGGACCATTGGCTTTCATTGATGGGACAGTTTACTTCCTGCGTGAATTTGGTGAGGGTTCTACCATTCAGCGGTTTTACCAGTCTGCATCTGCTCACATATCTGAGAGGATAGCAGCTCTCAGCACCATAAGAGACGCGCTTGCTACATCCTTGGCTGAGGTAACTTCCTTTTATGTGTCTATCCTATTTTTTGTTCTTATGTACATGTGTAAGAAAGTTTGTAAAAGTTTGCAGCTACTTTTTCCTTTAATTTAATTCCAGATTTGATATGCATGCCACATGTGTCCCAAATGTATTGGTATAATATTTTAGAACAGATGTTTTGTCCAAGCTGGTTGAACTTGAAATGTCTAATGTTATTAACCTGTGGGCTATACTTGTTTCTCATTGCTTTCTCAAGCTTACAGTTCACATTATGGATATCTCAAGTGTTAAGACTCTTCAGAAATTTCATGTTTCCCTCATCTATTTCATTTTCATTTTTGACGCATCCATTCCTTGCTTAAATTTTAATGTAGGATTAGTTTACCACATCTAAAAGTTTACCTTAACCATTTTAGACTCTGTTTCTGTTAATATGTCTATATGCAACTTATGCAGTCTATTCATTGCTTGCTATGGTCTGAAATATGTTTCAAAGAATTTAGCCAGTATTTGTTCTCAATAGGGCTACAAGAATCAATGATAAACCTCATTTTCTGTACCGTCAGGTTTACATGGAAGTCAATAAATGTGGTGAGGAGTTAGTGAAGGATCCTGAAAATTCATTGCCTTCATTACTAGCTTCTATTAATGGTATGTTTTCGAATTTGGAGGCATCAATTGGTCATCTGCATGCTATACATCAGACTTCTTCTGTTGATGGAAGCTATTCATTTCCTTTGCTGCTTGAGGAACTACCAGAAGTTAATGGAGGGTCTCAGTGGACTGATTGTGAAAGGAGAGATGCCATCAATATGGTTTACAAAAATCTAGAGACACTTGACTCCTATGTGTCTTTATTTCCAGATTTTCACCTTGAGGACAAGGTGAAGCTGATGGGGGGGAGTATTGATAGACCCAAGCAAAATCAAGAAATTTACATATATAGACAATATATATATAGAGACATGTGTTCTGTTATTTAGGGGAGGGGAGAGCTGACAGCTAACCGAATCTGTTATTCCTAACAGATTCGGTGTATAAATAAGCAATAGGTGTGAGGAGAGGGCATGGATTGAGTATACTGTGAGTGAGAAATTGAGCCTAAGGCTGGAGGTCCTGGTCCTCGAAACCAGATATCTTATGTTTATTTTTACAGAAATCAATAGCAATATATCCATTTCCTACCTGTTTTTCTGGGAACCTAACAAAATCCCATTACAATGCACACAGACGTCTTTAATTCACATGTTTGGGAGGAAGAAGAATGGAGTATATTCTGGTTTTCCTCTTTTCCCTCGTTAGTTCCTTTCATTAGGAAATGGGGCACCAAAAGGTGGACAGGCTACCACTGAAAATGTGCAAATACCAACTTTGAGGTCCTTGGGTTTACTTCCTTGTCTCCGCAATTCTCTACCTTTCATGCAAAGGACGCAAGGATTCGTATGAAAAACTTGAGCGGCCTATGCTTCCAGCACCACCTATATCTCTGTCCACAACAGTCTTCTCTTTTTTCATGAAAGGTAGTAACTATACTTAATATCCCGTAGCTCTAGCTCAGCTGGATTAACTGGTTATCTATTATTAGATATAGTCAAATCATTCCTACCTACGTGACTTCGTAGCTATGTTGTTTTTGGCACAGTACTAAGGACCGCCATCAGTGACTGGCAGGCATACTTGCAGCAGTATTATTCCTGTATTGCTGTGAATACAGTTCTAGAAAGCAGGGGGAAGGAAGCTGTGGATCTATATGAAAACTGAAAACAATGCAAATCATCAAGTATACAATGCAAGGATAGATCTTCCCATGGCCTCCACCTAAGGCTGAAAGTTTAATAACAATTCCATTATATCCTGACAGAAAGAAACCAACTCATTATATTTACATTCTTAACAAGCCAATCACACCTGATCATCAAGTCAACCAACGGCCAGCAGGAAATTGGTCATTGTGCTGCTTTTCTCCTCTCATAATCTGCATCATCTGTAGGCAACTCATACCGACAAACAGGGCACGTATTCCTGATTCCCAGCCAAGGCAAAATACACTCTCCATGGTACCGATGGGTGCATGGCAATTGTTTGGCACGCTCTCCGATGTTAATCTCATCTTTACAAACGGCACAAAGAGTATTATTACTGTCTTTATCTGCTTTTGTCAAAACCACCGTTAAAAGTTTCTCAACAACAGATTTTGCAGCAGGAGGTCGACCAATCAATGCAATTTCATTCTCTGCAAAATTTCCAAACAGCATCTCATATTCTGCAGTATAATGATGATCGTCAAGATCACCAAGAGAAGGCTCAACATTATGGTCTAGCTCCTGCTCCGCATTGGATTCCCAATTCTGTGCATTTAATAAAATCTGCCAATCCAAATTTCTCGATCCTCCTGCCCTCTCTAGATTCACCAAATCCTCGGGCTCAATTACTGGTGAAATGGAGAGTGAGACAGATGCTTCCTCATCATCAACAAACAAGCTTGAAACACGACCATCCAATTCCTCCCACTCAAAATCCTCATTGTTTTCTCTACGATCGTCTAATTGAAGCGAATCCCAACAGAGAGGAATGGTAACACTCGCATCATTATCCTCCTCATCATCGTTATTATCATAATCACCGAAATGATCCAACCCATATTCATCCCCTGAACGAAAATCTATCCCTAAAGAATTCTCAACACCAACCTGCTCCAAATCCGAATCGGACTCAAACCCAACAACTCTAACCCCACCAGCGTGAACGCTAACCGCAGACTCAGCCTCACGAGATTTAAACCCACTAACCCTTCTCTCAACAAAGAAATCATCATCATCATCAATAACAACGTTAAGGCTATAATCGTCATCATCATTATTATTCAAATGCTCTATATTTTGAAACCCACAATTACTGTGACTATCTAAACCAAACCCTAACCCCATATCTAGCCCCAGATCATCCATCCCCGACTCACAACTGTTCTCGATGACGCCGAAACCCAACTCGTTCATCGAATCAGAGCCAAATAGAGAACCCAACTCAGAACTAATCAGATGAGATTGCTCAACATGCTGCTGAAACAGATCCATGACGAAACTGACCTGGTTCTCGCGCTCCAGAAGATCCCGATCGTTAAGGATGATGGAATCGGGATCCATAGCGGGGTCGTCATCTTCGTCTTCGTTTATGTCCCCAATGTTGAAATTGGAGAGTTGGGCTTGTCGGTAATTGGAGGAAGGGGCTCTTGGTGAACGAGAGGAAGAGAAGGAAGGCAAGAGGGGAACATCGTACCGGCGGCGACGTTGTTGGGAGTCATCGCCGGCGTCACGTTGGCGAAGGGGGTGCGGAAGGGAAGGGATATTGGCCATTGACGATAAAGCAGTGGAAAAAGGCAAACTTGATTTGTTCTCCCTCTCTCTCTCTCTCTCTCTCTCTCTCAAATGTGAATGAAATCGAAAGTGTCGATTTTTCAGTTATTATGGTACATATAATGGATTTAATAAATATATCAAATGTGACATGTAATTAACAAATTGTTTTAAATTTGTATGTTGAAGTCTGAAGTTTATTATAAATATATAGAGGCTCACTTCTTTTATTTGTTTATTGCATATTTTATTTATTTATTTGTATATGTTATTTATTTATTTATTTATGTACTAATTTTTTAAAATTAATTTATGCACTAATTTGCTTATTGTAATTAGCTATTTTGTTTCTTCTAATCGTTTTTAAAAGGCTTTTATTTTTTCTGTGTATTTATAAAAAATATTCTTTCTATTCAGTAAAGATAAGGTTGCATCTTTGTGTATCTCCTGAGATCTTATACCTTAATGGGACTCCTGTTGTTGTTATAACAAAGAGGCTCCTTTTATTGAAATAAATAAATAATTTTAAAATTGGATATAGTATCTTATTCGTGGTTTGGTGGTGACAATTTCTACCCTTCGATTAAGAAGCATATATCCCAATTCTCAATAATGCCTTTTTCTAACTAAAGAAATTGTATACAAAATCACAATAAAATGACTACCCACCTCTTAAACACATTATTACAATAATAGATTTAAGATTTAGAATTTAGAATTTTACGTTTTAAAGGAATGGGTCAATCTTAATTTCTTAATTTTATTATTTTATTTAAAACATCACAATTTATAATACTAAAACTTCACTTGTATTTTAATATGATGCTCCTAATTAAAAGAAGGTATAACATGGCTTAACTATGTTAACCGTTAATTAATTATATTTTTCATAGATAAAAAATTTAACATTTAATTAAGAATTTTGGAATTTTAATTAATTTTATAAAATTATGTAAAATTTTATATTTAAAATAAAATATATTCTTATGTTATTGTTAATATTAAAATAATAATTTCACACATGCAATTTTGTATTTAAAAATGTAAACTTGCAAAATTAAGTGTAATTAAAATTTTTTAAAGGTTAACTGTTAGCCCCTTTAATATTGCAGGGCTCTTTTTATTAGCCATTGGTGCGCCTTGGCCAATGACTAGCATGCATTAGGTACGAGGAAGGCATCCCAAAGGAACTAAGGTAACTAAGTAAGATCAAGTATGGTTCGAGCTTCAGTTAGCTTTGATGGATCATGGGGCATTGATTGGTTTGGCGAAGGCAAGTTAGACTTGCCTAAGATGTCTTTAGTGGAATTAGGGATGACATTATGCTCAAATAATGGACTACTAACGAACAGACTAGACCATAGGCATGCATTGATCGGACCATTTGTGAATTGGCTCATAACTTGGCTAATCTTCAGCTTTAGATGAAGATCATGAGTGATGTGGCAAAGCTAGTGGGATGAATCAACAAAGAAGTGGGAGTACATAGCAAAGACCATGAATAAGGTGTCTTGTCTTCATTTTACACATGTTCCTTGTACTTATACGTGAGATAGTGGTAAAATATGTAAACCACCCACTAAAGTAGTGTCTAAAGTGGTTAGGGATGTCAACCACTAACTAAATTAGTGATTTAGTGGCCTTGTGCTCACTTTATTGTATTCTTGCCCAACAAGTCTCCAAAAGCCTATAAATAGCCCATTTAAGCAAAGGCTTCATTCAAATAGAAAGAGTTGGGGTTTTTGTATCCTTTGTATCGATTGAGAGTAATATAAAGGTTGACAAATTTCTTATAAAGCTTTGTGCATCTTTCTTTTCTTATTATTGTCCATTCTATTTTGTTGGCTTAGTGAATTTTGTGGATTTCCTTTGCCTTTGTGAGAAACACCTTAAACATGAGGGATTTGATAAGGTCGATTTGAATTGCAAAAGTTCAATTAATGTACTTAGACTTTGGCTCATTTTGTGTGCGACCTTAAAGTTCCTTGCAAATTCTTTGTAACAGTTGGTATTAGTGTTGTGTTGGTGATTCAATGATGGGTGGCAGTAATCTTAACGAGCATGTTACATGAGTGGAAGCACTCATTGGTCCTTTACCTACAGGTAAAGAAGAAGTCCCTTCTTATGCATCACATGTTAAAAGTATTAGGTTGATCCAAGCCTTGCAAGATCAACTAGATGAATTGATTAAAACACGAGAGGATGCAGCCTTCGAGATGATCATCATCAAACGTGCAATTACAACTCAAGATGTGGGTCATGTTGAAAGCACCATGCTAAAGGTGCGTGAACTAAAAATTTTTTAGGGCACTCAGAATGTTAAGGAAATTGAAAACTCCTTGTGCGATATGAAGCAGTATTTTGTAGCTGCTAAGGTGCCGAATATACAAAAAGTGAACAACAATGTATCTTGATTGAGATGTAAAATTATGGTGGAAAACTCGAACCTCTATTGAAATCAGTGTTCACTGACCCCTTGTTGATACATGGGAGAGGATGAAAATGGAAGTAAAGGATCAATTCCTTCCTAACAACACTGCTTAGCTTACAAGAGATGCCTTGAAGTGATTGAAGTATGATAGGTCGGTAAAGGATTGTGTTGAGAAATTTAGTTCCTTAATGCTTGATATTGAGTATATGTTAGATGAGGACAAGTTATTCAACTTCATGTCGGGCTTACAACCTTTGGCATAAATGGAGTTACAAAGGTAAAATGTCAAAGATGTTGTGGGTGCTATTGTGGCTGCGGATGTGGATGTGAATCCTTTGATAAATTTCAGAATGCCAAAGGAAACCAAAACCTCTTCCTCTTCTCAAAAGTCGAAAGGAACTTACCAAGAGAAATGTGAAGGAAAGAAGAAGAAAGACCAAGGTGAGAGAAGAGAGAATGATTATAAAAGGAAGTCTAAACAAACTGGGCAAACTAAATAAGGCTAGAAATGTTGGATCCCGTTTCCAGAACCCAACTACTCATACAGATTCCCTCATACGCTCTGATTGTAAGATGAAAAAAAAATTTATCGGGATTTTCGGATAAAAGGTTGGACATCCGGTAACGGGTTCTAACAATTATAAGGTATCATGTGCACGTATGAGGGAATCTGTATAAGTAGTTGGCTTCCGAAAATGGGATCCAACAAGAAATCTTCCAAGAAAAGTCATGGTTGTTTCCTATATAGTGGCCCTCATTATGCTCATGATTGCCCAAGAAAGGAGAAGTTGAATGCCTTGATAACAGATGTAGATAGTGAAAGTGATCACTTGAAAGTGAGGCTTAATCCTATCTGCTTACTTAAAGTCATCAATATGGAAATGAGTCCTTTTGAACACCTTATGTATATGAAGATACAAGTTAATGGGAAGGAGCTCGTGACAAATGATGGATATAGTCACCACTCATTCCTTTATTGGGGAACAAATGGAACAAAAGTTGGGGTTGAAGCTTAGACGACCCCTATAATAATGAAATTCCATAACAAAAGCACAAATGGTGGTAGGAGCTTCATACAATGTTCCTTTGAGTATGAGAAGTTGGTGTGGGAAGTGTAACAAATGGTGATGCCTCTCGAATATTTTGACTTGATTTTGGGCATCTACTTTCTCAAGATGGAAAAGGTAGTGTTATATCCATATCTTGGAGGTGTTTATGAATTATCAAAATTCTTGTTACATAAATTGTTGTAGGTCTAGCAATGGAACAACGGACCAAACATCAATTGCAGCTTATGTTTTTGCCATGAGTATTGAAAAATGCCTTAAGAAAGTTATAGAGACTTACCTTGCAGCTATATGGGAAATTATAGAAGACCATATGGTAGAAGTCCTAGATGCGATTGAAAAAGTATTAGATACGATGCCTAAAGAGTTACCAATGACTCTCCCTCCTCGTCGCGAAGTTGATCATAAGATTGAATTAGTGCCAAATGGATACGATTCAAAAAGTATTAGATATGATGCCTAAAGAGTTACCAACGACTCTCCCTCCTCGTTGTGAAGTTGAACATAAGATTGAATTAGTGCTAAGTGCAATTCCTCCTGCCCACGCTCTTATCCAAGTTGATCATAAGATTGAGTTGTAGAGTGGGTATTGCCAAGTACAGATTGTTAATGGTGACAAGTAGAAGACGACATGCGTAACTCAATATGACTCATGTGAATTTTTGGCCAAGCTATTTGGTTTGACTAATGCTGCTGCTACTTTTTGCAAATTGATTAATGATGTGTTGTATGACTTTTTGGACAATGATATTATGGTTTATATCACTAACATGACGGAGCATATACAACACTTAAGGAAGGTGTTTGAATGATTGCAACAAGATAAGCTTTTGGTGAAGATGTAAACTTGTGAATGTGAGAAATTAGAAATAAAGTTTTTGGGATACTTGGTAAGCAAGGGCCAGGTAATAAACGAATCCAAAAAAGGTACAAGCAATTGTTGATTAGTAGGTTCCTAAAACAGTGAAAGAGCTTAGGAGCTTTCTTGGCTTGGCGAACTACTATCGTCGATTTATTGTGGGGTGTTCGAAGAAAGCAGCACCTCTGACATATTTATTAAAGAAGAAATAAGACTAGTGCTAGGCAGATGTGTGCCAAGAAGCCTTTGAAAATTTGAAGGTTGCCATTTCGACTAAACTTGTGTTGAAATTATCAGACTTTAATCTTCCTTTTGAGGTCACATAGATACTTTAAACAAAGCTATTGGCGGAATCTTGATGCAAGAAGGATGTGTTGTTACATTTGAAAGTCGAAAGCTTAATGATGCCTAGCAATGATACTCGACACATGAGAAGGAGATGTTAGTAGTAATACATTGCCTTGAAGCTTGGCAAGTATACTTATTGGATACCAGGTCCGTTATTCGTACAGATAATGTAGTTAACATCTTTTTAGTACACAAAAGAGATTATCTCAAGGTAAACCCAGTGATAAGAGTTTCTTGCTATATATGACTTTATATAGGAGTATAAAATTGGGGGATACAAAAATATGACAAATGTATTGGGTAAAAAAAGAAGTCTTCACAGCTTTGTATGCTATCGCTCGAGTTGAATCAAACCTATTGGAGTAAATCAAACTAGCAGCTCTACTTGATAAAATTTATGACCAAATTGTTAAGCAAGTAAAAGATGGTGTTGTGCGGCGATTTTAGCTTGATGATGAAGGGTTGCTAATGAAAAAGAATAAATAGTTTTATGTGTCAAGTTTTGGTTCCTTATGAAAACAATTAATGAAAGAGATGTATAATTCACAGTGGGTTAGTCACTAAGAAGTCGAACGGATGTTTGTACCACTTTCTCGATCTTACTACTAGTTAAAGATAGAGAACGACATTCAGATATATGTCAAAACATACCTATTTTGTCAATTAGATAGACCTGAAAGAATGAAGGAGGTAGGTTTATTGTAGCCCTGACCTATTATAATAAAACCATGGATATCAATTTCGATGGACTTCGTGGGTGGGTTTCCAAAGGTGGACGACATGACTTCACTCATGGTGATGGTTAATAAATTCTCTAAATATGCGGTCTTTGTACCAACTCCAACTTCATATCCCTCAGATGTTGCTACGGAGCTTTTCTAAAAAAATATGGTGAAACACTTTAGGATTCCAACGAATAAGTGACCGAAATGCCCAATTTACTAGTTGATTTTGGGCATCTCTTTTCAACATTGTGGGGGTGTGAAATGAAGTTCTCAATTACTAATCACCCACAATCGAATGGCCAAAAGAAAAGAGTTAATGACTTGTTAGAGGAATACTTACGACATTATGTAAGTACAACTTAGCAAAATTGCCTAATTTACTTAATATTGCACAGTTTTGTTATAACGCGCATAAATCCTTGGTGATAAAGAAAATTCCTTTCAAAATTATTTTATGATAATAACCACTTACCTCTCTCAAGATAGTGCAACAGATGTCAAGAGAAAAGTGTTTAGTTTCTTACCAAGTGAAGAAAAAACATGAATTATTAGATGACGGAAGGAATAGTCTCTATAAAGCTTTTAAACGGACAAAGAAAAATATGGATTAAAGAGGAAGATCACTCGACTTTGATATTAGGGTTAAGGTACTTCTAAAACTTACTCCAAAATTTTGGAAGAAAATTAATTGTAAGCATATGCATCGAGGTTTAATGCCAAAATATGATGGATCATTCGAGATCCTTAGAAAGGTGGAAAATGTAGCTTATCATTCAAGTTATTCGAGCGTTTAAAGGTGCATCCTAATTTTCATGTAAGTTTCCTTAAACTATTTAATTAGGATTTAATAGATCTAAAAAGGAATCAAGTAAAGAGAGCTCCACCGGTTGTAAGGAAACAGTTTGATGATCAAATTAAATAAATTTTGGATCATCAAATATTGGGACAATACAAGAAGAATCGAAGGATGGAGTTCCTAATTCAGTGGAAGAATAAACCAATCTTAAAGGCTACTTGGGAGAAAGACTCTTCCTTGTGACAATTTGAAGACCAGGTGTTACTACCTTCAATTTGTTCCGACGAGGGCATCAAGTTCATCTGGTGGGGTTGGTTTCTTAGCCCCTTAACATTGAAGGACCATTTTTGCTACCCATTGGTAAGCATGGATTAGGCATGAGGAAGACATGCCAAAGGAACCAAGGTAACTTAACCAAGTAAAATCAAGCATGGTTCGAGCTTTAATTAGCTTTGATGGACTATAGGGCATTGATTGGCTTTGCTAGGGTGAGTTGGACTTGCCTAAGATGTCTTGGTGGGACTAGGGATGAAATTATGCTCAAATGATGGACCATAGACGAACATACTAGATCATAAGTGCACATTGGTCTGACTATGTGTGAATTGGCTCAAAATTGGCTAACATTCATCTTTGGATGAAGATCATAGGTGTTGCGGCAAATTTAGTGGGAAGAACCATCAAAGAAGTGGGAGTGCATGACAAAGAACATGGATGAAGTGTCTTGTGTTCATTTTACGTATGTTCCTTTTAACTTAGGAAGTGTGTAAGATATGTAAACTACCCAGTAAAATAGTGCCTAAAGTGGTTGGGGACATCAACCACCAACTAAGTTATTGACTTAGTGGTTTTGTGCTCAGTTTCTTGTATTCTTTCCAAAAACAAGTCTTCAAAAGCCTATGAATAGTTCATTTAAGCAAAGGCTTCACTAAATTAGAGAGAGTTAGAGTTTTCGTATCCTTTGTATCAATTGAGAGTAACATAAAGATTGGCAATTTTACTATAAAGCTTTTTGCACCTTTCTCTTCTTATTGTTGTCCATTCTACTATGTTCGCTTAATGAATCTTTGCCTTTGTGGGGAACACCTTAAACATGAGGGATTTGCTAAGATTGAGTTGAATTGAAAAGGTTAAACTATTGTAATTAGACTTTGGCATATTTTGTGTGCAAACTTGGAATTCCTTGCAAAGTCTTTGTAACATTAACCATAAATAAGTATGTAGTACTTTTTTTTTCTCCAAAAGGAGTTAGGAGGAAACCATCATCATAAGAAGCCTAGTTTTAAACAATATCAGTCCAATTGATGAATAAGATGTTTAAAAATGGTTAACTATAACATTTTTATAACTTAGGATCGTATTATGTTGGATTGGATCGAGTTTGCTGTCAATATCAGTCTAATCCAACCATTAAATCTATGACTCAAATTTTTTCCAACCTTAATCAGTGGGTGAAAAGATTGGGTTGTTTAGGCGTTTTGGGTCGAATCTCAAGTTGATCCCTCAGGCTTGAGTCTGACCTAAAGTTCAATCAAATTAGACTCGTCATGTTGACTTTAAATCAAACTCAAGCTTAACTAATAACATAAGGATAAAGATTTAAAAAAAACAAAAGAAAATTACACAAAATTGGAATATTGACCTAATGCATTAAATTAAAGTTAGTACACAATTTTTTTTAAAATTCTCCTTAATTCACCATTTCTTTTTTTTTTAACTTTTGAAATGGATTCAAAGGACTCTGGATTGTAACTTCAACACTTGGCCTACGATCTTCCCTTCTTTATCATTCACCTTTTTTGTTACAAATTAGTGCATCTTACTTTGTTTAGCTATTGCTAAAGTTTTTTATTTTACTTAGTCATTATTATGCGCCTATTGTTTTGAAATAGATAAGTTAACTATGAGTTGTCAATAAAAAGCATTATGCTCGTCATAGGATTTCTGGAAATTGTTTTAGTTGAGTTCTTTTAAAATAAGTCTATTAGTTTAAGTTTTTAAGAGAAGTTTGTTAAATTTAAGCTTATAAATTAGAATATGATGAAATGTTCTTCATGTCTTATAATTCATAATAAAATTTCATTTTTCAAAATATTTAGTTTCATCTTTTCTTAGTTATACAATTTTCTTTTTCTTTATTTCTTTCTTCTTATCTATCATGTTTTATTTGTCTTGTTGGAGGAGATTGAAAATTGTAGATGGAGATGGAGTTAGCACATAGGAAATAGTTTAAGCACATAGTATAGTGTCAAGAAGCTTGTGAGGGCAAACTGGAGAACGTGTATGGAAGCATATCTTCATGGTCAAGAAGTTGATGCTAAAATTCCTACAAATACTCTAGAAAATGTTGAACCACAGAGAAAACAAAAGGTTAATTGTTGAAAAGCTCTCTTTGCTCTAAGAACTTCAATTAGAAAATAGTTCATTGATTATGTTCGTGATATAAGTTCACCAAAAGATATATGGGAAACACTTGAGAGGTTGTTTTCCAAAAATAATATAGTAAGGCTTCAATTAATGGAAAATGAATTGGCAACCTTAAAATAAGAAGGTATGTTTATCTCTGAATATTTCTTGTGGTTGAAAAGTATTTGTACTAAAATTTCAAAATTAGATGCGGATGAAAAGATCAATGAAGCAAGACTGTGAAAGTATCTCATTCAAGGATTAAAGGAATACACTCTTTTTATTATATCCACTCAAGGATGTGCTAATAAGCCTTCAGTTGAAAAATTAGAAAGCTTGTTTTCCAACTAGAAGGCTTTAGCGAAGCAAACGACAAAGAATTTTAATTCAAAGAGTATTCTCTCATCAAAGGGAAAACATAATAAGAAAGAAAGACTAAATGTAGGAAAAAGCTTTAATGATAGTTAACAAAATCAAAACATAGTCAAATGCTACATATGTGATTAAATTGGTCATATCAAGAAAAATTGTAAAGTAAAGCTTTCTAAAGCAAATGTTTTAAGTAAGAAATAAGATGAGGCTCAACTAAAATGGTAGCAATGCTTCACTATACAAGTAGTTAAAGGAAGGAACAATGTTGTTGTTGAATCAACACAAGTTTAAGCACTTTTTAATCATGAAATATATGAAGATAAATAAATTATTAATGCTGGTTTCTCTCATCATATAACTGAAAATGGTTCACTACTCTCAGATATGCATCAACACAAAGGAGAGCAGGTTATTGTTACCACTAAAAATTCATCCCATCTAGAAGCAAAAGGAGTTGTGAAGATTGTCACGAGTGATAGGAGTATAGTCAAGTTGAATGACATCTTTCATGTTTAAGGTTTAAAAAGAAATTTAGTTTCAGTTTCTAAAATTACAGATTTTGTAAAACTTTTTTTGGGCCCAAGGAAGTAAAATTTCTTCATAATGTGAAAAGTATTTATGTTGAGGTTGTTACCTATGGTAAGAGGAAAGGTTCACTATTTTTCATATCAGCATAATTTTATGTGAAGAAAATAAGCCAAATTAAGAATGTGAATATTTGGCATATTTGGTTGGGTCTTTTAGATTACCAACTGTTGCAACAATTTTCTCAAAGAAGTTGGTGGATGGCATACCAATTCTACAAAATGTCACTGAAGATGTAATTTGTCAAGGATATCAAATTGGTAAGGCACATCATTTTCCTTTCCAAAGCCATCAAATTGCAAGTCTGCCATATTTGAATTGGTTCATCTAGACTCCAATTAAAGCATCAAATTATAGTGGATAGCACTATGTCATAGTGTAGGTAGATGACTTTAAGATACATTTGGGTGAAATTCGTTTAAAAAGAAGAGAGAAGTTTTATCAAAGTTTACTGAATTTAAAAATGTTGTAGAGAGAAAATTTGGGAAGAAGATCAAATGCTTGCAGAGTGACAATAGAGGAGCAAATATGTCAAGATTGCTTCCAATATTGGAACAAAAATGGTATTTTAAGGTAAATTACATGTTTAAGTAACCTAATCAGCAAAGTGGTTTTGTAAAATGGAAGTTAGATCATTTTGTTTTGGTGAGTCTCTCATGACTACATGATGAAAATCTCTTAAGAGAGCTTTAGGCCGAAGTTGTTAAATGTGCATGTTATATAAAAAAATCACATACTTGCATAGCCAGGTAAAGAGACATCTTCGTTAGTGTTTCTACATAATGAAAAGCCAAAAGTAAATTATTTTCAAGTATTTGGTTCAACCTGTTATATTCATATTCCAAAATCTAGCCGAATTAAACTTGACTCGAAAGAAAATAAGTCTATTTTTGTTAGCTATGATTCATGCAGAAAATAATGGAGGTGTTAGATCCAAAAATAAAGAAATTAATGACTTACAGTGCATGATGTTTAGTGAATTATCCTCTTATTATTCAGCACATAAAACCACTATTCACGAAACAATTCTTGACGATGATTAATAGCTATATTATAAAAATAACATGGAGGCTTTTAAACAACGATGAATATCCAGGTTCAAACATCTCAAATTTGGATGATGGTGAACAACAAGTTCAAAGGAGGTTTATAAGGGAGAAAAGAGAATCAAGTTATCTCTAAGATTATAAGTTGCAGCTTAATTAGTGCACTATTATGTCATGCTTCTTTGCTAAAGCATTAGATGAAGAACCAACAAGCTCTGAAGAAGCCAAAGATTGTACAAAATGGAAAGTAACTAAGCTAGAAGAAATTGAGGCTTTAAACAAAAATCATATAGGAGTTAGTGTGGCAAAACTAGAAAATTACAAGTTCTTTACTTATAAATGGGCTTACGGTTGAAAGAGAAAATCATATGGGATTGTTGAAAAATGCAAAGTCAAACTTGTTATTGGTGAGTTTTCCCAAAGCTATGGGTTGGATTATAAGCCTAGTTGTAAAAATGGTAATATTAACATCCATTTTTTGTCTTGCAGCTTTTAAGAATTAGAAGTTATATAAAGAATGCATTTCTTTATAGAGAATTGGATCGCGAAGTATTCATGGAGCAACTTAAAGGTTATGCCTTAAAGCAATATCATCACTATGTCTGTCGGATAAAGAAGGCATTATATGGTCCTATACAAGCACCACGTCTTGATACGGTAAAGCTGCTTAATACTTTTATCTTTTTGTACATTAAAGTTTCTGAGGTAGATTCTAGTTTCTTCATTAAATTAGAATAAAATTTGCATTGTTGGTTTTATTATACGCAGATGATTTGATAATTATTGATAATAATGAAGCTCAAATTTCTATGCCAAAAAGAGCTATTAGTTTGTTTCAAGATGAAGAATCTGAGGGAGATTAGTTGTTTTCTTGGTCTAGAAGTTGAAAGACCATATCAAGGATATTTCATTTTTAAAGTAAAAAGGAGCTCTTAGAGCATTTTGGCCCAGACAATCAAAAGAAAAAGCCATTGTAATGGAGCCACAACTCAAGCTCATGAAGGATAACGGGAAATATTAAAGAATGCTGGAAAATTCAAACAACTTATTAGTAGTTTAAATTATTTAACTATCATAAGATCTAACATTTCATATTCTATTAGTGTCCTTTTTCAAATTACGCAAAATCAAAGAACTTCTCATTTAGATGTTGCTAAGATGATTCTTTGTTGTGTTAAGGAGATTACTGATTATGGTCTCATATATAAGAAGGATTTTTTTTAGAGAACATACTAACATAGATTAGGCAAGTGATGTAGTTAATTATCAACAAACTTTATGATACTATCTCAATATTGGTTTTACTACAATTTTATAACATAGTAAGAAACAATTTATACCTTTGTTTCTTGATATTTCTTTTACATGTTCGTCTTACAACGCTAACAGCTTAACACAGCTGATGCCTTATTATATTATATCTTCTCACCAAAATCTAATGAGTCTCAACAACCCCTCCGTCGATCGTCTTGATTAAGTTAACCATCTATTCGTCTTAAATACTTCCATTTTAATTCCACTATTGCCATTTTAATTCCACTATTGTTTCTCTATATGAATCTTACACCTATTTCGAGGCCAACTCTAACCCCTTATAACTTCAACCAATAGTGGGAGAATTATAGGCTCTCTCTAACACCAACACTTGGAACTTAGTTGGCCCACCTTCAGATAAGATTGTTATTAGCTATAAATGAGTCTATAAAATCAAGACTTGAGTTGACGGATTAGTCAAAAGATACAAACCACAATTGGTTACAAAGGGGTTTACTCAAGAATATGGAGTTGACTATGAGGAAACCTTTGCTCCATTAGCTTACCTAACTTTAGTCCACAGTCTAATTGTCGTAGTAGTAAGCAAGCATTAAGAATTGCTCTAGATGGATGCCAATAATTCCTTTCTTAATGGTGATCTTCATAAAGAAGTATATATGCAACCTCCACCTGGGTATGCTTATCCACCTAATAAAGTATGTCATCTTTACAAAGGCTTGTATGGCCTTAAGTAAGCTCCTTGAGTATAATATGCTAAATTCAGCTCAACCATAAACCATTTTGGCTTTACATTTAGCTCTTATGATCACACCTTGTTTATTCAAAAAACAGATCAAAGGTGCACTCTTCTCCTTCTATATGTTGATTGTTAGAGTAGTGCCCTAAAGGCCATCTCCTTTAGCGCATTTTGTTCAAAGTCATGTACAGACTTTATGAATAAATAAAGAAAAGGCATATTTCATTAATTTGATATTCATTCGTTGTGAATTGATATTGATCTTTAATCGAATTAATGAAGTCCATGATATAAGACATAGCGTGAAGGAAATTATGATGTGATCATACTATTGAGATTCCTATCATGTGCAATTATGTCTGTATCTAAATTATCCCTAGTCATAGGATTAACGAAACTGGACAT
>JANKOD010000006.1:21878816-21907630 GCA_026284645.1 Erythroxylum acuminatum
ATTTGGACTTACCCAAACCATTATTATGTGCTTATGTGTTTGTGATTTATGACAAGTTTTGATGCATTCATGATTTATGAACAAATTGAAAAATGCATGAATTGTGTTGTTGTGATTTTGAGTATATGACAAGAATTTTGAAAGAATCAAGTGTTTTATGACTCAAAAAAGGAAATTTTCATGATAAAGAACTTTTAAACAGTTTCTACTTGTTATTTATTATAAGCATGTTACCCACAGAGCTTTCGAGCTCACCCCCTCTTTTCCCCATCTCCAGGTGATAAGCAGGAACAGAGTGAAAGAAAGTCAAGACATGACTTCGGATATGCATGTTTTGTTATGTTTTGGAATTATTGTTGTAAAACAGGGCTTTAGATGTAATTTGAGAATTATTGGGTTTTGTATGTTTTGTATAGTGGATATTGATGTTTGAGGATGTATTGTGGCATGAGATGCCAATGAAGTTGTAAAACTCTTAATTTATGATGTTAATGAATTCTGGAATTGTGTATGATGAAAATGGAATGTGAATTTGTGTATGGACATCAATTATGAAATTATACATGGATGAATATAGTGAATGTTGAGCATGAATGGTTTGTCTGTATATATACAAATGAGTGAGATGTTATGGAAAAGAAAGATAGAAATGTCATGAATGATGAGATATGTTAAATATGAAGAGTAAAATGAATTGAAGTTGATGATTTGATGAATTCCAATTGGTAGTTGAATGGACAAGAATGTGTTGCTTTAGTTAAGGAGGAAATGAAGTTGAGAGGAATTATAAGTTTTCATAAGGATAAGATTTTGTGAACTGATTCAAGGGAAATTCTAGCATGATTTAGGTAGAATTGGCTAAAAGTGCCTTCATGAAAGATGTAGTTCGTCTTTTTAAATTTTCGACATTATAAAGTTTGTAATTTTTGGATGTCGGAGTTAAGAGATATGAATGATACAAGTTATGATGTTGCATGGGTTTTGTGTGTATGACAGCTATGGTTCTTGATGAGGATTTGTGGTTTTGATGGACCAAATGGCTCAAGAATTGATAGTTTGATGAAATAAGTTTGATGTTTGAGTGAGTATGAAGTGATTTGGCACTAGAAGAGTTGAGTTTTGGAAGATTATAAGTGTATATAATGTTAGGATGGATGTAGGAAGCATGGAAGAGGGTTTGGAGGGGTTTGGGAAACCCCCATGTCCGTTTAACAGACTTAGAGTCCGTTTAACGGACCTTCTCGGTTCAAAAAGGACCCCTTGCCCAGTCTATGTCCATTAAACGGACATGGAAGTCCGTTTAACGGACCTTCTCAGGTGAAATGGTGCAGTTTTCCCGATACATGTTTAACGGACATGCACGGGAAAGATTGCAATAATTGACCCTCTTGAAGGCAGAATCAGGATTTGTGGTCTCCATGAAAGGTTTAGATCTCGAAGTGTTCTTTCCAATGGTCCAAACACAAAAGCAATCCAACATTTGTGGTGAAAGTTATGGCATTCGCGCCAAGAGAGGTACAAATCAATTTAAGGTATAAACATGGTCTATTCTTCTGGACATAACTCTCTCATCCGACCTCCAATTGAAGTGATTCTTGAAGCAATGGATTCCTAAGACATGTAGCTATCTCTCTTGAAAATTTGGTATCATTTGGAGTTGGATTAAGAGAGTTTGCATTAAAGTAAGTGAGAGGTCGGATAGGAGAGCATGTTTGGGATTGAGGTGATTTTTGGTATATCTTGAGCTATAGAACTCCGATTGAGGTGATTTTTGCTTCAAAACAAACTAGAGACTTAGAGCTATGATGTCTCTGAAGAAGTCAAATTGAAATTAAGACTTTAATTTTTCCAAGTTTTGTTCACAAGCAGGAGAAATGAATTTAAGCATTGTGACTGACTTGTGTGGGCACACCATTGAACAATTTGTGAGTAAGTTTTGGGATGTTATATTGAACAAAAAAAATGATGCCTAATTAGGGTTCAATGGAATAACCCTTCAAGGTAATATGCACGCTCACGTTTCTTGATTTGCGCAAGAGGTTGGGCTTCGGAATCAAGCGGGATCCAACAGACGTATGAGTCCGCACGAAAGTTAGGTTCCGCAAACGGGGTCCAACATTAATCATATATATTCTCTTTCCAAACCTTAAAGTTTATATCAATTAGCACATGTATATAGTTAGTGTTAGTAGATACTATTGTAGCAGGCGTATTCACTGAATACAGAACAAAAATAACCAAAGCAATAAAATCATAATTAAAATTTGAATGCAACATAATTAGCA
This sequence comes from Erythroxylum acuminatum, assembly GCA_026284645.1. Classification (NCBI taxonomy): domain Eukaryota; kingdom Viridiplantae; phylum Streptophyta; class Magnoliopsida; order Malpighiales; family Erythroxylaceae; genus Erythroxylum; species Erythroxylum acuminatum. Next base: position 21,881,102 of record JANKOD010000006.1, read on the forward strand.
AATTTCAAATAATGACAAGCCTATTATAAAATACCTAGCACAACATTGAAATTTAGTCTTTGAATAGAAATATTAATTTGTAAGTAGCACTTTTATTATAGTTATCAAATATTAATAATACTTTCTTATTAAAACATAAGCTTTTCTTTAGACCAACATACAATTTACCTGGAAAGTCAAACAATTGTCACATATTTATCACCATAAGTAAGTTTGAATTTTGGCTAAATAATAATATTCCTTTGGATCGATTATTATCCATATGAAATTCATCCACACACAGTTGTGTTAATATTTTAATATTAATTAATCTACATAAAAGAAGTTACTTTGGTAACATATTATTTTTATTAATTAACTTAATAATCAATTAATGGAAATTGAAAAATAAAAATGCCAGATTTTGAATTTAATTAATTAATTAATATTATAATTCCATATTATTTCATCCAACAAATCAAAATCATAAAAGTTATTAATCTCGGCCAAAACTAGAAAACCATAAAAGTTATAAACCTTAAAAGAATGATATGAACAAGAAGCAATAATTATATGATACTTGGCCAATCTTTAATCCAAACAAATAATGGCCCAGAAACATAAACATGAGTGGTTAATGCTTGGTCAAATCAATCAATCACAGTATGATTTTATTTTTTATTAATACAAAAGTTAGAGCCGTATAAACTGTAAAGGAGACAATTTTGTTAACATATGAAAATGACCGTATATGGGAAAAGAACAAGATTACACTGAAATTAAAACAATCCACAAATCTTAATAATCTAATATGATATAGGCTCTGATACCACTTGAGATGTTAATATAAAATCTATAATATGAACCTAGATCAATCATGTATGATTATTTATAACAAACTTGATTATAAAAGTGTACCTGTTCATTATAATAGACGTGATTGAGATGTTGCAGTTGGTTTCGAGTTTTGGCCTTCAAAAAGATGTATATAGTTTGTCTGTTTTTTCTAATCATGGGATATATGAAAAAAAAAACCTATATTCTCTCTTCGGGACTAAAACCACTTATTTATATATAGTGCTTATTCCTAATTTGCCTAACATACGTTAGGAATAAAATGTTAAGAGTTTTTACACATATAATAACGTATACTTAATTAGATGATTTAGGCTCATTAACCTAAAACCTTATTATACCAAACACTATAATATATATATATATATATATGTATGTATAACGTACACTAAAAATTCCAAAATCCCTCAATATAATTGAACCAAAAAAAAGAAAAATGTTAACAATCTTGGCCAAGTGAACTAATGAAAGGGAACCATTTATGTACTCATCTATAACTATATCATATAGATATTATGAACTTTTGCTTCATCTAAGTCTCTTTCAACCACATCTTAAGAAATAGGAAAGATTAGGCATTTTTTATAATATATCTAGTGTTAGATTACATGAGATATTAAGGTGATGTTTAATTTTGTTTATTTTTATGATTTTCTATTTTGGTTGTGAAAAAATAAAAACAAAAAATGTAAAACACATTTGGGAAAAAGTTTTAGTTTTTGGTTTTCAAATTTTGAAAAACAACAAAACAAATACAAAAATGCAAATATCATATTTTCTACATTTTTTCAATAGGTTTCTTTATCCAAAAAAAAGAAGTCTTAATTTCTAAAACTAGAAAAATAGGAGTTCTAATTCTATTTTTATTTATTTTTTATCCATCCTTTTTGTTCTAGTTCTCCTTCTTCATTGTTTGTTTTATTATATTGTATCTAAATCTAGACACCCTCAAAATGATTTCCAGATTAAAGATTTTTAGGTAAGCCTCTTTTGTTCTTGCTTTTCATATTTGGGTATTATTTTCCTATCTCAAATAACTTGAATGAAAAAAAAAAGGTTTTAAGGGTCATACTCACTTTAATGGTTTATTGTAAGTTATTCCTTTATCTCTTATCCATGTCCTAAGAAGCTCTTTTCTTTATTAATCTTCATTCTCATCTTTGATTCTTCTTTCTACTCCTTTTGAAACTAGTAGATATTGACTGATTTAACGAGTCATCCTTTATGTTATTACTGCTTAGATCTACCATATGTTCTTAAGCTTGTTGTTTGTCATTTTTCCTAGGAATATGAATTAGTATTTCTATTTAATTTTGTTTTCTTGTAAAAAGAGGGAAACATTAGATGTTTTTTTGGGAGGTAGGGTTGGATTGCTAGATAATGTATAAGTTAACTAAATTTACTTAGTTGGGATTAGAATATGCTAGCATAGAAATTATAAAGCCATAACATTAGAACTTTGTTCTCAAAAGAAAAGGAACAAATTTATTTATATAAACCCTCATATCCATATGAAAATACGAGGAATTTTAGGAAAAATACTTGCCATATGTGATAATTATTTCACATTGTTTTAGTTTTAGAAACATTTCTCCATGTTATTGTTGTCAAATCTTGAAGTTCATCTTATACTTACATGGATTGGAAATACTAGAAAAGAAGAAAGAGAAGTAGAAGATGGGTAGAAGACATAAAAATATGTTAAAAAAGAGAGATGCATATTCATATTAATTTACTTTGCCTTAAAACATGCTTTTAAAGAAATTGGTACTTAGATGGTATTATTAGGAACACTATTCCTTAGGAAAGAGTGATAGATGAACTATTTATTCGAAATGAATTAGAGCTAATGAGAATGGTTGGAATATCTTTTTACTTAAGCACAAAATGTTGGCTGAATAGAGTATTACGTGTCCCTTGAGTTAAGGCTGAATAGTATGTTTTATTATGTGGAAAAGGCAATAACGTGAACTCAGAGAAAAAGTGGCCAAAATATCTCCTTTTATTAAAATTATAGCATGTAATTCTTTACAATTCCCTTTTAGCTTTTATGATGAATAAGGAATATAGTTTAGTTCCTTTTACTTAAGCACCACATAAATTTGATATAGATAAATGGTAAAAGATTCCTACCCCTTTGTTATTGAGTATCCATGTGATTTAGAGAAAGACTAGTTATTTGTGAGACCTGTAGTAAAATACCATATACAAGTAATATAAAATAAAGTGCACCTTTTTTCCTTAAAAATTGAACAATATTGATCTAACAAAGCACAATCAGAATGTGATAGTCATGTACTATATAAAGTTGGGTGTAACCTGCAGGATTAGGTTTGTACATAAGATGGTTGTCTTATGAATCATGAATAAATGACAATTAATGTGTAGAAGACTATATATTTTTATCATACTTTAGCGAATAGATCAATCAGTAGGTAATGGTCAATTCAGTTACACCGAAGCATTAAATTTCTAGCTTATAGCCATGTGCTAACCTAGATTATAATCAATTCTTTAATAAAATGAGCAAATGTTATGATTTGCAAAACAAAGTAATGAAAATAAAAAGAAAAATGAGTGCTAAATGGACTACAAAATTTACATAGTAGATATGCTATAAAATAATAGAGGAAATGATACAAGTTCAAACATTGGTTTTGCAAATGGAATACCATCAAAGAATATTATATCATTTATGAAATATAGACTTAGATAATATTACTGATATTGCATAGTATACAGTGTAATTTGTAGTAAGTTAATACTTGACAATAACACTTTTATATAGAGTTTAGTAGCTTCCTATCCTTTAGTTTACATCCATAAAAAAACTTTATAAGAAATTATATATGTAACTTGTACATTATTGTTCCAACCTTAACATGATAAACACCTTATCAAGTTATTAGGAACTTGGAATTTGAAATGTTAAATCTCCTTTCCATACCATTGAAGACAACTAAGGAAAACAAAAAGGAAAACATTTCCAAGCTAAATTTAATTATTCATTAAAGAAACATGATTACACATGTTCTAAATTAAGATTAGGCTTCAATAAATTGATTACTACATAATCCAAAACCCATCTACTTTAATTGATTAAATTATATACTATATAAAAATGGAAGAACGTCATTATTTTGTATTGTTGCATGTTTTAAGAGGTAATTTAAGTGGTAAAAGAACAACCTAGTACCCTATAAAGGAAATCTATTAAATGACGTGCTAATATTTTTTATATTTAAACCACTTGGTCACTATAAGCTAAAATGTCCAACTTGAACATAAGAATGGAATTTCAAATTACCAATCTCAACCATTTATGGAGTTTGATGGACAATATGAGACAATTGTTTGAAAACTTTCCTTTTCTCTTATATTATGTTTATGAGATTATATCAAACTTACATGTAAATACCATTTTGAAATAAAGATAATGAAGTTTATAATGAAATTTTTGGTCTAATATAATATTTTCTTGTCAATTTTTTGTGTTGTCACTTATATGGAATTACTTTTAGTGATGGAATATTTGAATAATATAAATTATTCTAATGATTATTTGGAAATAAATAAAAAGGATGAGGTAGTTTTGAATAATGTAAATGATTCTAGTGATTATGTGGAAACGAATAAAAAGGATGGGGTATGAAATGATACCATAGGGATGTATCTAATCTCCCTAATGATTGAAGAAGTAAAGAAGAGAAATTGAATACTACTACCTTTTCTAAACATGTTTGGAAGAATATTAAGGCAAGTCTTTAAACAAAATTCAATAAAGAGTATATCAATATTCAATTGAAGAAAAAGCATGATCCGTTGAGGGCAAGATTGAAGAATTTGAAGAACTTATTCAACAAAATAGGAATCAGTTACAACTCCTTCACTGGTGAGTTAATATTACAGATGAATGTTGGGAAAATTTATTTAAGGCAAAATATATCTTTGTTTATTAATATATCATATTTTTCTCATGTATTCTTTCCATTATTGTGGGTGTATAAAATGGCTCATAAATTCAGAACTTATCACCTCTTCATCCATCATTTAATAATTTGCATACATCGATTCAGTTTATATCTCCATTTGACCTTCTCGAACTGATGCGATGGATTTTTAATAAAGTTGACTTGAATGAGTTAACAAATCAGGAATCATGTTGGCTACCTCTTCTCTCTGATGGATTGTGTATTGCCAGTGATGTTTTCAAGAATTTGTGTACTTTTTTGAAGCCTTTGACAAAGTGTCATTTTATTAGACACTGGAAGAAGAGTTTTTCAGTTTTGTATATTATAGAGGATATTTATCTTTTCGCGTGCAAGTTAGCTGCCAAGTGTGATTTGGATTCTGCTTATAGTTGTTTGCTAGACGCCATTAATGTTGTTTATAGAGAAAATTTTATGCAACAAGGAATGCTTCATCCTTTATGCTTAGTGTTGTCACGAGTTATTAAGTGCACTCCTTTGGAGATTCTTTCTTACGACATGTCTAGGACTGGCATGATTAAAGATAATTATCATTTCTTCTTGTTGAATCAAGTCCCCTGCATTTGTCAGTCTTTGGGATCTAAACAGTTTTAAACAAAGATTATCATCGTAGGATCAAAGTGGTTGAAGAGCAATGTGCTTTAAGGCTATATTTGGTTAGACGTAAAGTTTTTAATATAATGGAATGAAATAAAATGGAATGAAATGATTTATAATAGAATGAAACGTAAATGGATGTAATATTAGAAATTTGTTGTTTGGGAGGGATGGAAGGGTTAATAATGTAATATAGTGAAATGTTGTTTAGATGAAGGGTTTATAATGTGATATAGTGTAAAGTTGTTTATCATTTTATATTACATCGTAAACCCCCCAAATCGGAGGTTTTTTCATTTTTACTGTTTAGAATAGAATGGGATGTAATATAGAACCCTCATCTTCAATCCCATTTTATTCCATTCCATTATATAACCTCCTCCCAAATGATAGAATAATATTACATTCCATTCCATTTCATTATAAAACTCATAACAAAACATAGCCTAACTCTATCATATGAGGACTCTATGATGATTCTGCCTACTACTTTGTGATACATGAATTCTATTTTCAAAATATGGTAAAAGCAACATTGCATGCATTTTGAAGTTATACCTTCATTTTATTCAAAATTGATCTTAAAACATTTTCCATCAATGGGAGAGTTTTAGCTCTAAATTTGTACTTCAGGAGGTTGTTAGTAAGTCTTTTGCATCTTATGTTGAAGAGCTTGTCAATCGTATAAATAGTAGTCTTCTGTTGAAAAGCAGATTTTTTCTGTGCCAAAAGAAACAAATGGGAAACAGGAGGTTTCTTTTGAAAAGATTTTCGATAAAGAGAGTCAATGTAGAATGCGCTCTATAAATGTTTTAGTTGGCACTTGACAATCTATGGTTAAGAAATTCTTATTTATCTCAGAATATTGTAGATTAGGAAAGACTCCAGATGTTTTTGGCCTTTTTTTTTTACAGATGCCTGAATCATTTTAAGAACCATTCTTGAATTAATCGCAAAGATTCCTGATGGGTTAACCAAATCTCATTCCATGCAATCAATAAGATCATCCTTTTTTTCTTATAAGTTTGATGATTCCTTCTCTAAATTTTTTTAATATTAATACACATTCATATGTTATAACAATTCATATTTTGTTAATATTATCATTCTTATATTTAAAAATATAAATTAAAATAAATTCTGATATAAAGCAATTAATTGATTTTTTCAAATACACAAATTATAATATAAGTATATTTGCAATCATATTTGAAGTAATGTTATTTGCAATCATACATAAAACATAATAATAGAAATTTAAAATAACATCAATTTATTTATTTATATTAATATTATTTTCACATATAAATAATAACTACAATTAATTTGGAAAAAAACTCATTTAATCATCATACAAATATAAAATTAAGAACAACACAAAATATTAAAAATATTATAATTTAAGAATATGATAAATATTAATTACATCAAATGAAAATAATAATAAATATCCACTACTCTTTAACAATTACAATTTACAACAAGAGTTCGTGCCGAAGAACTAACTAGAAGTGAAACCTGAAATAAAAATATTTATAGCCCTATCTCCTAACATCCTTACAATTGCACTGAAGCAATTTCAGGTGATTCTAGTAGTCAATAATGGGATCTTCCATTTTGTTATTGAAAGGTTCTCATATATAATTCACACTTGATTTTACACTCAGATAAATTTGGAAAGCTCAATAAGCCAATCTAGTTCCTTGAGGTCCTTAACCTAACACATATATATATGAGTGAGACAAGTGATAAAACCCCAATTTACAAGCTTTATGGAGTGATTGTGCACTTGGATGTGATGAATGATGCATTTTCAGGGCATTACACTTGCTATATCAAAAATATCCAAAACAAATGGTTCAAAATTGATGACAACATGGTATGTTCCCTATTTAGACAATTATTATTGGAGCAAATTTTTAGTAGTCATTTATATGTCTTTTAAAATATAACTCATTGAAGATTGGTTAGCCATGTAAAACACATAAATAGTAGACCTTCTCTTGGTAGATATCTCCATATACCACTCCAATTAAAATTTCAATTGTGTTGTAGAAAACTTTAAATCATTTTGTTGCAAGAATATCTTGAATGAGTTATTATACTCCAATTTTTTGAATATCAAAAAATTCTCATAAGAATCACAGACTATTGGTCATAAATTTAGGCTACATACAGTAGTTTGTCAGTTACACAAAAACTCAGAGAGTCAATTCATACAAGTTCTAGTTCTAGTAGGCTCTCTGGGATAGTGGAATCTTTTGTTGTCTTCAGTTTTTTTGTAACAGCCTAGATCACCCGCCCACAGATATTGTCCGCTTTGGGTTACCCATCGAGCCAAGGCCCTCACGCTTTTTCTCTTCTTACCCTTGGGAAATCATGTCTATGGGGAAGAGGTATTCATACCCTTATAAGGCGTACTTCGTTCTTCTCTCCAACCAATGTGGGATCTCACCACCCCCCTTAGGGCCTAGCGTCTTCGTTGGCACAACGGGTAAAGAACCGGCTCTGATACCATTTGTAACAGCTCAGACCACCCGTCCACAGATATTGTCCTCTTTGGGTTGCCTATGGAGTCAAGGCTCTCATGGTTTTGCTCTTTCCACACCTGGGCAAATGCGTCTATGGGGAAGAGGTATCCATGCCCTTGTAAGGCATACTTCGTTATCCTCTTTAACCGATGTGGGATCTCACAATCTACCCCCTTAGGGCCTAGGGTCCTCACTGGCACAATAATTCAGAAACCGACTCTGATATCATTTGTAACAGCCTAAACTACCCGCCCACAGATATTGTCCGCTTTAGGTTGTCCATCGGGCCAAGGCCCTCACAGTTTTGCTCTTCTCGTCCCCAAAAAATGGATCTATGGGGAAGAGGTATTCGTACCCTTATAAGGCGTACTTTGTTCTCCTCTCCAACCAATGTGGGATCTCACATTTTTCTCCTTCCTCTTTTATGTTGTTGATATCTTTTAAAATGCCTTCGCCATCCAATGCTCTCTTTTTTAATTATCTATTATGTAATTGAAATAAGCTGAAATATTTTTCTATGTTTTTGATATTGCGGTTGCCATGCTTGCTAGGTAACTGTTGTTGAACTTAAGAGCATCCTCACGAAAGGCGCATTGTGACGCTCCAAAAAGTTCTTAAACCACAATTATCCAAAATCCTCAATAGTTCCAAAAGAGAAAGTTCATCAGACGCCAAAGTATTCTATATAATGTAGGAAAATCCCGGTGCGTGCATCACATACACACGATGCGGAAAACAAAAAAATTTGTTCCGGGACTTTCCCGAAGTCCAGGATCTATGTATCTATACAAAGAAGTACCATAATTTTCAAACCATAACGACCAAAGGAGACCGCCTCTAACAGTATCCACGTAGAGGTCGGAGAATCTAACCGAATCAAACTCTTTGTTCCGGAAATAGCTAGAATAAAGAAAAGAGTGCTAGCTCTTACCTTATTCTTGGAGAGCATAAGGTGAAGGAGAGGAGAAGATGATGAAGCTTGAAGTAGACAATGGAGAGCTTAGGGTGACTACTTTTAAAACTTAATTTTTGAACTTCTTAAAAGCTCTTATTAACACACGACCATCGTCCTTCCTTTTAGCTTTAATTTTTTGTTTTTTAGTCATTTTGTCCTTTTCCATTTAAAGACATTAAATGTTACTTTGACAAATTTCCTCATCCTTTCCACGTAACTCATCTCCTTTATTAATATTTTACATATATATATATATATAAATGCTGACGTGGTCAGTCACACTGGGGTTCATCCTACCAGGTTCCCAGTGTAGAAAAAACACCGGAGACATGTTTCAGCAATATCGATGACGCGATCTCATCGGGACATATCCCGATCTCATCGGGATCGATTTGGTTCTATTGCTCTCCATTATATGGATCTCTATCCAAAACTATTTTACGAAGCCTCCGAGTCACTCTTATGCGTGTGACCCATTAGGTTCACAGTTATGTTGACCACTTAGATTAACACTTAATCCAAGCAATTCAAGATAATTGATAATGGAGTTTTAGTGGAACAATAAAACTAAAAAATTGTAGGGGTTGGATACACCTTTAATTCAACCAACAATGATGAAAGTAGTTATCATGGAGGCTCTATGTTTGCCATTTATTTACCACCCATTATGATTTGAAATCATTAAATATTAATCCTGAAATGAAACAATTTTTGGAAAAGTTTGAAGATGTATTCCAAGAGCCAAGTAAACATTTGCCTACAAGAGAAGCTAATCATCATATTAATTTGAAAGAAGGTACTGAGCCCATTAATTTGAGGTTATACATGTTTATCTATTTTTGAAAAGCTAAAATTGAAAAAAAAGTTCATGACATGTTACAATTAGGGTCTATAAGATTAGCACTACTCCATTTTCATCTCCTATTTTATCGGTTGAAAAGAAAGATGAGTCAAGGCAATTTCTCACTAACACTGTAACACTTAATGTTGTAACCATCAAAGACATATTTCCTATTCCTAGAGTTGATGATATATTAGATGAGTTCCATAGAATTACCTATTTCACCGAACTTGACTTAAAAGAAGGTTACCACACTAAGTACGAGTACACAAATTAGACATTTATAAAGTTACTTTTTGTATGCATAATGGTAACAATGGATATTTAGTGATGTGATTCAGTCTTTGTAATGCACTATCTACCTTTCATGCTTATGAATTCCATATTTTGCCTTTAACTTGGCAAATTCATTCTTGTTTTCTTTGATGACATCTTGATTTATAGCCATAATTGGAGCGTTCATCTTGAACATGTTAAAATAGCTTTTAAAGGTGTAAAATAACAACATTTTTTTTGTCAAAAGGAGAAAATATGCTTTTTTTATACAAGAATTGAAATACTTGGGTCATATTGTTGCTCCTTATGAATTTAAGGTTGATTAAGTAAAGATTCAAACTATGTTGGATTGGCCTAAGCGTACTAATATTTTTTAGCTGCGTGCTTTTCATGATTGACAAGATATTATCACAAATTTGTTTGTAATTATTGAATTATAGCAAGTTCGTTTACCAAGTAGTTAAAAAAGGGTAATTTTGAGTGGTATAATGAAATGGAAGTTGCCTTCGAAGAGCTTAAGCAAGCCATGACTACCATATCAACACTTGTACTGCAAAATTCCAGTGAACCATTTGTCAGTGAATCAGATGCTTCGATCAAAGGTATAGGGTGATTTTAAGCCAACATAGTAGTCAATTGTATTCTTAAGTTAGAAATTAAATGCCTCATTGTCCATTTATGAGAAAGAAATACTAGTAATAATTCATGCAATTCAGACATGATGGCCATAGTCGTTTCTACATCAAAATTGATCAAAGAAGCCTCAATTATTTATTAGAACAATATGTTTTCACATCTAGACAATATAAATGGGTGTCTAAACTATTGGGCCATGATTATGAAATCAAACACAAGCTAGGTCAAAAGAACAATGATGTCAACACATTATCAAGGGTAGCTAGTAGTCATACCCCTAATTCCTTATCTGTATCTCACATTTAATTGTGCTAAATAAAGAATTAAGGTAATGATAGTTCTTACATGAAAAAAACAGTAAAATTTCAATTGAAAATGCAAGCAACCCATATCGATGGCTCAACCTATTGATTCACTTTAAAAATCGGGTGGTCTTGCCTCCTCAATCTAATGTTACCCAACAACTTTTAAAAGAGTTCCATAATTCCCCTATTAGTGCATATCTAGATGTCTTACACACCTACAAGAGAATATCACAATAGTTTTATTAGGTATCTACATATTATACGGTAAAGAATTGCATTGCCTCATATTATATTTGTTAATGAACAAAACGTGAAACTCTATGTTCAGCTGGACCTCTCTAACCACTCATTATTTCCTTTTAAGTTTGGGATGGTATTACTATATATTTCATCAAAGGACTCCCACTTTGAACAGGATATTGATTTCAATTTTGTCTTGAGCAAGCCGAACATCAACGACTTCTTATTTTCTATAAAGTCAGCAACCAAAATTTGTTTCTTCACGTCATTCAATCCCTTTATATTCCAAGAAAAAATGGTCATTGTTGGTTATTTGGATTGTTTCTTTGATTTTCTACCTAACTTCTGTCTTTCCACCATAGTAAAGTTCTCTTGAAACTCCAATTGTGACACTAAATTTTCCCTTTAAGTGTCATCATATTCATGAGACTCTATAAGGGTGTTCTTCGTGACCTTAGTGCTTTGAGTCAATGGTAAACCTTGTGTAGGAGACCTTACAACCTTAGAAGATTATAGACCAATGTCTCTCTCTAGGGGCACCTTCTGTAGTATAGGTCCGTCACCCTCTGTGTCCTTTTCCTCATTTATCTTAGAGGACTCCTAATGCCTTAAAGGATGCTTTAGTTCTTCATGATCGCCCCTTCAGAATAACCTTCTTGTCGAACGCCAAGATTTTTCCTATTGGGGGTGGCTCTCCACTGTTATGTGACTTTCACCGTATCTTCAATGAGTTGATGATTTTCACCTAGCCTGAAAGGTTTTTAGGATGAGATAACACCGTGACGTTCCAACAACTCGCCGCTAAGTGCATTACGTGTGGGGTTCTAGTAAACGTTTGATGAAAGGTTCAATTTCAATGTGCATCATCAACATGTCTCTCTTAGGAAAAAAGTTGGCACTTGTGTTTAAAATATAAACAGGTTTTCATATAAAATATTGTAGATGGTTGTTAATAAGACGGAGAAACATTAGTACAGTAGCTAGTTATGATTATTATAGAATAGAGCCAATAAAATAAATTTATATACGTAGACAGCATATCTTATAGGGATCACCGAAGACAGAAACATTACTTGTTTAATGTGTCCGATTACGACCAAAGGGAACTTAAGTATATAATATCAAGAAGAGAATACTGCACCGTACTATGAATTGGAGAGCCATGTTCTTGCTGCCTTTACTTTAAGCATAAATATGTGATAAATAAATAAAAGAAATTGCCGCGCTGAGCTTGCTAGCTAGCTTGCATTTTTATCAAAGTAGTACTAATGTGAAAAAAGGGCGTCCTAACGTGGATGCTCATCATGATTGTTGGGGCATGCATAATTAATAATTATAATAGAAAAAACAAATAAGATTCATCAGCTGATCATATCATAGGATACAATACATTCCAAAATCGAAAATGAAAATTAGTAACTAGCTAGTTAATAAGGAAAAGTTTCCGAGTGAGAAAGTCATGCATGATGCAAACCTCATGGGTCGGCCGTAACGTGGGGCATGTGGGTTTCAGTTTCGCATCCTCTTACGTTGTAGAAGCAAAGGGCTGTTTTTATCTTTTAACCCGTTGGCTTTTGTCTTAGGAGCTAACTGATTGCCAAAACTGCGATTTACTTTTTCATCTATTAGGAACGTAAACGCGGCATTAAAATTTACATTCACCAATGGCCGGTGATATAATTAAACCAATCATGCGTTCGAAAACAGTGTTATAATTACTTAATCAAGTAGATTGACTGATGATAACATATTTATTAATTAATACAAAAAATTGCTAGTGAACACATTTGATGGAGTCAAAATTTAGAGAATAATAATTAATTATGAATTAATAAAAGTATAAAAATTGACAAATTGACATTATTTTAATGATTTATTTGTTAGACATTTTTTTGTTTGTAGGGACAATCTTGTCTTTTTTCCATAGAGTTGGACAACATTAATTACACTTTTTAGTTTTTCAATAAATTATCAGTTAAGTTACGTAATTTGATCCAGATAAAGATAATAAAGTAACCCAATAAATGATCTAGATTTATGGTTCGCAGTCCGAGAAAAAAATGAGTCCTAATTAGTGTGGATCAGGCTCATATCGACCTTGTGATAGGGAAGCCTGATATGAAAGCTATATAAAGGTCAATGTCTCATGCAGTTGCTCATATCAATCGTAAGCATAAGGAATCTCTGACCCGTTAGGGGAGTTTATGTATTGAGAAAACTGTAAAAAGACTTAGCCTGTGTCTCGGTGAGCACTTTCGGTAAAGGTCCCAGGGGGTTCGTAATTGTTTGGAGTTCGGAATCGACATCTGAACCAAAGATAGAACCAAAATTAGATATTCCGCATTACCTTCGTTTTTAATCCTTTCATGTAGATTCGAGATATGTCATACGGCCTATACTACGTATTACATTATTATTTCGTGACCACATATTTCTATGTGAACATATTAATTTGTGTCAAAAGTTGTAATTTCCAAATTAATTTATTAGTAACATTGAAATTACAACATACTAAAAACAATGATTTTATGGATTTTATTGCCCATTCTTGATTATTCTTACACCAGCAATCTATTATATATTTTTATTTTTTTATGTTCCAAACATTGGGTACATAAAAGGTAGGCTAAGGGTTAAGTTAAAGTGGTTTTAATTTGAGATATGATAAAATGGAGAGCATTTTGTTGCGATTTTTAAATATATGTTTGTTTGGGTTTTCAACTGTTGTTTTTAGTTTTAATTTTATAATTTATGAAAATCATAATTTTTTTATGTTCTTATTGCTATCATAAAGTAATTAATCATTAAATAAATGTGTATTTTTAATATTAATTATTAATAAAATTATATCTGCATAAATTAAATTAAATATTTAGTTTTAATTAAATTAAATATATCTAAAAATTTTGATAATTATTCAATAAATATCTTTAAAAAATAAAATATCTTTGAAGTACATAGAATTATAAATACAATTGGCCGTAATAATTAAAATATATGTCAACAAATAAATAGTAGGTTATAAATAACTTTTTTACTTACTTAATTAGTTATTTAATAAAAAATAATAATGTTATATGAGAGATTAAAATAAAAAATTACTTAATCAATTCATAAAATTAATTTATCTTTGTCGAACATTTAATTATCAGCAGTAACAAAATAATCAACAATCAAATAAAATTTTATTTTTGTTTAAAATAAAAGGTAAGAAAAATAGAAATGAAAATAAAAGTTATAGAAAATAGAAATAAAACCAAAGGGAGCTCGGGGGATATCTACCTTGCTGAATGGGTGTTAGCTTGTAGATCTCATCCACCTGTGCCTCTAATAACTGAAATTTGGACCAAAGAGGAAAAAAAAAAGTACATATTTTATATGGAAAAACATAAGTAATTGGACACGTAACATATGTACTCCGGTTTCCATCTTAGGCACATGGGAGCCAATACCAAAACGACAACAAAGTAACGGAGAAAGCCCCGCATTTCGCGGCACTAAAAGGGTCAGGTGTAGAGCACGTGAGATTTCATCTTCTTTGCCGCTAATAAAAAGAAGTTTTGTGTAGTAATAATTGATTGCAGTGTTAAATGTAAATCCTTGAGTAAACACATCATCTACCCAAATTATAAAACCAAGCAGCATAGTATACTATCGGGATTGCCGAAAATATAGAATACTAAGAAAGTTCTAATATTATTATTTTATTGATGAGAATCCGTGACACTAACGCCGTAGGCCTCGCCATAACGACGTTAAGAAAACACCGTTGTCACGTAACGGCAAACGACGAAGCCAAGCAAAGATCAAATGTATAAAAGGATCTTAAAGCAAAAGCACGCCAAGACAGAAGAGAAGAGAAGAGAGAGAGAGAGTTTCTCCAACCTCAAGCAGCATTATTCTTTCGCAAGCACTGTTTGGTAAGAAGGAAAATCTTTTGACGAGGAGGACAAAAAAAAAGAGAGAAGGCAAAAGAAGAGATAATTTTTGGTGGAGTTCCAGGAGATCCTTTGCGCATTTCTTTGTGGCTATTCAATTCGATTCTTAACCGCAAAAGTTTTTATGTGTTGGACTTATTAAGCTGTGGGGTTCGATTAGTTAATACTTCGCCGTTTGAACTCGTCGTTTCTTATTTTCACAATTCAAATCTCAGGTCAGTAGCAGTTTTTAGAAAATTTTACTTTGGTATCTCTTGAATATCGGTTCCGATGGCTCAAACTTGCTCTTCTAGATCTTCTTTGAATTGCTGGTGATTCTTTTGTTGGTTGAAGTTAGAATTATGTATAATTGGGTAATATCAGTATTTGGTACTTTGAATTCTGATGTTCAGTTATTGTAATACTGTGGCAGGTTCGTCCAATTAGGTAGTTCGGAGTTCTGGTTAGTTGTTTCTCGTGTGAAGTTTTAGTTATTTCCACGGAAGATTTTCTCAAAGAAAATTGTACACTGCAACTGCAATACATTGAATCAAGACTCGATTTTGCTGAAACAAGCCAATGCGCCTCCGATCTTCGGCGGAGGCGCCATATCTCCCTCCAAACTTCTGTTCTTCCCAGTGAAACGGATCTGAGAAGAAGCAATTGCAAGAAAAGAATTACAGATAAATTTAGCTTTTTCCGGAGGCTATCCATTACCAAAATTCAGTGATATAACAAATTAAAAATAAAATCTACACTGGTTTTGGATGATGGAGCTTCCTCAACAACGTCACCTTGGAACAGAAGGTATTAGAAAGAAGTTGAATTTGTTTTTATTTTGTTCAGAGATTAATAGAAAGCATGAAAATCAGAATTGGAATTATGATTTAACAAGCATAAGAATATGTTCTACCGCAGGAGCAAGGAAACAAACGAATGACTTTCTCTCACTGTATACTCATCCAACAATCCAACAAGATCCAAAACCAACTTCTCAAGGTACTCATTTTCATTTCATGTTTTCCACCCTTTTTTCTGATTTATTTTATCAATTTGTTGGTGCAATAGAAACAACATTTCGGTACACAAGCAAAATGTTTTTGCTGATTTTAGCATCTTTATGAGGGTTTTTCTTTTTATGACCGATCGGATTTTGGGTGTGGAGTGTGGACAATTGAATCATATGATCTGGGCCATGGAGTTATAGGGTGGGGACTCGCCCCAAATATCATTTGCTAAAATCTAAAAAAGGAACCGAGTAATGAACACCATCAGATTGGAGCATTGTATGGGGGATTTTTGTGTGGGCTGGGTCCCATCCCATTGTGGACTTGGACATTGGTTTGACACGCAACATGATGCGCATTTTTGCATATGGTGCATTGCATGCTATTTTCACTTCAATAAAACCTTTAATTAATCCTTCTCTAATTTTACAAGAAATCTAGATTATAAAAGTATAATTAACGTTTGTTGATTCAAGTTCACATTAAATGACCAAATCACGTGTCCCAATTCATTAGCCTGAAATGACTGGTTGGTGAATTGAAGAACATGACAATAATTTTTTACAAGACTTCATTTTTTATATCCAAGTTGGACATTGTTGGCTCGAGTTGCATTTCTTGATTATTTTTGTTTCTCTTAGTAATTCTATAATTTATCTCCTGAGCGCTGGACCCAGTTCATATGCACAAATATCACAAATGAAGCTTCAACATGGAATCGGGAAAATTTTTTATTTTTCGTTTTATATATTATATGAATGAACATAAGTTGTCAAGTGGCGTATTTTCTTGATTGATTTTGTGGTGATGAACAGGTGGGTACCTCAAGACTCACGATTTTCTTCGACCATTGGAATGGGTAGGGAAGACATCTGGTACTAAAAAAGAAACCAACGAGATTTCGACCCTCCAAAAGCCTCCACCAGCTGCACCGCCGTCCTCGGAGGAACATATCCTTCCTGGAGGCATTGGGACTTACAGTATAAGCCACGTCTCTTACTTTAATCAAAGAGTTCCAAAGCCTGAGGCCGCTGTGTATACGGTAGCAGAAGCAAGTAGTACTGAAAGAAACGACGAGAATTCCAACTGCAGTTCTTACACTGGAAGTGGATTTACGCTATGGGAAGAATCTGCATCAAAGAAGGGAAAGACAGGGAAGGAGAATGTTGGGGAGAGATCCAATATCATAAGAGGTAAGCTTCTTGGATAGAGTTTATAGAGTAGTATTTGCTTTTACTATTGTATACTTTTGCATTTTTTGCATGAGCATGCAAAAAGTCCATTAACCACCAAAGGCTTGGTAACTTGGGTTTTGTGGGGTACATGGCTTTGATACTGACTTGAATTCGGCTTAAGTAGAAGTACGCTCTGAAATCTTGGGCTTATAGGGAAAAGTGAGCACTACCTTTTTAACTTTTTATCTCCGGTGTAATGGTTATGGCTAAACGGTGACAATAACGTTTAGTCATTTGGGGGAAAGTTGGTTTGGGATCTAGCGACGTAGGCCATTAATGCGAAAAGCGTTATTGGGGTCCATCCTAGACCCAGTCCACGTTTGGAAGTGGCTATAGCAGCATTAGCTTTCGTCTAGAGCCCAGTGTAAGGACGTCAGAACTCAGAAATACTACTCAGCTGATGTTAAGTTAAAAGAGGAAGATGTATGTGGTTTTTTTTTTTTTGATCAAGAAGATGTATGTGGTTGTCATTACGAACTTGCACGAGTTCGGGTGAGAGTAGAAAGTTTCGTATCTGAAGCTGAACATTATTGTTGAGGAGACGATAGAGTAATGACTACATATGGGGTGATTATGATGTTTATATATCCTACTAATTCATTATTACGTATGCTAATACTATCAGTAAACAAAATTAAAGAATGAAGGTAATACCATGACGACATTTGAAAGACTGCAAGCCGGGAAGAAAAGAAATGTGAGATGATATGTCAATGATCTAATTAGTAATTATCAAGGTATTGTTTTTACGTCTTATCTCTCATATAGCGTACTGAATTTCGATTTTCTTTTTGGCTGTGGGTAACAGAAACGGCAGTCAAGGCGGGGTGGTCGACGCCTGAGAGGCCGTCACAAGCTTCATCCAATAACCATGGCAACGGATTTAGCTCCCTCACTTCTCAGTTTGTCCCCTTCTTCTCCTATTTGAAGTTTTTTTTTTGGTTCATTCTCTGTCTCTCATCACAAGTAATGTCATAATTAAATATCCACTTTTTTAATGATGAGATTAAACTTTTAAACAGGCCATCGGGACGGAAGAACCAGAGCTTTATGGAAATGATAAATTCAGCCAAAATTAGCAACCAAGATGACGATCTAGTCGAAGAGGAAGAGATCGTTTTCAAGAAAGAAAGCCCTTCTCCGGTACAGAATGGTACTCTATTCTTTTCACAACTGGTTTCTTTTCTTTGAAAAGGATTTAAATGGTTTTTCTTTCTATTTTTGTGTGTGATTCTGGAGTTGTCTGTTCAATTGATTGTCACATTATCATCCATTCCTTTCCCATTTACATCTTTGAACTTGCAGGAGATCTGAGGGTAACAGTAGGCGGGAAGAGCAGTAATCAGAAAGCTAACACGCCCCGGTCTAAACATTCTGCCACAGAACAACGTAGACGGAGCAAAATAAACGACAGGCATGATTTCAACACCTTATCTTGTTGTTATAACAAAGGTTTCTCTCCAAAATTTTAAATGTTTCATAACCATTCTTTTCCTGGAAGTACGAAATTATACTAGACGTCAAATAGTAAAAGCAAGGGCCTTTATGGCAAAGTAAGTACTTTGTGTTAATTGTGCTTGGTGTTGCATCCCCAAAAAGAAAAGTTATGTTTGGTGGCACTACATAATACCATGTAATGAGATACCCCTTGAGAAATTATCAGCACGGGTAACTTTTCTGGGCGTGGGGTGATTGCAAATTGTCTTCTGAGTTAACATAAATCCACTGCCCACTTCATGGTTTACTAGAACTTGAAAACTATTGTGCAGGTTTCAGATGTTGAGAAAACTCATTCCTCATAGTGATCAAAAGAGAGACAAGGCATCTTTCCTATTAGAGGTAACTAAATTTATAGTTGAAACTTCTGTTTGTGAAAAAATGTTGAATGATTGAATTTTTTATTCTTTCTGCAGGTTATTGAGTACATTCAGTTTTTACAGGAGAAAGTACATAAATATGAAGGATCATATGGAGGATGGAATAATGAACCGGCGAAGTTGGTGCCTTGGGTAATCCCTGAACTTGTGCATATATTGTATTTATGGCATAAAAAGAAATGTAATCCAATCCCCATTGATCCTTGGTGATGTTAAATCCAGACAGCTGATATCCCATTCATTTGATACAGAAAATCAATAATAGGCCTGCAGAGAATTATGCTGATCAATCTCGAATTATCATTAGTGAATCTGCCCCTGGATTAGTGTTCTCTTCAAAGTTGGATGAGAAAAGCATTACTGTGTCTCCTATTCCTGAAGGAACACAGAACCCAGCAGAATCTGACATGAGCTCTCCTACTAACTTCAAAGCAATTGATCATATAATAAACAGAGCTGTGTCTTTTCCAACATCACTTCCTTCAAACTTCTTTTGGCCTACCAGAAGTGGCATTGCTAACTTTCCACCTGGCCGAGGATTTGACTCTGAGAACATAGGAAATCAACCTCAAGCTCAATTGTGTAATATCGGATCAACTGTGGCTGATGGAGCTGCTGATAAGCTGAAAGAAGAGGATCTGTCAATTGAAGGTGGTACAGTTAGTGTCTCAAGTGTTTACTCCAGGGGGTGAGTTATGTTTAAGTATTCATCACTTTCACATGATCCTTTCCACGAGCCATCAACTTTGGTACTTTTTTCTTCATTTGAATGATCTAATTTTCTTTTTATTTTTTCTTGTTCACGTTAATTTCTTCTTTTTTCTTTAATTTTTAAGCAAAATTAATCCATTTGCAAATGTGAAAAATACCTTATCCAGCACCGAATATTTTTGCGTTACTTTGTAAAGTGGTCGAAGGTGTTTATTCTGTCTTCCGATGGGTTCTTATGCCATTTGTTTTCATGACTAGTGATGATCTCTATCCGTGATGCTCTAGCCTGTCTGATGTGAAAGTATTATGACTTGTTATTTGTACCATGCTTATAGTTTAGATTCGCTTTCTTCAAAATTTAGAAAGTTTTAAGCAATATCTGTGAAGTAATTCTGTTAAACTCTGGATAAGTATGGTTTTGAAATAAGAAAGTCTACTGACATTTGGTTATTTATATAACTCTTGAACACAACTCTCAGTTTTCTCGATTCTTGTTTTTTATTAAGAGTATGTTGAATTATGAATTAAATGGCATAGCTGGTGACACGGAACAGGTTGCTAAATACTCTGACACAAGCACTACAGGGCTCTGGAGTGGATTTGTCACAAGCTAGCATCTCAGTGCAAATAGAGCTTGGGAAGCAAGCAGGTGGCCGATCAATTGCTACAACATCCACCCTTAAGGTTTTCTAAAGTTGCTTAGAATGTCAACTTCCATTTTTCTTTAGTAGTATTCCATTCTATGGGACAAGTGACGCATGGTCTTTGTTCTCATTTTGGATTAGGAAAACGATGCTCCCTCTGGCAATCAAGGGACAATCAGGACAAGGATTTCAACTTCTGAGGAATCTCATCAAGCCTTAAAGAAGCTTAAGACAAGTAAAGGCTAGTACAGCGGCATCATAATATTCTTTTCATCACTAAATTTATTCATTTTTGGAAGCCTCCATCATGTTTTGGAGGGTTTATTCATGTCTTCATCATGATTGTATATGTAGTTTACCTTCAGTTTGTCAGGATGGACAGGGATTCTGACAGACATGTATTATCCAACTTTTTTGTGTTTTTTCATAGATGCGTCAATTCTAAGCATTGAGAAGCTGCCTATTCATTCAAAGCTTCCATTCCTGTAATGTTACCAGACGATAGCTTTTTTTTTTTAATTTGTAATTTACTGATCGCACCAGGATGAGCAAATCTGTTTACTGAAGTGGAGCAACTTTAGTTTCTCAAGCCGTATTTTTCAATTGGGTGGGAGATGGACCTTTTGAGGCCGTGTGCAGTATTCAGTCTTTTGTATTTTTTTGGGTAGAAAATGGGGCCTAAACCCAAAGAA
The DNA here is from genome assembly GCA_026284645.1 of Erythroxylum acuminatum. Lineage (NCBI taxonomy): Eukaryota > Viridiplantae > Streptophyta > Magnoliopsida > Malpighiales > Erythroxylaceae > Erythroxylum > Erythroxylum acuminatum. The sequence goes on from JANKOD010000006.1 coordinate 21,902,389, forward strand.
ACACTACAGCTGAGCTACACGGGGTAGGGAGACGCCTACTGCGTCCGCAAACAGTAAAGGGGAAATTCCTTCGACAATTGCGTGAAACCAATGAAGTCTTAACGGCAGTCGATAGTTATAATTCGCTAGTCAATCCGCACAACGGCGCCCTTCTCGATAGACATGATGTACCCTCACCTCTCAGTTTCTGGAAAGCAGTTCTTTGATTGCTGGTACTAAATTATTAACTATCTGGCTTCGCTCACTCGAAATAGTGGACACCACTAAGGCAGAGTCAATAGACATATCCACTCTAGAGTAACCATGAAACCAAGCAAGAGTCAACCCATGATAAACTGCTCATAATTCAGCCTGCCAAGATGTACAAAACCCCAAATTTGTGCCAAACCCCACCAACCAAGTACCACTAACATCCTTAATAAGCCCTCCAGCTATCGGGCCTAGGTTATCTTTGGAGGCACCATCCGTGCTGAGGTTGACCCCATCCCTCTTGGGGTTTCTGTCAGCTAATCTCCCGTACGCTTCTCCCCTGAAATGGGAGAGGGACTGAGACATGGCTTTGTAGATTGTGGACCAAAGTTACTTCCTGAACAAACAAGTGAATTTCCCTTATGTTATGAACATTGGATGAGCCGGGATCGAAGCATCGTTCATTCCGTCATTCCCAGAGCTTCCATAGCACAACACCAAATAACAGAGGCCAAGTGCTATCCCGTTGTGTTCCACAATCGGTCGATAGGTTACTTGCAAACCAAGTGTGAAAGTCACTAAAGTAAAATACTTGTTGTCTACTGACTTCAACCAACCTGTTCCAGACTAGACAAGCTCGCCAATAATTCCGAAGGACATGATCTGGGGATTCTTCATAATTTGGGCATTCCGAACAGGCTGGGTTATTTGTCAGGAATAACTGGAACCGCCTGCTGTCGGTCATTAGGCAAGATTTCGCAATCAACCATAGAAGTGTTTGAATACGTGGAGGGCCTTTCCACTCCCATATCAACTTCCAAGTCCTGGACCAATTCAACCACATATGTTGCTGTAGAAGACGATAGGCGGAATGTGTTGAGAAACATCTACTAGGTTCTAATGACTAGCATAGTCTATCCTCCTCCTCGGTGATGCGAGGCGGGAAGGTGGCAGCAATCTTTAAAAGCATGTTATGAGGAAGATACATGCTGAACTCCCCCCAAGACCAATCCCCATTGTGATCAACATATTCACATACTTTCTTCTCCAATTGACCCTTCGAGACCGCATTAATAGTATGAGATAGTAAATTACCAACGACTCTGTGCACCCAATTATCATACCAGAATCGAACATGTCTTCTGTTGCCCACCGACCATGCAGCACTTGTCATCAACTTGGGAAAATTTACGCAGAGCTACGCCACAGTGGGGAGGAATCCGGTTTAGAAAGCAAACCCTGTCGAAAATCCCCACCCATCTTATATTTTGCACAAAGAACCTGGTTGCAAAGCTTTCTAGGCTCTGTGATGAGGGACCATCCTAATTTCATGTGAACGACGGAATTCATAACCTCCAAATTCTTTAACCCGAGGCCCCTAAATATTTTAGGGCAACACACTTGATTCCAAGAGACCAAATGCATTCGGCACCTCTCGCTCGTGTCACCCCAAAGGAACCTATTACAGTGACGATCAATCTCCGTAAGAAGTCCTTTTGGGATTTTCGTTGTTTGCATTGTGTAGAGTGGGAGGACGGCTAACACCGAACGTCATAGAGTCAACCTACCTGCCATAAATAGAGCTTCTGCCCTCCAGCCTGAAAGGCGAGTATGAACCTTTTGTAATATATGTGCATAGGTGGTTTTTGTAACCCGTTTATGTAGTAACGGGACCCCCAAATACTTGCCAAGGTCCATTGTTTGAGTAAAGCTTGATAATCTAGCGATGTTGCCACACATATTATGTTGGACATTCGGAGAGAAATAAACTTTAGTTTTGGGAGGACTAATGCGTTAACCCGAGGCTTCACAAAAAAGCTCAAAACAATCCAGAATTGCCCGCATGTGATTCTCCGATGCTTCGAAAAAGAGTAGCATTTTGTCTACAAAACAAAGGTGAGAAACCGAAGGTCCATCCTTACCAACCTTAAACGGTTTCCAAAGCCCAGCTCCTACCCGTGCCTCGATTAGTTGGGATAGCCGGTCCAGACATAAGACAAATAGGTAAGGAGATAAGGGGTCACCTTGTCTAATGCCTCGACTGGGATGAAACTCCTGTGAAGGCCTGCCATGCCATAACACCCTCATCCGAGCAGTTTGAACATAGCTCATGATTAACCTTCCTAGGGCTAGAGGGAAATCCGCATCATACAGAGTATCCCGAATAAGGCTCCAGCTCAACCGATCATATGCCTTCTCTAGATCCACTTTAATAGCCATATAACCCCTCTTGCCCCTCAATCTGCCCATAGAATGCACAATCTCTTGTGCCACCACAATATTATCCGAAATCCATCGCCTTGGTACGAAGCTACTTTGAAACGGGCTAATAAGTGTTGGTAGAGCTGTTTTGAGGCATTGTACTATGATCCTTGTGACTAGCTTGTAGCTAAAATTACACCAGCTAATTGGCCGAAACAGTGTAGCATGTTCAGGGTTGTCAACTTTCGGAATTAATGTAATGAAAGTGTCATTAAGACCTTGGATAAGAGACGGGTCCTCAAACACCTTCCTCACTAAATTAACCACGTTGGGCTTCACCTGGTGCCATTGGGATTGGTAGAAGTGTACATGGAAACCATCAAGGCCAGGCGCTTTATGTGCTCCCATTTGGAATAAAGCTCGATTTACCTCCATTGTCGTCACCTCCATACACATAGAGTTCCAAACAGCTGGGGGAAGCTTTTGAAAGCACCCTCAGAGAGGAAATTGGGGGTGATCCGTGACCACCTCCAGGTAAAGAGTTTTATACCACTTCACAACTAGCATCCTTAGCTCACTAGGCTCAAACATCCAGTTTCTAGTCGAGTCCCGCAATGCCTCAGTCCGATTCCTCTTCCTTCTGATCATTGTAGAAGGGTGGAAAAACCTGGTATTCCAGTCTCCCGTACTAAACCAGTCCGCCTTGATTTCTGGAACCAATGCAGCTCTTCCTGATGTGAAAGAAGATTATATTCTGCCTTAAGCTGTCCCTCCAATCTTATTAAGAACAGATTGTACCTGACTATAAGGGCACGCTGCAAACCACCTAGTCGGGCTAGTACTCTCGTTTTTTTTCAAAAAATATTGCCAAAGACTTGTCTATTCCAATCCCGCAATATCTCTTTCTAGGGTGAAAGCATGTTAGGCGGAAACTCAGAAGGATGCTAACTAAACAGAAGTATCACGGGGTAATTAGGGTGGGTAGTCTAGGCTAGCTCAAAGTGGAATGGGGTCCCGCCCTTCGGCATCTTCGGTTGTTTCTTAATACAAACAAGGATGGGATGATGATATGAGCGAACATGGGGTAGGTGTGTGACGGTGGTCGAGGGGAATGCAGAAATCCAATCTAGATTGCCAAAAGTGCGGTCCAACCGTTCAAACACCCTTCTATAACTTCGACTTTCATGTCCTCTCCAAGTGTATCTTGGCCAGTAAAAACCAAGGTCCACTAGTTTACAGTCAGACACCCAGTCCTGGAAACCAGACCTAGCATCTCATTAAAGTCTTCGGCAAGCATCCAAGGACCAGAGATCGTATGCGCTAGATCAGACAGTAATTGGAACAAATTTGTCTTAATAACAAGATATTGACGTTCACAAAAGTGCAATACCAGTCAGAATCGTTTCGACGGGAGACTTGCAGGTGGATAAAGCCACTTCCGCTAGCGACTATGGTAACCAGATTTGGGGTATCCTTCCATAAAATCCACAGACCCCTTGAGAAACCCTAAGCATCCACCTTGTGCACATTAGAAAATCCCAATTGGCGTGTGACTCGAGTAGTTTGCGAGCCACATATTTTTGGTTTTGCAATGACTACTGCATTGACCTTATTCATACGTACTATGTCCTTCAACACAGATCGAAACTTAGGTGTTGCTGTGCCTCTATGGTTCCAATAAAGGAAATTAATCATTGGAATAAAGTGAGGGAAAACCACACTAACTCGCGTGGTAAGTATTGTTATTAACAACCATTTCACCATCGCCACCTAGCTCATCCCTGGTATCTGCCAGGCAAGTTGACGTTTCAGGTACCACTGATAGCTCCCTCTCACCAACAGAAGGGGCACATAACACTCCATCCATGCTCATAATATCGTCCAAATCAGGGGGCAGGAGGGTTGAGGGGCTGAGAGACTAAATGAGTGGGAGCTGGAGGGTGAGCATGGGTGCACAACAGGATTGAACTTATTCAGTCCCTATATCGGTATTTCACCATCCAGGTGCATGGGTTGTATGTATGGCACGAGGGGCGAGGCCTCCTTAACGTGCTGTCTCTGTAGTCTGTCATACGGATAAGTGTCTGGGTCCTACAAGCTGAGCACATAAATGGGCTGAACAGTAACTCCAACTAGGCCTTGTACAACCCGTCTCCTGGATGATTCATTTGGTACTCTACCACCTCTACCGCCTCGTGCACCTAGGCGGGAACTATGCTGTAGCACTCCCCCATCTCGAGATGAGGAGTCACCGGCAGGGAGTCGGTGTTGCAAAGTAGGTTGATGATCCTCCAAGATATTGAAGCAGAATCCCGAGGTTGCCTTGCCTTTAGCATTAATGGCGACGCCACTAACTCTTCCTTAGCAAGCTCTTTTCCACCTCGAGATTTAGGAGGGCCTCGGGTTGCAGGAGTAGGAGGACGTCCGCGTATATGTTGGATCGGAAAAAGAAAGCATGCTATATTTCAAAAATCGGTAGATTTCAAAACTTTTTAGAAATCATATTTGTAGCGGAAGCAATATATCCAAATCATCATGCCAATCCATACATGATATGGTATAAGGATAATAATAAACATGGGCAAGATAGTGATATTACCGACTTCTTCGCTACAACTTTAATTCCTCACTGCGCTATCCTCTCCTTCTTCTTGTATTCAAAGCTTTTGCTTTTGAATCATTTCCTTTGTCAATCTATCCTCTCCTTGTTGTTGTATTCTCAACCAACTTGATCTACCACTTGTTCTTCTTGGACAACTTGGTTAACAAGATCCTTTGGTGGGAAAGGAGAAGAAACACTTTGGAGGAGTATTGTCTTAGAAGAAAGAAGGAAACAATGAGACACTTCTCA
>JANKOD010000006.1:21922412-21938362 GCA_026284645.1 Erythroxylum acuminatum
AAGTTTAATTGAAATTAATATTTAATTTCAATTAAATTACTAAAACGTCCTAAGCTTATTATAAATAGGCTTAAGCTATATGTAGCTAGCACTATATGCTTAACCTTCTCTGTAAAAGTTACAGAGTTCTCTCAACTCATTTTGTGGATACCGTTAGAGGCCGGACACTTGTGCGGCTACAGTGGTTGAGACGAATCAGTTTCGGAAACGGTTCAAGGGATGCATCAAGATAAAGATCAAGCTTCGGAATAAGGTACGAATTAAATTCCACTTTATTATGATTCGTGTTAATCATTTTATAGAATTAAATAGATCTTGGTTTTCGGGAAATCAAAAATCACGGAAAAAGTTTCATGATTATTCCCCTGCGGTCGAATCAGATCCAGACCCGGTTTCCCAACATGAAGAAGAAGAAATTGCAAAAGCAATAATGACTAAGGAATTTCAACATGATTTGGATCACGGAGCAAACCAAGGACGTCCACAAAGAACCCTTATGGATTTCATGAGACCAGGGTTCAATGCGATTAACCAAGGAGTAGCTAGGCCACCCGTACAACCAGCCTCTTTTGAAATTAAACCAACCTTCCTAAACATGCTTCAACAAAATGTGCAATTCTATGGACTAACGAATGAAGATCCCAATGCACATATAGTAAATTTCATTGAACTCTACGATACCTTTTGGTACCATCAGATGTCAGAGGATGCAGTAAGAATTAGGCTTTTTTCTTCTACTGTAAGAGATAGAGCAGACGCTTAGTACCACTCCCTCAACCCAGCCAATGTCACCACTAGGGATCAACTAGTTCGTGCCTTTTTAGACAAATATTTTCCCCTTACTAAGACCACGAAGATTATCAAGGAGATTGCCAACTTCCAATAAAGTGACGGGGACTCGATCTATGAAACGTGGGAACGATACAAGGACTTGCAACAAAAATGCCCACACCATAACTTACGTAAGGAGTTCTTGTTGCAAACATTTTGTAATGGAGTAACCCCACATACGAGAGGCACGATTGATGCACCTTCAGGAGGATCACTGATGAGAAAGACAGTAGATGAAGCAGAAGAGCTGATAAAGGAGATGGCGAGTAATAGCTGCCTATGGACGAACGAGCAGAGTAGACAACCCGCTACCTTCCGAGAACAAAAAGGAGTTCTAGTTGTTAATCAAATGACAGAGATGCAAGAAAAAATTGACAACTTAGCTCGACAACTCAACAACATGAAGGCTTCATCCTTAGCTTCGATAAAAGCTGTGCAACTAAAGTGTGAACTCTGTGGATAGATGGACCATGATACGGTAGACTGCTTCTTGGTGAAGGATAACGATTCAAAGCAAGTTAGTTATATGGGAGCTTAATATGAACGAGGAGGAGAAAATAACCCCTACTCTAACACATATACCCCTAGGTGGAAGAATCACCCTAACTTCTCTTGAATGAACAATGTTGGAGGACAATTCAGATCCCAAAGACAAATAGGTTTCCAATGAGATAAACCTAGTTGTTGGATAGGATTTTAGATAAAATTTAAGGTATGGAGTATGCACATAAGAGGCTTGAAAGTAAGTTTGAGCAAGTAACTAAGAACTACTCCTCTTCAATACACAATCTGGAGGTCCAAGTAGGTTAACTACCAGAGGTAATTTCAACTCAGAATGCAGGAGCCCTTCCAAGCAATATCGAATCTAACCCAAAGGAACGAATCATGGTTATTATTCAGACCTAAGAAAAGAATGAAAGAAGATGGATACACTGAAGAAGGACAAGCAAATATGAAATTCCTTCTAAGTGAGCTTGTAATTAAGCTAATCGAGGAGCCTCAACTTAAATTTTTGTACCTTATTCTAGCTCAGCAAAAGTCAAAATCAAGTAAGGCGATGAGGAATTCTAAGGAGGCTAAGTTAAACAATGTTAAGGACATAACATAATAACTACAAACGATGTTCACATTAAGGGAATCGATCAAGAAGAAGGTTAAGGAGCTCATAGCAGAAGAAAACCCTAATATAGCACAGAAGAAAGAGGACCCAAGGAATTTTTACATTCCTTGCAGTATCAATGGAGTTAAAATAGATAGGGCATTCGTAGATTTGGGAGCGAGTATTAATATGATACACTATACTTTTAGTCAAAAATTAGGGTTAGAAGAGTTAGGACCCATTACGATGCTAGTGAAGATGGTGAACAGAACAGTTCATCGGTCGAAGGGTATTATTAAGGATGTGTAAATACAGATCGATATATTTACCTTCCCCACAGACTTCTTTGTATTGGATATTAGAGAAGATGTGGAAACCCCTGTGGTCCTTGGACAATCATTCTTGGCTACTGCTTGCTCAATAATTGACGTTAATGGGGTGAACTAACTCTGAAGGTTGGAGAGCATCAAATAACCTTCACTGTGTCGAAGAATGACAATAGTTCTCCCTTACTTCCAGCTAACATCAAAGAAACAGAACCTTGAGGACAATGGGAAGATATTGAGGATCCTAGAAATGCATTTAGAAAGAAACGATAGTAGAAAAGGAGTAGGAAGGTGAAGCAGAAGGAAGGTGGAAACCAGAGCATGGTAGCTCATTTGCAAATTGTAAGTTCAATGACTGCGCTACCATTGCATGATTTATTTGAACCACCTTGAGCACAAGAAGACCGTCAAGTTATTGACGTTAAAAGAAGTGCCACATAGGAGGTAACCCATGGATTGTTAATTTCGTGTTATTTCCTTTGACATTCAGATAGTTTGAATTATGTAATTAGGTTATTTCATTCCAAATAAGGTCGGGAAGGCATAAGACTTCGACGTGAGTTAGATAATAGAGAAAGTAAGCAAAAAAGAGGTGAAAGAGCTACAAAAGAGTCAGGGAGGGATCTCAGGAATGTGTAGAAGGACAAAAGAAGAAAAAATTAAAAATCAGTGGAATTATTACAGGCCACGATCGTGGTTTGTGGAAGGGTAAAACTGTCCACACGATTTTCAGCTAAAATTTTTTACCATTTTACCCTTCCTTCACCTATATATTCATTTCATACTTCATTTTTTCACTCACTTTCATTTTAACTTTATCTCTCTAAGTTTAAAACCTCTAAACGCTCTCACTTCTCTCTAACTAACTTCCAAATTTCCATTTTATTCCAACCTCCACCTACTTGCAGTCCACTATGCTGCGCATTAAGTAGTTAGCGAAGCACAACCAATCATTATGAAAAAATCAAGTCTCGGGCTAAGGATTAAGGAATAGGGCGGTGAATTTCAGAGCACCCTTCCCAATCTACACAGAGGAGGAAGGTATTCGATTCAAATCCCCTAATGTTAAACAGATAGTAGTCCCAAAATACTTTGATTTTGCTATACTTGATAGGCTAGAATTGTGAAATAGGGTAGAGAATTTAGCAGAAAGAATTCAGTGGAGTAGGTTTATATACTTCCAATATCCTCTCTATCGGAAGCTCACCCTCGAATTCTTCACTTCCCTTCAGATCGAAACTAGCAACCCTAAGGAAATGTGGTTTAGGTTACAGGGACAACCTTATAAGCTGAACCTTGAAATTATGTATGATATTTGTGGTTTTCGTGAATCTTCCATTGTCGATCAGCACGATGATTTTTGTGCTTCCCGTTATTAGAATGAGCTCACTGGGTTGGAGCGGTATGAAGCCAAGAATGCCCATAACAACATTATACGAAGCCATGAGCACTTGTTATTACATAAATTCATGTGTCAAATGGTTTTTGACAAATCAGAAACCAACAAGTGCTCAACGAAGGAACTTTTTCTATTGTGGTGCATGAATCACAACATCCCAATGTGCACCTCCACACATGTGTTTAATGCTATTGTTGCGACTCTACGTAAGAGGAGTAACAATTTGGGTATGGGTTACTTGGTTTCTACCATTGTTGGGTACTATGGCGTGGATTGTAGTGGTTTAACGGTCTACCTCCCTAATTTTCTAAATCACCATCACTTGTGGCATGCTGAAATCCTAAAGTCCCATAATATGGAACTTTGGGACATCAGCCAAAAAAACTCATGTAAATATCAAGATCAGTCAGGCAAGTTCTAGCACAATGCCACCTCAGCAGACAGAAGAGGACTCAATTAGCTAGGAGTCCAAAGAGGAAGAAGACACAGAAGAACCTGGTTAGAAGAAAGTTCATGATACAATCTCCGCCAACACCAAAACAATTACAGATACAATTGCAGAAAATAGTAGGAGGATGAAAGAGATGGCCCGCACACAACGATGTCAGAGTCGGGATATACGCTGGATTCATTGATACTTCAAAACTCATAGTGTTCAATTTCCACCTCCGACACCATCCTCGCCTCCATCACCATGAGGCTTTGTTTCTAACTCTTTTCTTTTAAATTTAGTCTTTATTTTTGTTTTATTTTATGTTACTTCTTTGCATGTGCATTTGTTTGTCTCCTTCTCACATTGAGGACAATATGTTGCTCAAGTGTAGGGAGAGTTGTGTGTTTTGCTTTAGGTGTGAATTTTGCGTATTGTATGATAGTTTGTTAGGTTGCATATTGTGAATTGTGTGAATGTGTCGATGGCTTACATGAAATGAAATTGATTTAATTTTAAACATAATCTATTAGGTTGCGAAGAGTTATTAGCTCGCAAAATTAATGATCTGGATTCTTTAGCTAAATATGCAAGTTAATTAGGATTTAGTGTTAGTTTATCACCCTATAAGTTGTCACATTCATTTAAGTAGCTTTGCTAGTATTTTTTTCCATAAAAACGAGTAGCTAAACAACAAGGTAGGCATTAAATAATAATTAAAAATGTTTGTAAATTTTAAATAAATAACTATTCCGCTATCCTTCGGGTTATGAATAGAGCTAGTAACCAATTGAGAACGTGATATAGTTGAGTAACCGGATCAACACGCATCACAAATGTGTTCCTTCGCGTCAAAAGTCTATAATGACGTTCCAACTAAGCAGCTTAACAAAAAACATGACTTAATTGAGTAACTAGATCAACATTCATCACCAATGTTTGCCTCTGCATAAAAAGACTAAGTCTATGTCCATAAAAAATAATAATAAATGGTTTCTAATAAAACCTATCGAAATTGTAAGTAGTTTAACTTTTCATGAAAACGTATTTAAGAGTAGTTACAGAGTTTGAATGACCAAATAATTGTTAATGTGTGTGTACAATTGAAAAGGGTGAATAACTTGACATTTGGGTCTTGATTAATATGTATATTTAGTTCAGAGCTCCTAGACGCAGATTTTACATGTTAATGACTTGGAATAACTAGAATGATTGTCTGTAAAATTAAACTTGTTTCATGAAGTTGAAGGCATTGTCTCATTATTGCATTGAGTGCTTTGTGATTTAGTGTTGTTTGTTTTTTTGTTTGCTTGAGGACAAGCAAACGTTTAAGTCTAGGGATGTTGATAAGTGTAAATTGCATCGTGTTTTAGGGTATAGTCTGATATGTGTTTAACCGTTAATTCAATAATCTATTATGTGTTTATTTTAGAATTGTGTTAGCTTGTTAATTATTTATGTTTTAAGTGTTTTATGGGTTAGAACAAGTCTTTGAGCTTAAATATTATGTTTTTGAAGTACCTTGATATGTTTGCTAGTATTTTAGGGTCAACATCAAAGAACGGAGGAGTTTCGGACAAATTCGGGCTGAAACAACGACCCATCACAATCGTGATAAAAGCTCCAGATTTGGCCCACGATCGTGGCCTACATGCCACGATCATGATAGAAGGCTCAGATGTGGCTTGTGTTAGGTAGATGCGCAGATACTCTTGAACTTCTAGTTTCAAGGGATTTTTTGGACCTTTCAAACCCATGAAAAACCGTAGGGTCACCCAAAACACAAGAGGATATAAAAAGAACAAAACAAGGCACAGAAAAGAGTAACTTTTTGCATCAGCCACCATGAGAAACCCTAGAGAGAGATCGTCAAGAGATAGAGAAGAAGGTGACTCGAAGTATTTCCTGGATCAGGAGGTTTCTCGACGTCGCTACCTCCCGTCATCTATTTTAGATTGTATTTCCTGTTCTTTTCAGTTTTACTATTGTATAGAATTGGATTGAACAGTTGATGATAGGATCTAGAATGTCAAGGATGTTTAAAACTCATCTTCAAAATTTTATTCTTGAATTAATGAGAATCTGATTGTTTATGTGTTTATTGGATATTGCTGTGGTTTGATTTTGCTATTGCATAATTCGATAATAAACTGAAAGGATGAATCGAATGAAAAACGATTAAATTGGACTAACTAGAGATAGGTGATTTAATGGAAACCAGAATTAAATCAGATCTATAATTTGTGCAGAGAGAGATATTGTATAGGTTTCTGATAGTTTATTAGAGAACTTTAGAACTAATTAGGGTTTTGGATAGGTTGTGAATTGAGAGATTGCAACTTCCATAATCTGATTAGGTATAATGGTTATAACTCTGGAGAGAGTAATCAACCCTAGGATAATCTAGAACCAACAATCCAATAATTCATAATCCGTTAGGTTAGCATTAAAGATAGGTAAATTTTCCTTTCTCTCAATTGGTAATTTTCTTTGGTTGATTCTTAGGTGTGTTGCAAATTGCTTAATGATTAGTATTTTCATGTTTGATTCTTAATTTGATTGATTAAATTAAATTCTCGTATTAGTTTCGTTGCATCTTCAATTTTTGTTTTTTTTTCTGGCCTTGAATTTTAGGATTAGATTAGTTCTCACCTTATGGGATCGACACCTTTGATACTACGCTAACAAACCGTGCACTTGTAGATTATCAAGGGTTAATAATTAAAACTTACATACAACCAAACCCTAGTCAAGAAGCGTAGCTACATTTCCTGGGAGGAAATTGACAAAGATGTGGGGTGATAGGTATGTGATCTATTGTTTTATGGTTGTGAATAGAGATTATTTTATTATGGGGAACAAATAAGCAACTAAAAGAAGAACGTTATTCACTATTAGAGGTAAAGTCAGGAGATCAAAGGGTGGATTCCATAAAAAGCTACAGAAGTTGCTAAAACAGTTTAATGTTGTTTTTGAGGAACCAAGAGGATTACCCCTATCTCGATTCCGTGATCATCAAATTCTATTAAAGAAAGGAGCAGAAGCTATAAATCTAAGACCTTATAGATACTTTTGAGTGCAAAAACGTGTTGTAGAAGAGTTGGTGGATGATATGTTGCAACAAGGAACTATCAGACAAAGTGTAAGCCCTTTTTCAGCCCTGGTAATTTTGATCAAAAAGAAAGATGGCTAGTGGTGATTTATGTTGATTACAGGTCACTAAATCAATGCACCATAGAAGATAAGTTTCCCATTCCATTGGTGGAAGAGTTGTTTGATGAGTTCAATGTCATGCAAGTTTTTTCCAAGTTGGATCTTAAAGCGGGTTACCATCAAATTCACGTATATAAAGAAGATGTTTATAAAACAACTTTTCGTTCCAATGAAGGACATTATGAATTTCTTGTACTTTTGTGTTAACGAATGCCCCAGCTACCTTCCAGATCTTAATGAATAAAATCTTCAGGAAGTATTTGTGAAGGTTGTTCTTGTGTTCTTTTTTTAATGATATCTTGATATATAATGGTTCTTTTGAATTGCATTTAACACATCTAAAGTTAGTATTGCAGATTTTGCTGAAACTTTCTAAATGCACATTTAGAGTTGGCCAAGTTGAATACCTGGGGCATATCATCAGTAGCAATGGTGTTTCGATGGACCCAAAAAAACTTTTGGTAGTAGCTTATTGGCTGCAACCATAAAGCATTAAACAACTTAAAGGCTTTTTGGGTTTATGTGGATATTATAAATGATTTATTAGAGGGTATGGGCAGATAAGTAAACTTCTTACCAATTTGTTGAAGACTGTTTAGTTGGACAAGGGAGGCAACGGTGGCATTCAAAGCATTAAAGCAGTCACTAACAGCAACCCCGTGTTGGTCTCTTCCCAATGTTTTGAAAGAATTTGTGGTGGAATAGGTGTAGTATTGATGCAAGATAATCATCCTATAGCCTTTGTGAGTAAAACATTGTCTAATAAGTTTAGACATCTTTTGGTATATGAGAAGGAGTTTTTGGCAATGGTAATGGCTGTGAAACAATGACCGCATTATTTAACTGAGAAACTTTTTGTGATTCAAAATGATCGTCATAGTTTAAAATATTTAATGGATTAGAAAATCACAACCACTTCCTAACAGAATTGGACGCCAAAGTTGTGGGGTTTTGATTTTTCTATTAAGTATAAGAAAGGAGTAGACAATTCTACAACAAATTCACTATCTAGAGTGATTAGTTTTGAGCTTTTTACTTTAATGCTTTCACAAGTTAGCACTGGGTTACTTTCAAAAACTAAAGAAAGTTGGCAGTATGATACAGCCCTATAGAAAATAATTCAACAAATTTAGAAAGGGTAGAATAAAGGAATAATGTATACTTGGGTGAATGATGTTCTACGATGGAAAATTCGAATGGTGGTGGGTAATTTACCATATTTCTGTATTAAACTCATTGATCATTCACATGCTTCTGCTCAAGGTGGTCATTCAGGCTGGTTGGGAACTTTTAAAAGATTGAGTGTTCACTTTTTTTTGGAGAAGGTTACAACAAGATGTTATGGAGTTTGTACAAAAATGTGAAGTTTGTCAACGAAATAAATACAAAACTACTACTTGCCTAGGTTACTTCAACCATTACCTATTCTTCATCATCTGTGGACTGACATTAGCATGGATTTTGTGGAAGGTTTACCACTATCAAAAGGAAATTAGGTAATATTTTCAGTTATTGATAGAATAAGCAAATATGCTCAATTTTTTGCCTTTGTGTCATCTATATAAAGTTGAAAAAATTGCTAAACTCTTCATGGGTCATATTTTTAAGATTCATGGTATGCCTCAAACAATTGTCAGTGACAAAGATACTATTTTCACGAGTATATTCTGGAAGGAATTATTCCGTCTTCAAGAGTTAAGCTTCAAATTTCCACTGGACAAACGGGGGTGCTTAATCGCACCCTTAAAGCTTACCTACATTGCATGACTTCAAATTGTTTAGCAAATTGGAGTCATTGGTTATCCTTGGTGGACTGGTGGTATAACACTACTTTTCATTAGGCTATTAATGTTACTCCATTTCAATTTGTGCATGGTTTTCCACCTCCAATATAGACTCTGTATTTATTCGAAGACTTTTCTGTTTTAGCAGTGGATCAAGTGTTGGTAAATAAAGAAGCTATGATTAACATACTTCATTTTCATATTCATTTTCAACAAGCGCAACATTGCATGAAGCAAATGGTTGATCATCATTGACAGGAGAGAACATTTGTGGTGGATGATGATTTGTATCTTGAGCTGCAACCTTACTGTCCACAGAGCATTAAAAGACGTTAATTGCAAAAGTATGTAGCTTTATTTTACGGTCCTTTCAAAATTGTTCGGAAGGTAGGAGTTGTGGCATTTTGGCTAGATTTACCTGTAGAAAGTAAGATCCATCATACTTTCCACGTTTCACAGCTGAAGTGAAGAATGTCTGATTCTACAATATCTTCACCAATACTACCACATAACTTGTATTCAACTCTGAGTGTTCCAATAGCTATTATTGATCGTCGACTAGTTAATCGTAATAATTGATCGGCCGTATAAATTATAGTTCAGCAGTAGCCTTCAAAGGATAATGATCTCTCTTGTGAATTTTTTTTATGACATGTAGCAAAGATTTCCATATGTCAACCCTATGGACAAGGTTTTGGAGGAGAGGGGAAATGATAGTGGTGTGTGAGCTGAAGAGTGAAATGTAAAGAGTTAAATGTAAACGATGTAGTATTGTATATAGGCTAATAAGGAGAACGATGTCGTGTAAATAACATGCATGTTGCATTGTAATTAGCTACCATCCCCAATGGTTATTATAGTCATTATTATAACCGTTGGTGTGGAGGAGAAATGTTTAACGAATAACAGATACTGGTTTTCTCTCTCTAGATCTTCTTCTCTTCAGCTTCTCTTAATCTCTTCTTTCATTATTTGTTTCTTGGATATTTGCAATTCCTAAATTCCTATATTAGATATTCAACAATTATCTGTAACATTCAGAGTTGTTAGACATAACTCAAAGGGGTACCTTTTGTACTAGGATTTAGCGTATGCTTGTTTAGTGGGTATGAGAAAAGAGGTATGGGTATGAAATGAAAAGTAACGTTTGGTAAGAACCTATCATTAAATAGCTAATATTTTCATTCCTTGTTTTTGGGCAATACTCCATTTCTCTCGTAATCCAAAGGAACGGGAGTCATTGCTCTGTTCTTTTGGCACGCGTTTTGTTGCGACTGAATGTACTCCTCTTTCACTCTCTTCTCTATTCTCTCCCTGTAAGCAAGTAACAGATATTGTTTTCCTCTTAAGCTTTCCTCTTACCTGAGACCCACAAACGTGAGCGTCAACCAGCATCTATCTACCTTTCTCTTACATGAGACCCATAAACGTACCCTTGGTCCTATCTCTTCACAAACTAATCCCTGCAACTCACTATGGAAACAGTCGAAACCAAGAAGTAGCACTAGTAAGTTTCTTTCTTTCTTTCTTCTTCAATTTTGTTTTGTCGATATAATTGCATACTTCTCTCTTTTTTTCTACTGGGTTAGGGTTTTCAATTCCTAAATCCATTTTTCTGTACTTTCTTGAATCTTTATCAATGTCCTTCCTCCTCCACTTCATTTCTTGTTTTGGGTATTGTTTGAGTCTCTCTCTTACGCTTGAGTTGGGTTTGTTTCTTCTACTTTTGTCACTTGCTATGTGTTGTTTGTTGTTGCATCTGCTTGAATATGCACATAGAACATGCTTAAATTTCAATCTTGTATGTCGGGTTGGTGTTGAATGTCTTCAACTTGTGGGCTAAAGATAAAATTTTGTTCGGTCGATGGTCATCATTGAACGTGAGTAAGATTTGTTGGTGGACAAAATATTATGACATGATGATATTTCCTTTATTCCTAATTACACCCACCTGCTCAATTAATTAGCCTGTGAGGACTTTAGGAATTAGTTGCAACATTTTTGGTCCTACTTTTCTGGCTTTATTTCATTCAAGTGTCCGTTTCTTTTACACTTTGTTGAGATTCCTTTTGAGGAACATGTAACTTAAGGAAGAAGAGCGTGTCAAACCCATATTTTATTATTGTTGGCCATTACTCTTGTATCAAAAATATGATAATAGCCACTCAATTCATCATGTTCTTTCTCTTTTATCCAAAAATTCTTACAAGTTTACTAAAATTGTACTGCCTTTATCATCAATGAAGAATGAATTAGATTTTGAGTTTAGACCACTCGTTTAATGATATTTTAGGTGTTTAACGCTGTGTATAGTTCTCTTCCCATTAATGTATATATTTCTCTGTTGTTTGTGTCTACTTCTTATGCTCAAGACATTAATTAAAAGAGAAGGATAGGGCAAGACGCGTGATAAAAATATATTAGTTAAAATGAAACTCTGTTACATGGGGAATTAAGATCACTCTATTACATGGGGAATTAAAATGAAACTCAATAGATCTTCATTAAAAGCTATAGCTACTTGAAATATAACTTAAGAGAGGGTCGTGCTCTTTTTGGTTGACAAATACGGAGCAAGCAGATCAAGATGTCCGTAGGAAAATGTTGAGGAATTTAGAGAGTTAGAAGAGGTTACGAATACGGGTGTTAAATAATTGTTTATTATAACGCATTGTTTAGTTACATTTAACCATTTTAAGTTTTCTTTTCCTAAAATATAGAATGTATATGTTGCTTCCAGCAATTGGTCACTTAAAATACTATTATAAGAGCCATTAAACCAATGCCCATACGTGAAGCAATAACAGAATTTCTATTTAGTTTCTCTTTGTGTGAAATATCTTCTCTATATGTTAGCTATTAATTTTAAATTATTTATTCTTTTCATTCTTAATTAATAACAACACAGACATGAAAGATGAATATAAAATATATAAAAATTAACCATTTGAGTATTCCAAATCATGCGAGAAAAATAGATTAGGAAAACCATATAGTATATGATAAATAAGAACGCAACGTGTGTGATGAAACTAGGAATGCTTATCTACAATTCTTTGGGATTTAAGTTAAAGTTAACTTAAATGTGTGTGAAGTGTTACTACTAAAATGATTACTCTGAATCCACTAGCTAAATGTGTGTGAAGTGTTACTGCTGAAATATGATATGTTGAAATGTGTGTGAGCCTTCTTGATTACTCTATTGTTTCCTTATTCCTTCTGAATTTATTAGTTTGAAGTGCTACTGTTGTGATTAAATTGTTTACTCAATTTGAGCGATCATGCTTTGAAGATGTAAAAGGCATGCATTTTTTAGAATGCTTTTGTAATAACTAAAAGCTATTGGTTGAATTTGGTACTTCTTGTGCTTCAAGTATATATATGTGCTATTTATAATTCAGGGATTTACAATTATAAAAGGGTATAAAATTAACAACTAAATCGTGCTTGAATTAGAACCGCCATTCCCTGGAAGTCACTTTTGTTTATGTTCATCTAAATGTACTATTCTAGAACACGTTATATATGTGCATATATACTTATGTTGAAGTCCATCTGTGAATGTACTATTTTATAACTAATTGGTGATTTTCTCTACGAACACCCTTCTTCACATACATAATGTATCTTCTATTACAATGACGGTCTTCAAATTTTGTTTGGTCTTACATCTCCATTTGTTGCTTTTATTGCTTTTTGCTAATATCTTTGGCAATAAGACAGTCGATGTTACAAATCATATATATTTGTTTACATTAAACTATGTCTGTGTTTATGATGTAGGTGAACGACTCCAAGAATCTAACAAGATCATCAAGAAATACCCAAATCGAGTTCCTGTAAGTTCTTCATCTACACTTGCGTTTCTTAGATTCTTGAGCTCCTATTTTATACACAATATAAATGTCTCTTTATAAAGAAACAAAATTTCTTTATACCATATGATTGAACATGGAAGGAAAAGGATAGGACAACTCAATGAGATGTCTTTCAATTTTAAGTTGTGTTTTGTCTTTGGGCAAATGTTGTTTTACTGCTATTAGTGTTGTTTCACACTTATTTATCATGAAAATTTCCCATTTCATATATGCAACCCATCCCTTCTTGGTTGTTGCCTTATTGAATATAGTTAGGGTAACATCTAGTAAGTATGCTCATTCATAAACATCAATAAATGTTCTTATTCCACTAATTGAAATCTCATGTCAAGTTCATCTTGACCCTTATCTAGAACTTCTTCCTCTTCATGAAGTGGTTAAGAGTCATCTCCATAATATTATCACAATTCACAATATTTGCTAAACTATCAAATATGGTGTTCTAACTTCGAGTGTTTTGGTAGGTACATATATAGCCAATATACTAAAATATTCACTCTTTTAATCAAAAACTTCTTAGGTATTACCTTTTCAACCATTATGTTCCCTTATCACTCTTAGAATGATTCTAATATTCTTCTCTATTACTCCATTTTGTTAAAAAGTATGTAAGGTTTGAAACTCTTATTTCTTTTTGCAGTCTTACTTTCACTTTTTTGAATGTAATAAGCACTTTAACTTTTATTTCAACAATGCAATCCAACTATATCTGTTATAGTCATACATAAATAACACGAAGAATCTACTCTCATTTAGTGAAACCTTACTCATAGGTTAACATACATCATAATGAAATAGTTACAACTTTTACTTTGCTCTCCAAGAAGTTTGTAAAATAAAATCTTGCTTGCTTACTAAGCTGATGTGATTGACAAATTTCTTTAGTTTTAATCACTTTGGAAAGATGCTATTATGTTAGTAATATGACATAACATAATAGGACATGCATATATAAAAGTATTCTCTTCAAAAGACTTTCTTAACATCCTAATCAACAACAACAAAAAAAGTTTACTCTTCATGTAAATTCTCATCAATTTGAGCTCCTTTAATATCCATTATTACTCATTCACCACTAGAAAAGTTCATTCATATCCTTTATTAATCAATTGACCAAAATTTAATCTATTTTTATAAAGGTTGGGAAATAGAAGTACATCAGCTATTTGGTTTAAAGTATGCATAGGAACTGATCTTCTTCTTGATCATCTTTCTCTATTACCTTCACTTATTGTTTTATCTCTTTTCCACTTCTATTACCTAACTTTTAAATATGCATTATCTATATGTTTGACAATTATTTTCTGAATTTTTTTAATGTAGATCAACATAGCTCGCCCCCTAGTAGCGAACGACGTCATAAACTAAAGCAACTTTTGATACTTCAACAAACAACAAATAATATGATGGTTTTCTTATTTTCCATCCATTGTATTACCTATTGTTTATACCTTTAAGATAAGGTCTATGAAATTAAAACAAATGAAGAAAAAAAGGATCGATAGAATGAGATGGATGTTTAGATTAACTATGGATTGTGATAATGCCTGCATTAGTGAACTTCGTATGGATAGAGCAACCTTTAGGATATTGTGTGATATGGTAAGAGATGTCATGAGTTTAAAAGACACTAGGAACACATCTGTAGAAGGAGTTGTAGCAATGTTCATAGACACCTTAGCTCACCATAAAACGAGTAGGACAATAAGCCTACTTTTTCTCTGTAGTAAAGAAACCATCAGTCGGCAATTCCATCAAGTTCTTAATGCAATTATAAGATTGCATCATATTTTGCTCAACAAGCCAGAGCCTATTACTCAAGATTCTCAAGATGAGAGATGGAAATGTTTTCAGGTAATTGAACATTATAATTAACCTGTAACATTAATATCGTAACTTTTATGTGCTAAATCAACTTTTAGTTTTAATTTGTAGGGTTGCCTAGGAGCCTTAGATGGGACACTAATTAAGGTTATACCTCCTAATGAAGATAAGCCCTGATATCACACAAGAAAAGGATGTATTTCAATAAATGTTTTAGGCGTTTGTTGCCCAAACATGCAATTCATATATGTATTACCTGGTTGGGAGAGCTCTGCACACGATAGTTGTGTGCTTCGAGATGCAATCTTAAGGCCTCATGGTCTACGAGTCCCTCGAGGTAAATTTCTTTTACAATATCTAATTTTGTTTCTCTTTGAGTTATGCTGCTCAATCATAATGATATGTTTAATTATGAAGGATGTTATTACTTAGTTGACTCTGGATATTGCAATGCAAATGGATTTCTTGCTCTCGAGGGCAACGCTATCATCTCAAAGAATTCAATGGCCATCGACCAGAGACAGCAGAGGAATACTTTAATATGAAACATTCCAAAGCAAGGAATGTTATTTAGAGATGCTTTGGATTGTTGAAAGGAAGATGAAAGATCCATGCATCCCCTTCATTTTTCTCAATTGAAACCCAAGTTCACATTATAATGGCTTGTTCCCTTTTACACAACTTGATTTGCAAGTTTATGAGCTTTGATCCACAAGAGTCAACCACTGAAAATGAAGAGGAGAGTAAGGAAGATGGGAGTGAAGAAGAAGATGAAATGGAATACATTACACAAATTAGTCGAACTGATGAGTGGTTGACATTCAGGAATAATATGGCAACCAACATGTATAATATATGGACAACTAGATCTAATGACAATGATGTATATTAGTAATTTAAGATATGTTTGTTTCATATGCTTATTAAAATGTTTAACTATTTTGATTTCAATTAATGTACTTGAATATTGAACATCTCTGTTTGTTTACTATTAATAATATATAACATAGAGTTATTGGATTACTTTTAAAATGCACCCATGTGAACATCTCTGTTTGTTTGACTATGTGTTCGTGAGTTATTAGATTACATCGTTGTATTTAGATTTTTCAGCAAAGTTATTTTTGTTATATTTTATTTCCTTGACAACTCTTACATTGTTGTAC
>JANKOD010000006.1:21992447-22004070 GCA_026284645.1 Erythroxylum acuminatum
CAACTATTCACTTTAACTTCCATAACCCATACAAATCTACACAATTATCAAAATCATCAAAACCCAATACTTCTTTTCTCATCAACTTTCTTAAAGCACATAAACATTTCTAACACAATACATATACAAAAACCACTCATTTCATTTCATTTTATAATTCTAAATTTCACTCAAAGATCGGGGTCCAACATCTTGTGTCGTCACCTCCCTTGCAAGCTACTTACAATTATAGGTAATTTTTTTATATCGTTCAACATATTTTAGTATTTTCTTTTTTATGATTTTAACGTAATAAAGTTTGAGTTAAATGTAAAAGAGTTTTATAATTTCATGAGGGTTTAATTTTTACATTTAGTAAAATGTCATATACATTCTTTTTATACTATTAAGTATTTCATTTTTTGTGACTTTAAGTTGATATGATTTGAATAAGATACAATAGATTTTTTAACTTTATCCTTCAATTTGGTTCTTTTTTTCTTGGTTTTTATACTCATTTAAGAATTGTATTAGGTTAACAATTTGTTTTGATTTGGCTATTTGTTATCGCTTTGTTTTCTAATAACATAATTGTTAAATTGCAAGAATTGTGTTTAATTGTTCGACGTTAATGAAATTATAATAGATATATTGTTAATTTGTTAATAGATTTTACTAAATAAATGGAAAGAAATAAAAATAAGAATGATAAAAATTGTATAAAATTGAACTTTTGTTTGTTGCGTGAAAAAAATAAAAGTATTGGCAAAGGAGTGAACATGTAAATGAGTTATTAATGAGAATTATGGTATGAGAATGAATTAAAAAGCAGGTATAATGGTTTTTAAAACTTTGATTTTAGAATATAATAAAGTTGAGTTTTCAATGAATTGTTAGTTCATTATTAAATAATTCAAGTTCGATATTATATATGTAATATCCATTACCCATGTTGAGGCTAAAATTGTAAATATGAGAGATTCACCGAGAGATTAGAAATGTGTTTCATGCTCATGCATTATGTGACATGCTTATGCACATGAATGTTGAATCTTTGCACACATGAAAATAATTATACATGCACTCATTGACATTCTGGGTATATTGAATAGTAATGGGATAGATTGAGAATTGTGGTTATAATGAATGAGTAGAATGAAGTAGAGTAGAAAGACTAGAAACAAAAATTTAAGAGTTGGATTTAGTGAAGGAAAATACGTTAGAGAAGTTTACTGAGATTATATAGTATGAAATTTTAGGACATTCGGAGTCGAAAGTTAGGGTCTTTAGAAGGGAAGATGCTAAGGAGAAAAGTTGTATCATTTGTAAAGACGCTTCGTCTGTGATGACGTCATATCATCTGTGATGACGTCATATCGTTTGTGAAGATGTATCGTTTGTAAGAATGATTTGTCTATAAAGACGCTTCGTATGTGATGACGTCATATCGTCTGTGATGACGTCATTCATCTTAAGAGTTGTATCGTCTTAAGTTGACTTTGATTCGTCTACTTTCCACATTCGTCTGCTTCCCACATTTGTCTGCTTTCCTCATTCGTCTGCTTTTCACATTCGTATGCTTTTTGCTTATGTGACCGAAACTTGTTCTTTTGTACACTATTCGTCTAGATGCTATCGTCTAGTCCATTTTTGACCCTATAGGTGATAGAATTTGTCTTCAATTCGTCATGAAAGATATAGATATTGAAGTCCCATTTCGAACCCTTCAAGAATGATCTCAATCCGATATTCCTAGAGAGAGTTATGCCAATTGTAAAACAGCTTCTATGTACTGTTCATAACCTTCTTCCTGTGGTCACTGTTCATTTTGTATCGTCTGGTCCAAATTTCATTCTCTAGACAATAGAATTTTTCTCTAAGGTCTTCATGAAAGTTGTAGATCTCTAAGTATCTTTTCAAATCATCTAACAATGACCTTGATCCGACATCTCTAGTGAAAATTATGCCAATTGTCCCACAATAGGTGCAATATGAATTGAGGACAAAACCTTGTTTGATTCTTTCGGCCATAACTTTGTTATCCGACCTCCAAATGAAGTGATTCTTAAACCATTAAATTCATAAGACATTTTTCTATCTCTCCACAAATATTGGTAGAATTCTGAATTGATTTGAAAAGGATTGATTGAACGAAAGTGAGGGGATTGGTTGGAACAATAAACTGGTGTTGTTTCACAGAACATACTTCGGTATTTTAATTATATATGAATGTGTAGAATACCAAATTCAATGATTTTGGTGTCAATGGGAACATAAGACATAGGGAAACATATTTCTAGAAGACAGTGTTACGAAATAACTTCAGTATCGGGGTCAGAAAGAACATGCAAAGTTGACCCAAAATGATGTTTTATGGAAAATCTAGAAGTGATTTAATAGGTTATAACTTGTGATTGCAGTGGTATCATTGAGTTTTAAACTTAAGTATAAATTATACTTAAGTAAGTCTTAATGAAGGGAAGTGGATGAGTGGATAAGAAATGGACAGGTGTCTAGGCTTTAAAGTTAAGCTTTAATAACCTTGAAAGATAAGTTGTTGTTCTTGTCTTTATCCTTCTTGAAACTTCTTTCTTTAGAGTTCCTCCAATACAGAGTTTTTCATCAAATATTCACCAAAGTTAAATCTTTCTTTTCTCTATTTGACATCACTTCCACTTTGATCTTTCTTTCTTCTATCCCAAGAAAAACTGAACCCCCTGTCAACCTTCAAGTTGATGTACGTGGTTGTAAGAGGAACTCGGGTTCACGTGATCTGAAGATGTTAGAGCTTTAAACAAGTAAGTTGTTTGATTCTGTATTTTTATATGAAATGAAGCATCCATTATGTTAGCTCACTGTTAAATGGTTAAGAACAGTGATATTCAATTTTGCTAGAAAATAAGTGAGGAGATTTTGAGTATGCTACATATATGATCTTCTTTGGATTTAATAATCAAAATGTTATAAGAGATTGTAGAAATGATTTTTAGAGTTGAAAGATCAATGAAAAAGTGTATGATGGTGTTTAGAGCTGAGAAAGGAAGATTAAAGTGATAGCTAGAAGAAGAAAGTGAAGTAAATGCAAAGGTTGAAAATGTAGAAAAATGAAAATGCAGTAATGCAGAAAATGTGATGAATATACGTAGTGAATGTTTTTGCTTTTGATGATTATGAAAAATGATAGATTTTGATTGGGTTGTATATTATGGTTTAAACAGATAATTGATAGTGATACACATATATTCATATACATATATAGAGACTCATTTTCCTCTCCACGAAGCACATACAGATTTATATTGAAAAAAAACTAGTGGATGAGTTATTGACATCAAATTACCAAATAATTAAGTTTTTGAGTCAAAGAAATGATTGAGTGATTGATTTATGAGATGAAAATGAGCTTAAGTTATGAAATTGGTAAAGTACCCCGGATTGTCATTAAGCATGCATTGTACATAGTCCATATAACTGGTTGTGCATAAATGAGTTTTGTAACGTGTGTGAATTGTATATTGCATAAATAGGATGTGCAAGAAAAATGTCCACATTTAGGCGATCCAGAATTGGAAGCAAATGCTATTTTAGAGTGTACTGTGAGTAGACCGAGATGGTCTCACTTCATTGTTTGCTTTGTTTGAATTTTGTATTAATTGACTACTGAATCATGTTATGAATGTGATTGATTATATTGATTTTCGAAAAAAAGGTCCGAAGAATGTGATGATTGATTTGAATATTGAAGTGCTACTTGTATGTGAATGAGATGAACTAAGTATACATAACTTGATGACAAATGTGTTTTGAATGTGCTTTTGCATGTAAGTGAAAATATGATTCTTAACTTAATGTTGAATGTCGAACTACGGTCCGATGATATGTGAATGTAAGTGAATGAGATCATACAAATGTGACTAATTGATTTCATTTCATGAATGCGTGAAACATAATGGCTATTGTGACCAGAGTAGCCACCGATCAGAGCTTAAAGCTCAATGAGTGAAAATGAGCTTCGAGCTCAAAAGTGAATCAGAGCCTCAGGCTTAATGTTTAATGAGCCCTGTATCCCCCAAGCAGATAAGGGACAGTTATCAATGAGTCCTATATGGGACAGTTTGGGCACTCGCTCACAACAAAGTAATAAATAGAAAGTGGGTCTCATAGGCTCTACATATGCATAATATGATTGTTTCAATTGTATTGAATATGAAGTATGAAATGTGTAATAATGTGAATTATGAGTTATGTGATTGGGTGAGCCATCGACGATGGTCACTTACTGAGTTCGCAAAACTCACCCAAAATTTGTAAATATTTTTCAGGATCAGAAGAATACCCTGTTAGGCCAACGAGAGTATACCTACAGCATACAAGTGAAAGATAGAGGTCGGGATCAGTTCACGTCTGCATTGCATTTCTTTATTTTTTGTACTGAATTGTAATTTCAGCAAATTTTGTACTAAGGAATGTATTCTGAAGTTATTATACAATGTGTATGCGAATATAATCATGTTGTATTGATATAATGATTATAGGTGTTTTGTTTCTGGAATGAGCCCTAGTGATAAACAAACTACTGTTGATTTGAAAAATGTTTATAGAATAAAAGTGGGCCCTATTTGATGATTGAATTTCGCATATTATGTTTGTGATTGTGGTTTCAAAAGAAAAAAAGATTATACCAATTTTTCGAACGATTGAGTGCTCTAGCACGCCACCCTCGCGGAGCATAGACTCGGATATCACTCATGATGCCGAGTTCAAGGCTTGCGAGAGTGGGGTGCTACAAGAGCAATTTCCAAGCCATATCAGTAGCCAGCGATAAGCTATCCCAAGTTCAGCATACTCTTTCCTATAATCCTAGGGACTGTTCCCTTTTTTTTCGGGAGAAATCTGCTACGTTAGACTATTTGCAAACCCTTAATAATCATGCTAATATTATGAAGCAGAGGACTAGGGTTAAATGGCTCAAAGAAGGTGATAAAAAATTCAAATTTTTCTTCAACTCAATTATTATTCGAGAGAATAATAACTCTATTAAGGAAATTACCGTGCCAGATGGGAGAAAGATTAGCAAACAGGAGGATTTGTTGAAAGAAGTTGAGAGGTATTTCAAGGATTTTTATATCTCTCGGAATACAATTGTGCACACTCATCTTTTGGATTTTGTTATTCATAATAAACTATCCAATGAAGAGAATGCTTTATTAACTAGAACTGTTGAAGACTCAGAAATAGAGAAAGTTGTCTTCCAAATGAATCCTAAAAAGGCTCCAGAATCGGATGGTTTCAATAGATTCTTTTTTCAGAAAGCTTGGCCTGAGATTGGATCGATGGTGAAAGCAGTTGTTAAAGAATTCTTCTCTTCAGGAATTCTATTAAAGGAAATCAACAAAACATATCTCTGCTTAGTCCTTAAACTAAGTAATCCAGCATTTTTGGAGGAATATAGGTCTATTGCTTGCTCTAATTTCTTATATAAAGTGATTGCAAAGATTACTGCCAATAGATTTAAAATTGTGTTGGGGTCCTTGATTAGTGATAATCAAAGTGCTTTCTTATAGAGCAAACAAATAGGAGATAACATCTCCATAGTGTAGGAGCTGCTAAGAAGCTACTCAAGGAATAAAGCTCCAAAGAATTGTGCTTTCAAAATAGATTTTAAGAAGGCTTTTGACATTGTAGAATGGAATTTTATTTTGAGGCTACTTGAAGTGATGGGTTTCCCAAGGGTTTTTATTAAATGGATTGAAGCTTGTATTTCTACTCCTTCTTATGTTGTTTTGGTTAATGGGATTCCTACAAAAACATTTCATGGGAAAGGGGACTTAGGCAAGGGGATCTCATGTCTCCTTATATATTCATTTTATGTATGGAGACCCTAACCTCTCTCTTGAAACATAATACTAGAAGGGGTTCACGGTTTAAACATCACAATCATTGCAAGAAAGTCTCTTTGGTGAACTTATGCTTTACAGATGATCCCTTTCTTTTTTTCTAAGGCTGATGAGGTTTCTATCAAGCTGCTTATGGATTCTTTGAATCAATTTAGCTCTATGTCAGGATTGACTATTAACTACAATAAAAGTCATTTTGTTCTCTCTAAAAGTGTAGAATAAATGGAAGGAAGAGTCCTCTATTTGACTAGAATGTAAAGAAAACATACTCCCCTAAACTATTTAGGCCTACCAATCACTTTTAGAAGGATTCCGTTTAGTAAATGATATCCTTTTATTGAAAAATTAAAAAAAGATTGTCCTCTTGGACCAATCGTGCTGTATCCTTTGGAGGAAGGTTACAACTAGTAAATTATGTGCTTAACTCTATGTATATCTAATGGTCTTTGAATATGATACTTGCAAAGGGAGGTTTTAAGTCATTGGAAAAGTTAATGCGAAATTTTCTATAGGGAGGAGGTGTCTTTAATAAGGGATATGCCAAGATAAAGTGGATTAATGTTTGCAGACCTAAATTGGAGGGAGGCCTTGGAGTTATTCCTAATAAATCGTTTAATAAAGCTCTCTTGATGAAGAAATTCTAGTCTATCCTACAGGAAGATGACACTTTATGGATAAAATGGCTCCATGTTTAGGTCCTAAAAGGTCAGAGTATATGGTATGTTAATCTAAAGACTTACCACTCTTGGTTTCTATCACAACTGTTGAAGATGAAGGAGGAATTGGTTTATGAAATTTCATGTCAGGCAGGGGATGGAGTAAGGGCTAGTTTTTGGTATGATGACTGGACAGGAAATGGACAATTAATTAGCAATCAGATTGTCATTCAATCACTAAGACACTTTCCCTCTATTGCTAAGGTTAAGGCCTTTATTAGGGAGGGTGAGTGGATGGAACTCCCGAGAGAAATTCACTACCTTCAACCCAACTATTCCCCTAACTTATCGCTATCTGACATACATATTTGTAGACCACCTCATTCATCCTATGGCTCACTACTATAAACAAGATTAGTATAATCGATAGGCTCGCTTTCTTAAATTCCACTGAGGTTTGTGTCCTGTGTAATTCAGGACAAGAGAATAGGGACCATCTTTTTTTTTATTATCCCTTGTCTACAGACATTTGGTCTTGGATAAAACATAAATGTATGTGTTCCCTAAGCACATTCCAATTCACAGAGATATTGCAATGGTTTATGATAACTTGCATTTTGTGCATGTTAATTGTGTGTGTTTTATGCTCTTTTGATATGCTTATGTGATGTTTTGCTTGTGTTTCTATGGCAATTCGTGTCTTTGTATGTTCTAGGTGATGAAATACCAAAGTGATGCGCTTTGGAGTGAAATTTGGCTGATCTGGAACTGGACAGGATTTCAACATGACCATATTGAAGGTGATGCGACGCTGCCAAATTGTTACCTGCGAATTTCGGATTAATTGCTTTGGGATTTGAGCCTGAATGACACAACCCTTTTTGCTAGTCGAATTCAAGTCATTTTGTAGCCCATTGGAGCTTTATTTTGATATTTAATTGGGTCCCACTTTGTTTATTAAAAATAAACAAAAAACCTAGCCTATAAAAGGTCCCACTTTAGGAAATTAAAAGAGAAGAGTGGACGGCAACAGCGAGGCGAGGCCTTGGTGACTGGAGCTGCAGGCGTGGACCAGCAAAAGTGCATTTTAGGAGAGCTAGAGCTGGTTTGGTCACAGGCGTGAAGATTGTGGACATTGTGCGTGCGTGCAATGAACAGTGAAGAACTCCAATATTAAATGGTCAAATAAGCTATAGTAGATAGAGAATAGTAGACGGCAATAGCTTTTGGTGGAGGGGAGAGAAAGACAACGACTCTCCTCTAACAACATATTCTTTGAATAATGCTATGCGTGGCTAACCTTTTAATCTAGACAAGGTATTCAACTTTGATTTATGTAATTCGTGAGACTTCTTTGATTTAATTGCTTTTGTTTATCTCTTATGTTTGTTTGATCTTTACGCTTTAATCGATTTATTATCACTGTGTTTGTTGATTAATGAGGCCTGTTAATTGATCAACTTGGTGATAAATTGCTGAATATATTAGTTAATCCGTGATTGCTGTCTATCGAAGTGGCGAATTAATTTCAATTAAGAATTAATGAGATTAAAGAATTTAGTCTAAATGGATTGCGGCTTTTCCTATTCTGTTGGCTAAGACAAAGGTCCATTAGAGCCTATTGCTGCCATAGATTATATTCTGCGAAGCTTTACTCTAGAATAGTCTAATTGGTTAGGGTAATAATCTACAGAGCTTTACTTGAGTTATCAAATAATTACGAATGGATTAGTCGATATGTGCTGTTCACTATTTGCTATAACTTTGTCCGTAAGAATGAACATAATTTATATTTTTGAGTCTATGATCGAATTACAGTATTAAATAGAAGAGTACCTTGGCTAGGCTTTTCTTTATATTGTTTTCAATCTTTATTTTTAATTTCCTTCGACGTGATTTCGTGTTCTAAAATCAATCATTCCCATATCAATTATTTTCATTATTATTATTATTTTTATATTATTATTTTATTTTTATTTTCGATTTCGCACAAATAAATAATTACTACACTGGTCTCTGTGGTTCGACCCTATTCACCACTTTACTCGCTTAAGTGTTTTAGAGTAGGAATTTATTTTTGATTGGTTTGAGACGCCATCAAATTTTGGCGCCGTTACCCGGAACGAGTGTTCAAGTTTTTGTTTGTTTGCGTTGCTAATCATTTTTTCATCTTTCTAGTTGTTTGCATGCGACATTGTGTTTTTGCAGGTGATTTATTGTTTGATTCGAAGATAGAGAAGACCGCAAAACTACTCAGGAAAGCCACTAAATTGCGTAAGAGTCAAGCTTTTACTTCTGAACAAGTCTTGCCTGACCAAACTGAGAATTTGCCTGCCTCTGAGACCGATTTATTGGAAGATTTTGAAGAAGCGGAGATGGCAGATCAACAACCTATTCCACCTGTGCAACCAGCCATAAATCGAGCTCTTGCAACTCTGAGGGATATGCTTGCACCACTAGTAGAGGATCAACCTCTATGTATATAGTATCAGGCTATAAATGATGGGTTTGAGTTAAAGGCTGGGTTGATTCAAGCATTATCGAAATTTCATGGGTTACCTTCTGACGACTCGAATAGGCATCTTAAGGATTTTCATGTGGAATGTTCTGGATTCAAACTGTGAGGAATAACAAAGGATCAGTTGAAACTGTGTGCTTTCCCTTTTTCTCTAGAGGGTGCAGCTAGAGACTGGTTGTACTATCTTCCGCCTGGGACAGTGAATACATGGCCTGATATGGTGCGGTTGTTTTTAGAAAAATACTTCCCAGCATCCAGGGCCGCTAATTTGCGCAGAGAGATTTGTGGCATCAGACAAAGAGATACAGAAAATATGTATGAATATTATGAGAGATTCAAGAGGCTTTGCGCAAGTTGTCCTCAGCACGGAATTACAGAGCAGCTCCTTATTCAATACTTCTATGATGGGATGTTACTAAATGACAGAAAAATTCTTGATGCTGCTAGTGGGGGAGCTATAGTGAACAAAACGCCTCAGGAGGCCAGAAACTTAATTGCAGCAATGGCTGCAAATCTTCAGCAGTTCGGGTATCGGTCGGACACACACAGTCGAGGTGTCCATGAGCTAAGTAGTTCTAAACTCAAAAGTAGACTTGAAAAGATTGCTGAATTATTGGAGAGACAAGTTATTAATCCTTCGAATGCCAATAATGTCAATGCAATTGTTGTAACCAAAGGACCACAAGTCCCTATTTGTCAAATTTGTGTATTTCAGGGTCATTTTACTGATGATTGTCCGACTCTACAAGATGATACTGTGGAGGCTAAAGTTAAGGAGATCAATGATAATTATCAGTCTCAAAGAAAATATGATCCCTATTCGAATACTTACAACCCAGGTGGAGGGATCATCCCAATTTGAGATATGGGAATGGGCAGCAAGGTCAGAGTAGTCAGCAGCGTCAGCCTCAGCTGCAACAGCTGCAGCAGCAGCAGCAATATCCGACACCTAATTATGGAGACCAAATTTTCACCTTGGAGGATCTCATCTCACAGTTGACTACGGCTCAATTGACGACCAATACACAATTACAGAGTTTGGTCAATTTCAGACTGATTCAACACAATTTCAGGCTCAGACTAACACAAATTTTCAAGAGCTGAGGGAGCAAATTAGTCAATTGGCCGCTGCACAGAATCAAGAAAAATTGCCTTCCCAGCCTACTATCAATCCTAGGCAGAATATCAGTGCCATTACCTTGCGTAGTGGAAAAGAAATTGAAAGTACTGGAGGGTCGCAGAAACTTCAACATGACACTGTTGAAACTGTTGAGCCAAAAAAAGAAGCAGAAATCGAGGAAATCGTGACAGCTAATCCAAAAAGGCCACCATTCCCACATAGGTTGGCTAAGAAGAAGAAGTTGCAGAATGAAGAGGAGATCTTAAAGATTTTTTAGAAAGTGGAGATCAATATCCCCCTTCTCACGTTGCTTAGACAAACACCAAGGTACTGCAAATTTCTGAAGGACTTGGTTGCTGGCATGACCAAGATGAGAGGCAATCAGTGTGTGGTGATGAGTGAGAACGTCTCAGCAGTGTTGCAGGGCAAGTTACCAATAAAGGAAAAGGACCTAGGTATGTTTACCATTCCTTGTAAAATTGGCAATGTTAGTATAGAACGGGCTATGCTGGATTTAGGGGCTTCTATAAATCTTATGCCATTGTATTTTTGTACTACATTGAATGCTGGTCCATTGAAGCAAGATGGTGTGATTTGAACACTGGCTGATCGCACCATTAGGTACCCCGAAGGATTGTTAGAGGATGTTTTAGTACAGGTAGATGATTTGGTATTTTATGCAGATTTTTATATGATGAGAATGGAGGATGAGGGGTCACCTGCGTCTAGAATGATGTTATTAGGACACCCATTTTTTAGCACTTCTAGGACAAAAATTGATGTTCACGAGGGGACTTTAACTATGGAGTTTGATGGTGCCAAAGTTACATTCAATATTAATAATAGCATTAAGCATCCTGTTGATTATTGTAAAACTTTTACTGTTGATTGTATTAACCCCTTGACCGAGAAAGTTCTCAAGTTGTGTGTTGATGATTTTTTGCAGGCTGCGATAACTAATAACATTACTCCTGCAAAGCTATCAGAAATCGAGACTGAATGGGTAGTTTCGAAAGGTATGGTCCACGCAGTATATGATTTACAGGCGTTACAAGCTGCGTCCAGCATGTTACAGCAACCACTGAAGCTTGACGGCAACAAACTACTCCCTTCCATTCTTCAGCCGCCGATATTGGAGCTTAAAGCGTTGCCTGCGCACTTCAAGTATGTCTTCTTGGGGGAGGCCGAAACATTACCTGTGATTGTTTCCAATCAGTTGAGCGATTTGGAGGAGGAGAGGCTTATCCGTGTACTCAGGGAGAATAGAGAAGCTATTGGATGGTCGATTGCAGACATCAAGGGAATCAGCCCTACCATTTGCATGCATCGAATCCTGTTGGAGGATGATTGCAAACCCAGCAGGCAACCTCAGCGTCGATTGAATCCACCAATGATGGAGGTTGTAAAAAAGGAGATACTGAAACTATTGGCAGCAGATGTGATCTATGCTATT
>JANKOD010000006.1:22004170-22025662 GCA_026284645.1 Erythroxylum acuminatum
TGAAATTTCAAAGAAGTTACATAAATAGTAACTATACAAATTCACTTTTTCAATTATAAAGATGTTACCCATAATACTTACATACACAAAACCCATTTCACGCTTTAACCCCCAAATATCACTGCAATATTACCCAAATACAACACTAATTTCCTTATTTAACAATTCTGATGTCCAATCAAAGTTCGGGGTCCAACATAGAGAGTTTTTCCAAAGTTCCTTAAACCATAGGAAACTTTTATGTCTTTTACACATTTTTATGTTTAGTGATATTAATAAGTTATTTTGTTAAAGATTTAAGTAAAAGATGAAAAATCAAGTTCAATAGAAAAGTAAAGTAAGCAAATGAGCTAATTGAATCAATTGAGTAATTAAAAGATAAAGAAAGAAAAAGTAATATGGAGCCTATACACCAGTTAAGAGAGTTTCAAGGCAATTCAACTGAAGAATAAAAATGAGGGATCCTTAAGATATAACAAATTAATGTAATATTTTTATAGCCTTATTTATGTTATTTTAATAAATTAAGAGCTCAAACATTGCATCATCATTTACATTTAGGTATAAAGCATAAATCATTTTATAATTAAAAGAATTTCTTTTTGAATTTTAAAGAAATCTTCTTAATTTTCAAAAAGTTTTTTACTTTTAAAGTGGTTCTAAATCAAATTTTTATCAAAATAGGATGTTTTGATGCTTTTGAAAATTTTGAAGTGTTAAAAATTGGTGACTTAAAGTGTTATTAGCATTTGATTTTTGGTAAGGATTTAACTAGTATATATTTTAGTTTTGGTTAGATTAATCATAGAACAAAAAGTTACATGACGAGTGTAGTCTATTAGGCGAAGGGATATCTTAGTTGAACAGACATAGACTAGTCGAAGGTGTGCAACGATTAGTCAAATGTGCCTAAAAACTAATTGCTATAATGATTAGTTTATATGTTTAACGAATATTTGAGTTAATTTTGATATAAATAGGCTACAATTGACATGTGAAAAGAACCGTTGACATATTAAAGATTTGTTAAGAACCTTTGACATATTATATTAAAGATTTACATATAATATATTGAACCTTAATTTATTAGTGTAAGCAAGAAAAAGAGGTTTTTTGTTATCTATAATTATGCTAGTGTAGCCATTGTGGAAATTACTTGGACTACACATTATGAGTGATCTTCTTGACATTGAATAAGATTCGTAAATGCTTATTCTTCATCTTTAGAAAAACAAGATGATTATAACGGTCTTTCTCACCTGTGACAAAGAAAATATTATATGGAGAGTTCCTCTTCACTCATTAAAAGAAGATATTGAATGTTTTAGTCAAATAATTATCAATTGATTCTTATTTATTTTATCCTACTTTATGTTATTATTATATTTATTTTGTGATTATTTTATATGAATTTTCATTAGATTAAGATATTCATTCATTAAGTTTTAGATATAACAAAAAGTGAGCATACAATTCACCCCATATGTTACCATTTGAAGACCAACAAATTACTACTTTATATTACTTAAATAAGCTAATTGTTACATGAAAGTAATACTGTAAACCAAATTTGTTATTTTAAATGGTTTTAGAATAATCATAAAAGGTAAAATATTTGAGACAAATGTTTTTAAAAATTAACCATTTAGTAATGTTTATTAATTTAAAAAGATTCAGAAGGGAATTTGCAATTATCTACTTATTTATTATATACAAACTCAATTTATAATAACTTCTCAAATAGAATGATATATCATTACTTAATCAACAATCCCTTAAAATTATTCTAACAATTTAAAAATATATTAAGTATGATTATATGTAATATATTTTTTAATCAACCAGAGGTAGCACCCTGGAGGGGATGGATACCTTATTTTATTAACAAGAAAAGCGAAAATTAAAGAGCAGGGAGCATAAACTTGACCTGCCTGAAACAATTAAAGTTGGAATTAACAAATAAACAGCACTAGATGCCGACCATCAAAGATGTGAAAATATATATAAAAAAAACGCTAATATCACTATTATCTATTATAGGTAAACAATTCTAACTCTTAGTGAAGGCAAGTCTGACCTATCTAAAGTTAATATACCCCTCAAGGAATGAGGTATCAGTGATTGAGTATTGTAGTTAGTCAAACCTTCCAACAAACTTCCCAGATTTGCCAAGAAATATGTTGTTTCATTTGCCTCTTTATAACAATGAAGAAACCATCCACAAAAGAGAACCTTAGCACCTCAGCTAACCAATCTGCTAACTTCCATGGAATCTAAGCTCTACCAAGGCACATGTCAACCAAAACTTTAGAGTATAACTCAACTATTACCTGAGAATTGGCTAATAATTCAACACAAAGCCTCAATCCTTATAAAAGAGATTATGTTTCTACTTTTTGACTTGTAACATGTTGCATAGGGAACATGAATGCCAACACACACCTTCTTAACTCATCACGAACAATCCTACCACCTCCACCTAGCCTTGGGCTCCCTCTCAACGAACCATCAATATTCAACTTTGGAAATCCCAAGGAGGGTTTACACCAATGCACTAAAGAAACCTTGAGGGGCCGAACATATCTTTCAACAGCCTCCACCACATCTTGCCACTGTTTACTTGAAATGACTAAAGAAAGAGCATCCTGTAAAACATAAGAGCTAGAAAGAGATAGGAGGAGGTGATCCATCAAATTTTGTCGAGCAACGCATCTTTCAAATACTCCAGCTAACAAAGGATGGCATCACATGAAAGACTAGTCTCATAGCCGAATTGCCTCCATCTGACCACCACCGCATTAACATATCTCTATACCTAAAGCATGGATCCGCTAAACCGAAGGGCATAACTAAAAATCACCAAAGGTGCCTAGCACAATCACCAAGAAGGAACACATGGTCTAGAGATTATCATTTTGCCAACAGTTGTATCTCGAAGGTCTAAGAATCCCTAGCCTTCACAGGGGAATATCCTAAGGAAGCTTGTTTTTCCACAAGCGCAGCATGAAAATTGATACATTCATAGGAATCCCTTTATGCCATATATTACAACCTATTATAGTTCATGTACCCACATCTCTAACACGATTATATGAAAAAGTCATCAAGAACTCCCCAATGGTGGTGTCCTTCTAAATAAGTTTATTACCAGAATGGACAATACAATCTTGAATCTGCTCACGAATAGCGAGCATTCATTTCCAAGTTAGAGAGCCCATCCGTCTAAGTTGAATCTCCTCCAAATCGTCTCGAGTCCCATACTTAAACACTGGGAAGGATGCCCATAAAGAATTAACTACTAGATATTTCCACCACAACTTAGCTAAGAAAGCCAAGTATATGTCATACAAATGCCACAAACCAATACCATCTTCCTCCACTAGAAGACATAATGATTTCCATGCAACCCAATGATGCTTAAGCCCTTCTTCACCTACCCTCCATTGAAAATTTGCAAATATTTTCTCCAATTTAGTCAAAATCCCTTGCGGGGGGTTCGCTGCAGCCAAGACATGCAATGAAAGAGAATGTAAAACTGATCGAAGCAGAGTCAGTCTTCCTTCCATTTAGAGCAGATTACTTGCCAAGTGAGAAATTTTATGAGTGACTTTATCTACCAATCTATTAAAAAACTCAAACCTTTTCCTTCCCTAATAAATGGGGAATCCAAGATACGTGAGCTAAGATTAAAGACGCTAGATAACAATGATATGCATAATCAAATTTTGTCTTGTCTGAGAGCATTTGCCTATATAAAAACCACTTTTATTAGTGCTAACTAACTAGCTAGAACACCTTTCATATTCTTCCAATGCCTGCCTGACTGCTGTGAGGGACAATCTTAGCCATACGTAAAAAACAATATAACATCAACCTAGGAGAGATGTGTCACCCTAAGACAACCCCTAGGAATAGCAACTACAGTTGTTTATGGAAGATCATTCAGTCCTCTTGTCAAAACTTCGGCCCTAATAGTAACAAGAGCTAGAGATAAGGGGTTACCTTGTCTCAAACCTCGTGATGAGTGAAATATCTTGGTGGCACTACATTTACCAATACTGAAAACCAACAATTTGAAATCAAACTCTAAAACCAATCTATAAATTACTCCCAAACCTAAAGCGGCGCAACACTTTAATTAGAAAAAGCTAGGACACTCTGTCATATTCCTTCGTCATATCTAACTTAAGTAATACATTTGTACCTCTTATCTTTTTGTTCATACCTGAACATATTTCTTGAGTCAACAAAGTGTTATCAAAAATTAATTGCCCAGGTAAAAAAGTCACTTATTAAGGAGATATAATTTTTGGCATAATCAAATGCAGCCTATTTACGATCAACTTAGAGATCACCTTTTGAACGAAGTTACATAAACCAATTGGCCTATACTCTGTAAAAGACGATGCATTGACAATCTTTGGAATTAGTACCAGATTGGTAGATGTGTAAGTTCTAGGAAGGTCTCCTCCCATAAAGAATTGTTGCACTATGGTCACTAAGCCGCTTTCCACTACCTCCAAACAATGAGTAAAGAACTTCCCACTGAAGTCATCTGGGCCTGCTGCACTGTCAACATCCATTGCCCCTATCACCGCAAGAATTTCTTCTAATACTGGCATTTCTTGTAAGTCTTCATTCTTAGCATCCAACAACACCAACTCAATCACCCTATTCACCAAGATGTCTGTAGCATCTACATCATTTCCCTCATTTTACAATAAATGGCTAAAATAATGAACTCCCTCAGCCTGAATACCCTGAGAGTCACTAACTCATTCTCCATCATTTCCTTGCACTCAATGAACCACTGAGTGAATCCTTCTTTCTTTTACAGTTGTATGGAAGAATTTTGTATGTGAGTACCCTCCTTCATCCACCGAATCTTAGTTATTTGATGCCAAAAATATTCTTCTTCCAATAACACTTGTTTGTATTGAGCCCGAGCTAGATGATAGACCTCCCTAACAGCTCCTAAGCCCTCTTCTTCTAGTAGTCTTTCGTTGACCAACAATTCATCTTTAGCCTTCCTAACATTCAGCTAAAAATTGTCGCATACTTGTCTATTCCAATTTTTAAGAATCGACCTAAGTCTCTATAATCTTTAGTTATACTGTAACAAATGTAAGATAAAATTACATTTGATACAGTATAACTAAAGATTATAATTTACTACTAAAGCTCATTTTTTATTATTTAAAAAATATTTAATTTTTTATATTAGTAAATTTAAAATTATTACTGTGTTGATATTTCATAAATTATTTATTTAAAAGAGAAAGGATTAAAAAAGGAGTGGCTTCTAATGAAAAGAATAATATTAATAAAATAAAATAAAAATGTTAAGTATTTTTAATCTAACAAAAAATATTGAATTTATATAAGAAACATGAAAACTATTCAATTTAAGGTTGCTTCTCCATGTTTGTGGGTGACCTTATCTTTGGAGCTTAATGTCAATTTATTAGCTAACTATTTAATAATGAATTCTTCTTTATACATTGTTGAGACACTAATTATTCTAACTAAATTTTGCATAAACAAAGGCAACATAGAAAATAAACAAAACAAAAACATATAATTTATGTGGTTTGACCAATTATGTAAACTACGTTCTTGGGTGAGGAGATAAACTTGTTTTATTATTGTGAGAAGAACAACATAAGGAGAATAGTTTAATAACCACACTCTTTATACAACTCTTATCAAGGTACTTATATAATATATTTACATGTAAGAAGTCTAAGGATAATCTAACTTTATATTCATAGAAGTTTAAGGTCAATTAAATTCTATTTATATATAAGCATAACAATATTAAAACTCTATTTCTATTTATTCTTGAAAATCATATCACAAGTTTGGCACTTATCTTATCTTAATTCTAATGTCAATTTGCTTCTTACTCCTTAACGTCTTTAACCAATATAAGTCTAATGCCTATCTCTTTAACATCTCTAAC
Organism: Erythroxylum acuminatum; assembly: GCA_026284645.1. NCBI lineage: Eukaryota > Viridiplantae > Streptophyta > Magnoliopsida > Malpighiales > Erythroxylaceae > Erythroxylum > Erythroxylum acuminatum. The sequence goes on from JANKOD010000006.1 coordinate 22,010,133, forward strand.
TAGTATAGGTCTAGTGCCTATCTTCTTTGCCTTGACCAGATGCAATTAATTTTTTGATGTTATGAAACCTCACATCCTTTACCATAGCACTCATCTGTCTATCTTTCTCCTAACTTTCCTTAGTCTCTTAAAAAAAATTGTAGCACATCACTGATAGTAAGAGCATACACAATTGAGTCTTTCTAACCATGTCTCCTTGGCTACTTAATACTCCATCTCACTGTATCTTTAGTTATATCATGCTAATGCTTTCTTCTTAATATTATTCCATTTGTAGAACCAAAATTTTCAACTCCCTTAACATATATTCTGGTTCCACTTGTATGACTTTTAAACTAGTACTACTCACTATTACTCTTATCACTTTCTTTTCATATATTTTCTCTAACATATATTGCTCCCTAAAAATTAAATCGTCAAAGGCTATCATAGACCTTTTACTAAGAGTATAAAACTTACAAAAGTCTACCTTCTCATATTTGTCACTTTTTTGTAAGCTCTCCTTATGAAGTTATGTCATCTTTCGCTCACCGAGATGATCTTGTTGCATATAACATATCTTGAATACTATCATTATTCTGATTTAAAGATTGAGAGACATCCACCAAATATATTACTGTCTATCTTATTAAGAAATATATAACATTGTAATTTTTTTCACCATATTCAACACATCCTTCACCACCTTAAACTACTTATCATTAAAACTTATATCTTTGACTATTAACATTACCTATAAAAATTAATTTTTTTAAACTTAAGAACACATTAGGCATCCAATATTCTAATAATTCTATCGTACATTTTGATCTACATTAGAACTACTGTCTTTGACAACATGCTCTCCATCATTACCCAATTTGACAATACCATTACATTCTTTTAGAAAATAGAACTAGTTCGTATTGAAAATCATATGATAACATTCACCCATATCTATCATCCATTAATTTACAGAATTTAAATTACTCACAATTAAAACGTCACTGCCTCTTTCATCCTCTTCGTAAAAACTTTCTTGCACCACATCAACACGTATGTTTCTATCTATTTCTTTTTTCTTGTGTTCTTTCTCTCACTTAGATAGATCCTTTTAGAAGTGACCTCTTTCTTTACATTTTAAAACATTAAACAGTTTTATCCTTCTATTTAAATCTTGACTTTCTCCTATTTCTATTATCATTTTCCTTGTACTTACCTCTACTAATGACTAGATCTAAATCTGATCCATATTCATATATGCCAAAGACCTTTTTCTTCAATTCTTTATATTGCATAACATTTTTCATATCATTCACAAATATAGTCTCCCTACCATATAGTATAGTATCAACAAAATTTTCATATGAATTAGTTAAGGAACATAAAAGGATTATGGCTTAATGTTAATTTTCAATTTAAACCCTAACAGCCTATAAATCCAAGATGATTTGATTAAAATTAATGATATAATATTTCACTTGTGTACTATCTATTATCCTCAAGGTATACAAATTCTACTTTTCATATAAAGGATTATAAGTGATTTCTTCTAATATTTACTTTCAAGTTGTTTCTATAATGAAATAACATTTATTTCATCAACTACCTCTCTCAAAACCTCGTTTCTCAAACTTAATAGTATTGCGTTGTAAACCTTTTATAAAATATTTTCCTTTTTCAACACCCCCAAATTCTTTATCATTTTTCTTCTTTTTCTAATGTTGTTGTGCATCGCTGCTGACAAGAAGCATCCTTATCTTTACCATCCATAGAGTAAATAACTCGATTTATTAAATTTGTTAATATTGAACATGTGAAAAGACATCATAATAGAAAAACCTTAGCTCTGATAACTGTTAAGATACCAATAGCTCCGATACGTGCAAACAAAAGTAATATAGGAAGATAATAAACGAAGCAAAAATATAAAATTCATGTGGTTTAACTAATTATATGACCAAAGTCTACGGGTAAGGAGAGAGACTTATTTAATACTATAAAAAATATAATACAAAGAGAATAATTTGACAACCACAATCTTTATATAACCTTTATACAGATATTTATAGACTAGAGTTATATGTAAGAAGTTTAAGGATAATACAACTTTATTTCCACGTAAATCTAAAGTCAATAAAATTCTACTTGAAGCACAACGACATTGAAACTCTATTTATATGTATCTTTGAAAATTATATCACAAGTTTGACATCTATCTCGCTCTTGTCACTAGTATCGGTCTACTTCTGACTCCTTAATATCTTAGATTGTTGTGAGTGTAATGTCGGTTTTACGTGCCTATTAGACATCAATTAGTCAAAGGCGTAATGACGATAGCCCGAGGGGAGTTATGTTATACAAGACACATTTAAAGGTGTGTGGTGGTGAAGAACTATACACAGCTGAAGAGGAATCTTCACTGAATATGCGGCATCAACAATTAAGACACATGAGTAAGAAGGGATTAAAGCTGCTGGTTGGAAAATCCTTTGTCTCAGTTAAGAACTCACAATCACTTAATCCTTGCAATCATTGTTTGGCTAAAAAGCAACATAAATCTCTTTTAAGAGAAGATTTGCTAGAAGTTAGAGTTATTAGAGTTGGTGCATTCAAATGTCTGTGACTTTATTGAGGATAATGAGCAGAGGAAGCAATGAGATACAAAAGCTGATGAAACACAACTTCGAAGGATGATAAAGGAGAAAAGGCCTTCTAGAAGGTATCCAAGTTTAGATTACCTGTTACTTACTGCTGAGGGGGAGCCTGAGGATGTACAAGAGGTTACATTTTATGAAGACGTTAGATATCATTAGTTGAGGTCCGTGATTTGAATGGTGATGATATGTCGATTAAAGTGGTTCCTAGAAATAAGCATGGGCATAGTTGTAAGCTTGTCGGATGAATCTCAAGTAGGTGATGGAGAATAGCATGTCTTCCACATATTTAGGGTGAAGGGAGAGATTATTAAGTGTCCAGCCTTATTTTGAGATCTTTGATGATGTGGGAGATAGGATCACAGTAGATAGACATCACCTCTAAAAGATAAAGATCATGTGGGAGGATCATGTGAAGATAATGGAGATCTTCATGGATATAGATGTATCATTCCTAGATAGATGTAATCTCTTATCTTGTTAGTTGGGATGTAGATAAATCCTATCAAATAGAGTCTTATCTGGATGAGGATATCATCTTATTAGATAATGTGATATAATTTGATTAGTAGAAGATGTGATCCAGCTAGTTAAGTTCAGTTAGGATTTTGAAGTTATTTGACAAGCCCCTCTCCTGAAATGACTAGACGGCCTGCCGGTATCTCACGAGTGCCCTCCAGTCGATGTGTGATCCAACTGGAAAGTTCCAGTGGAGCTAGGCCTATTGCTCTTTTAACGAAAAACCTTAACTCAATATTAATAAATATAAACATCGGAATTTTTTTATTATGAGGTTTTATTTTAAAACATAAAATATAATGTAAGTTAAATGAGTTTAGTAAGTGTTAGATTTTTTTTTCCAAATCATATTTAACAATTTCAACCTCCCTAAAACAATTTCATTTCATTTCGTATAATACAATACCAATATAAAACATATAAGCTTCTTGAAAACAAATTAAAATTACTTTTAAATTAAATAATGGCAGCATTATTAATTTCATAAATTTTCTTACACAACATAGCCCACCACTATTTTTTACCACACAGTACCCTAGGTATCAAGTCACGAAGCTAGTTTTACATTGCTTACCTGAAATTGTTAACCACTAGTTGCAGAGTTGGTTTTACATCACTTATCCGCAATAGGTTAACCGCTATAAAGCAATAGTTACAGAACTAGTTCTACATCGCTTACTCTTAACAATTTTGACTAGCTCTATATATACCACCCATTGTTAGTAACTGACCCCCTAGACACTGCTATGCATATTTTAGGATACTCTGATCGGTAAACCTTAATACCATCAAGGCGTACCATAGGCTAAAATTTTAATTTTCTTAATACCTTAATTTTTGGTATAGAATTTAAACCACTTGGTAAATAAAAAGCAACTCATACATTTACAACTCATATTATTTTCGAAATCAATTATGGGAGGATTTTATATTTATAACAATACTAATACAATTCATGATCATACAATTTAATGCATAATTTAAAATTACATGTCATCAATTCTTTTGCAAAGAATTTATTTATATAAAATAATTTAAATGCACGCACTATTTTGTAAATATATCGCCAAGCACACTCACATGTTTTGTGCCTCTCCTTTATCTACAAAAATCACATTTCGCTTAGGAATTTATTTCCAAATTCGAAAATAAGGTATTAAAACTATATTTTTGGTTTAACCGAATTCGAGATTAGTGTTTAATCATGTAACACATAGGTTAATCTTATTTCCACTTTAACTTCTGTAAGCTAATCTATTGTTCTCCATTTCAAAATCTAACTTCGAAAATTACTTAAATATCATCTTTTATCCACTCTAACTTATCAACTTCTTCAAAACACTTTCTCACCTAATTAATTCACTATATGGCCAAATATGTAATGCTATTAATGCTAACTTTTTTTCCATTTGATTTTTCACAATAATAACCTTAAGATTTTGGCTTATTTACACTATAATCATAATCAAACTTCAACAACTCACACTAACAACTACATTTCCTATTAAGGTCGAATTGCCCTCACCACATGTGTGTGTGTGTGTGTATATATATATAATTATTTCATTTTCTTTTCAATTTTTTCAACACAATTTACCTAAGATCCATGCCATCAAAGCCATCAATCAATTTCATTTTTATTTTCAACACACTAATCAGCTTCCTACATATATTAATTGAAGTCCTAACATATAAAAATGAAATCAAACCAATTTTAATTACAAAAACCTAAACTTGACCAATTCTTTCAAGCTTGATCTCTTGGTTTACTTTCTTGCTTTCTATCCTTAAATGCTTCCAAGCTTATTATCTACTCCATGGCAAGTCAAAAAATACCATTGATTATAAATAAATCCATCTCACTCAAAAACCCACAAAACTAGTAGCTTAAGCTAAGAAAATTTACCACTTTTTCTTTCAATCTCTTGGGTATTGGATAAATACTTAGACTTGATCAAAATTTCTCCAAATCACACTCAAAATCTATTAACAACTGCCCTCTTCTTTCTCTTCTCCTTGGACGAAATCCCACCTTAGTTTCTCTTCTTTTCCTTTTCTTTTTCACTGTCACGATTAACACACCAAAGGAAGCAATTTATGACTACATTTTGCTTTTTATACTCATTTAGCACATTACACATGTCATTTTCTCGTTGATCATCTCTAACGACTCATCACCATGTAATTAATGATTCTTAACCCTTAAGAAATCCTCTAATTAGTCATTAAGTGTGATTTATTAATCTACTAATACCATTTTATACAAAAGACCAAATTGTCCTTTAATGAATTTAATTCACCAACTAATCGAATTAAATTTTGAAAATATTCCATAACCATCTTATCAACAAATTGACCATGAAATACACGAACTAGGGTCAATATTTATTGATTGGATGCTTTAAAATTTTTTGAGTGAGTTTAAAATCATCAATACCCATTATTTTTTAAAAAGGACATTTTTATCCTAAACTTTTGGAACTCCTGAAATCTATCACATCGGACTTATTTTCGATTCGTTTCAATGTCATTAAACTCTAATACTTATTTCAGATATTTTCGATTTTTTAGGGTTAGGTCCCCAAAAATTACTATTCAAGAAGAAATACTATTTACTCAAATTCACTATTCATCTGAAAATACTATTCACCAAAAATAAAAATTTGTATTGAAATAAAAGGAAAAGTTTGGGTTTTACATTATCAAGCTAAAGGTGCCTACAAATAGCTAAGCCTTGCTCCAAGTAAACAAGAGATGGAGAGTGCGGTCACAACGTCCAAAAGTGAGGAAAAACAGTGAGATGACAAAGAGTAGTTTGCTTGATTGTTTTTGGGATTAGTTTGAGGATTTGTTGAATGTGATATCAACTTTAGTTTCAATCATAAAACTCTGTGAGGCAACTTGTTATTGTGGGAGGTGAGAGATCAACTTTTTTCCCGTAAATCTTTATTGAGTTTAGTGGATTTATTTATCGGTTTGTATTATAAATTTTCCCTCTATGTTAGAGGGTTTTCTACATCCAATCTTAATGTTTATTTCATCGTTTATTTTTTCTCATATTTTCTGCTACTATATTTTAAATAGTTATTTCTTGTCATTAATATTTAGTTGATCTTTTAAAGAGTTGTATATTTATCTTCCAACCAATATCTTTGACCATTTTGAGTGTAATGTCAGTTTTATTTGCCCATCGAGCATCAATTAGCTTTTGGAGTTTCATTTTCCAGCAAATATCAAGGCATATTTTACATATTCAGCTTCTTAATTTTCTCCACTAAATTAACATTCCAAAGTTAATTAAAAAGAAAAGGTTTTGATGGTTCAAAAAAAAAAAAGGTTTTACCTTGACTAAATCACGAATAGTTTTTTATAATAAACCATGATAGTAATAGAATCTTCATCTGATAGGTGAATTCCACTAACAGTTTTTTAGTTTAAGACCTCTCTATACTTTCAAGGCTAAGGAAGCTAAGCCATCAAATTTTGATAAATAATTTTTATAAAGTTTTTTGGCATATATTTTTCATAGTATTTTAAATAAAATTTAAAATATAAAATCATTTTTAAATACATTGTTTAAATAAATTATCTAACAATTAATTACTGTGACAAATTAATGCGAAATGAAAGGGTGAATTCCTAAAAATCTCAATTGGTAACATGATTTTTAACATTATAGGCTCTTTGAAAAGTCTGTTATTAATTGAACTACTTCTAAAATATATTTAAAACTTTGACTTAGAAAAAAAAAACACGTTTTAAAATTTGTTTCTGATACGTTATCAACCCAAAATAACGCAAACTTTCTTGAGAAGCCATAGACGAAAGAGCTGCGTCCGACTTGACTGTTATTGAATATCAAACCTAAACTTACATTCAAAAGAGGGTAGGGTGCGCTCTTCGTGTGAACCCAAGCAGGCGATTTTAAACATTGGTGTGAAAGGACAACAAGGGGTAGACCAAATTTCTCAGTTAAGATTCTCCCGTAAAAAGAAGGCTTTGAGTTTGAGTCACGTCAAATGAGAGAAAATAGGCATATTCTTATTGATGATCCTGTAGCTTCTTGATCATAGCTTCTTGATCGGAACAATTATGAACGCCTCGCTTTCAGTAACAGTGTGGGAGTTTGAGCTACTAGAGAATCTGGGGGCTGATGAGACCCTGATGTTGAGTAGGAAGAGCCAGTGATCAATCATCAGCTGAACAATCAAGTATGTGAAGATGTGAAGACTCCTTATACGCAGAAGTGTACAGGCTACGTAGAAATCTGAGGGATCTTGGAATTCCAGATTTACATCCTCTAAGCTCTTGGGAGGATACCTAATGTAATAAAAAAAAAAAAGATTGCGCGCACTATATTCAAGATACAAAGAAAGATGTAAGAAATGCTTCAGATAATTTTCTTTAGCTACCAAATCCACATTCCTGGTAAAGTATATATATTGACCACATTCAGCAGGCTGACACTGCAACGTTTTTTGATGTTTAGTTAATGTCGTTGTGGGAGGAGGAGGATTACTCGTTTAAATTATAAACCTGTTCTTGTCCAGCTTCTTAATTAATTTGTTTGTTTATAAATGGACGGGTACAAGTACTTGTCTCACACAAGGGTACGTAGTACAAAGTCATAAACTGTCGGTGCAATTAATGAAACAGAGTTAGCTTATTGTTCCTATGTGGCGATTTGTGTTATTATTTTTGTTAATCGCAATCCATAATTATGTACTTAAATTAGTGAATGACGTATCCCATTACATGTTAACATTATGCACTAATTAACAATGTTGACAAAGGTCCAAATTGATTATGTTGTATTAGTGAAGCAAATTTGAAGCTTATATATGAATTTATTCGTAGATAATGACATTTAGCCACGCCTCACCCAATGCCAAAAGCGAGAATTTTGTTTTTGCTTGATTGTCCTTAATTTGCAGCATAATTCTGATTAGTTCAAACAGTTAGCTGTTGACACTTGCACCAATTATTTATTTAATTAGTATTTCTATCTATATTTATCGACGGATATTTTTTTGTCAGAAAATAAAAATTTTCTCAACAGAATATGATTGTTTGTCGGTAATTTCTAACGGTGGAATGTAGATTAATATGCAAGAATATTGTTTTCGTTCCTCCCCATGCTTGGGATTTTTGCTGTGATTCTTGAAATATTTTACACACCCCTGCCAATAGAATATGGGGCGTCAATTAGGTGTCATAATTTGGATTGGATTAGTGTGACCTCACTTTTTCAAGAAATCCCACCAGAGGCGGCATGCTTATTTTCATTTTTAATCACCCTTCCTGTTGTCCCACGAGTCATGACTTAGGCACTGACATGGGAATCCAATACTAACAGTTCCATTATGTCCAGTCCTTGCTTTCGAGTCAAATGAGTCAGGCCGGAAAAATCTAAGAGTCCAAATCTCCTGTCCAATATTATGATGTCTTATTGTATCCAATAAATTTCGGTTATTTATTTATGTGGAGCTCGCATGGATCCCGCGTGGGTCCCGCAAAATAAATGACTGAGATTCCATGAGACAGAATAAGACAGAGTAAAACTGGACAGAGGATCTAGTTTCAAAACCTAATGGGGTGACCTGAAACTATCCACCTTGTGGTGTCATGTTAAGAAGGAAAATTTCATCTCATTCTTTAAACTTTCACGAAAGCTCATTTCCTGTTACCAATTATATAATAGCATTTGGTTCTGCCAGATTCTGCTGGGGCTGGACATTGTTATCTGGATCCATGACCTTGTAAGATTATTGCCGCCGAATACCTGCAAAACAAATATAGCACGCCGGGGGTTGTTTCCCAGAAGGCCCCTCCGACGCTCAAGTTAATCTTATGGAGAAGGTTTTGGTCGCTGAAAACAGAGAAAAGTAGTGTTGTAGTCTTGTACTTGTATCATGGCGAAATAGTACCTTATATATAGGATAGATGCTAGGTTTAGGTCTTTACGTAGGTCTTGGTGTTTGCATGGGAGATGATCACCTACGACTGGGCCGTCGATGTCTGGGCTTGAAATTGGGCCTTGTATGGCCGACCCAACCAACATTCAAACAAGGTTTTCACACATCAAATCTGAAAAGTGGGGACGATAGTTAAGTGGTTGTGTTTTTGCAACAAAGGTATATAATTAGAAACGCAAATTTGAACAAGACAAACACGAAGGTGGGGTTGTATAAAATTTCAAACCTTGGGCTATCCTATCAGTATCACACATCTTAATCAAGGTCTTTGATGGGTTACGATGGGGTCGCTATTAAGCAAGAAAAGGCGTTTATGCAAGCAAATGCGTATGTACTCCTCTCTCCCCCCATGATTGTCTTGTTTCGAGCTTTACAAGATTATATGCCGCATTGACGTAATTTACACGTCAAATTCCACAAAATATATGGCTTTATGTGGCGATCGTCGTCTGATACTTGTGTTCATTTGACACGAGAGTCAGTGCTAGTAACTCTCAACTTGAACCGAAGAGAACACTTTCTTCGGTTTTGTTCTTCTGAGTTGAAATTTCATGATTGTACATATTTTGCCAAAATAATGTCAACAAAGCCATAAAGCCATCATATTAACTTTTGACCCGGATGGTTTGATGATAGAAAATTTTGATAAGGTTGCTCTCAAAAATATCATTTCTTTCAAGATCTGAACAGATGCAAGTATATTACTCTTTTGCTAAGTTTCTTTTCAAATGGTTGATTGATGTTTGTTTGCTTACAACACACTTTCGTCATCAAATTCTCCTTAGTAAAGATACCAACTTACTCACTCAGCTTCTATCGTGGTTGTCCTACCAACTTGGGATATAGTCATGAATGAATGACTACCTATCCAGGATAATGCCTACACCATGTGAATGGATTTAAGACACCGAGACTTGCACGCTTCCAGCACAAGCCAGTGTTTTCAATATTTATTGGGAAAATGATGTCTGACTATTTCCCTCTGTATCTGGCCTTTCATTTGAAATTAAATGTAACTGTTCTTATTCATTCGAATACCTTTACTTTATGATGATGTAGGGGGGGCCTTAAACTACTCTCTGGTGGTCTAATTTGGTGGCATCTTCAACTATGAGCCAGGCAAGAGTAGAATGTGGACGTGAAAGCAAAACTGACGATTAGAGGCCAGTACGCGTTAGTTGGGAGTGGACTTTTTCAAGATAGAATGCATCAACCCTACTTACGAAAACCTATGCACAAAACTTTGAAAACAAGGAAACATATGGGCATAAAGTTCTCTAATGCACAGTCAGTAATGATGGCCTTCAGTATTAATAGTCAATCATGTGAAATAAAGATATTGATTATGAAGAACTGTTTTTTCTTTATGCAAATGATACAAATTTCTGATATATTTTTATTCATTCTAAAAATTATTTCAATTTTGAAAATTACTTTAAAATAATAAAAGAGATTTAGTTTGTTTTTAATATTTAAACAAAATTCATTATTAAATCTCGGTTAGAATAATAATTTATGTTAAAATAAATAGATATGAACTCCATAAAAAACTTATTTTAAAATATTTTTAATATCAAAATGTTATTTTAAAGATAACTCAGTAACAAAAAGAATGTATGTTTCTTCCATTAGACGTATTTGTTTGTATGCATTTTTTTTTCTCAGTTAAAGACGTAATACATTTAAGCTTTTTTTTTAGTCTTAAATCAAGGTATTCACCGGCGGACCCAATGATTAATCCCTCGCTGGTTTGTAGGCACCTCACATAAATTAACTTATGGGACGTTCAAAAAGAATTTCCATTTAAGAAAGTGATAGAATAGTAAATTGGCTCTATATGGTGTTAGTGGGACAAGTTTTACTTATTAGAATTTACATGTAGGCTTTAATTGTGATCGAAGAGGCAAGCATCTTATGGTCCTTTGCTTTGCAGAACTTGAAGATTAAAAACGACATCCACCAATTAATGCCATTTAATTCCATCCCGCGACTAATATCTAATCTTCTTATTATTATTTTAATTAAAATATGGATGAACTTTGGGCGAACGGAATATTCTTAAACAATACGCATGCCCAACCCGGTTGGCATACATTGAACTACCTAATTCCACCTTCCAAGCTAACAGGAACCTACTGCAGTGCTCCCCGTCTTGATAGTACATGGTTTGACACGTCTACAACATTTGTAACACAATGATCGTACCAAAATCATTGCTATAGTGATTAACTTAGGTAAATGGAAATAGGAAATACCTAACTTACAGGCCTTAATAATAAAATTTAAGGGAAGAAATAGAAATGAAGGCGTGAACTGAAAGAAGAAGAAAGTAGGAAGGTAAGGGTAAAGAAGTAAGCGTGCGTGAATCTAAAATATCCAGAAAGGAGAAGGTCAGAAACGGAGGATAAGATACTTTCAGGACCATTGAATTCATATCTGACCTTGGCGGAGAATAGACAACTGCACAGAATGATAATTATGATGGATACATACAGACAAAAGTAAAGTCCCGATTGCAATAAGATTTCGAATCATTATTTTCACGCATTTCTTCTGATCCAACTCCAACATCCCCAGATATGGAATAACATAGTACTATTCACCCTTGCTCGTGGGGCTAGTTGTACGACTAGTTTAGCCCAACCAGATCTTCTGTTTAGTTTTATTATATCTTATCTTGTCTCATAAAATTTTAACCATTTATTTTGCGAGACCCATGCAAGTTTTTTGCGGACCCCACATAAATAAATAGCTAAGATTTATTAGACACAATAAGATACCATAATATTGGACAGAAGATCTGAACTCCTAATTTATTTCACCGTTGCCGTAGCCATTACCCATTTCTGGTGGGAAGCTACTGTCAGCTTGTTTGTTGTAGAAATTAAGCATTTTTAGTTAGACCCACCAAACCAGCAGTTCCACCAATGACCCAAGCTTCCTAAAATCAATCAAATTAACTGACCAACACCATCAAATGAGACAAAAATTCAAATTTAATTTAAACAAAATAAGCTACAGCCACTCCAAGTGCCTTGTTTTGACCACACCATCATCATCTGCTCTTTTTCTGACCAAACAAGGCCTTCCGCGATTGGGTCATAACATTTAGAATACAAAAATACCAACAAATGTTGCTAAAATTGTACTAGTATTAGTAGTACCCTTAGTAAAAGAGAACATACGAAAGAACCAACTATCGAACCGGTCCGGCCAGCCAACTCGGCCAGCCTGCCCTAACCCTACAACAACAATTCTAAAGTCCTAATAACTTTCCCGGGGAAAGGGAAAGCTCCATGTATTTACCCTTCCCTCACCATTACACTTTTTCATTTACAGTTTCTCTTTTAGTCGTCTCGTATTCTCACATGACGGAACAGGCATCGGGATTCTCGTCGCTGAACATTTGGGGCGCGTGCATGCTGTGAGGGTGCATCACGTACCCATTATTATCCACCACGTATCCTTGCTGATGATAATGATGATTCACCGCATACCCTTCATCAACGTACGGCTGAACCGCGTAACTTTGCCCGTAACCACCGTCAAACCAGTAAGAAGGACCTGGTGGTGGATGACCATAGTACTCCATCTTATTCACCTCCAACTTATCACCACCACCATCCTTCTTGCCACCATCTCCTTCTTTCTTCTCGCCACCTTCTTTCTTCTCCTTCTTTGCATCACCCTCTTTTTTATCACCCTTCTTGATCTCGCCATCGCCGCCACCCTTATCCTTTTTGTCGTCTTCTTTCTTCGCCGGAACCACGTCTATGCTTCTCTTCAGCTTGTCCTTAAGATAGGGAATAAGCTCCTTGACGTCCATCGTCCCCGTCACAGTGACCAACTCCTTTGCCTTGTCGACGGCCACGTTAGTAACTCCTGTTAACAAACCGTTAAATGAGTTATGCCACGTCACGCTGCCGTCATACACCTTATATTTCACATGTTGGCTAGTTCACTATTTAACTAATTAAATTACCTTTGCTTTTCGAGATGATCTTCTTTATCTTAGAGATGCAACCGTCACAGTGCAGCTTTATTTTCAAAACGACGGCGCTCTGCCAACACGAAATTGAATCATAAGTAATTACATGCTCAAATCCTAGTTTAAATCACGACAAAATAATGACGGCGTTAATATTTAATGGCTATTTAAATACCTCCTTAGGCGGTTTCTTCTCTTCGACCTTTTTGTCCTCAGGTTTCTTATCGGACTTCTCGTCGGCTTTCTTATCTCCTCCACCACCGCCATCTTTTTTGGGCTGAGACACGATGTCGACTTTCTTCTTGGTTTTCTCCTCGAGCCTGGCTTTGATTTGCGCGGCGTCGACTTTGCCAGTCACAGTTAATTTGTTGCCAGCAGTGTCCACTTTCGCATCTTCCACGCCTTCAACAATGAGAACAAAGGGTTGAGTTTGATAGTGTGAAATTAAAAGATTTTGATCGATGGAAGTTAATAAATTAGACCATTACCATCCATATGTTTAACGACGCGTTTAATTTTTTTCGCACAACCCTCGCAATGCATGTCCATCTTGAAAACAGACACGGCGACCCCCGAAGACTTTCCATCGTCCTTCTTGTCCCCTCCACCATCCGCCGGCTTCTTCTTGGCACCCATATAGATAGCTTGTAGAAGCGCTTGGAGTTCTTTGGATCACTTGAATGAATATTGAAGTCGGGAATGACATTTTGGGACGAAGCAGAATATATATAAAGAAACAGGCAACGTAAGTGGCTTAGAGAAACAATAATGTGCGTCTGCTATGTATTATAGACGATGGATTGTCTTGTATGAAGATATGATGTACGGTGGTAGATGAATCGTAATAAATGGGTTGATAATGAGGTCAGCATGTGTGGGCGTGAGCTTGCCGTCTCTTTGGACAAATTGTTGTCGAGATACGACACATCGTCTGGTTTTGACTTGACCCTGACATTTTATTTGAAACTACTTGACTACCCTCCTAAACACTCCTGGTATTCGTTAATCATTGTAGGGCAATTTCGGAAGTCGACAGTTACCGAGGAAGTGATACTGCGATAGTAAAAGAGCGAGGGTATACTTATGATTCATTGTTTTGTCGTTATCGTCTGATTCGAATTTACGTTTTTGCCACTCCAATAGCGAAACCAAGCGCAGCTATTGTATGCTTCTGTTTGTTTCTGTGCCAAATTCCAATTCTGCCTAAAATATATCAATGGAAAATTTATTTATTTTTTTCTTCGATTAAGTGATAAAAATCTTAAATTTTTATTTTTTTAAAAAAATTAATTTTACAATTTAATTTAGTTTAATAATTTTTATTTCTTGTGTTACTGTTAAGTCAAGTAAATTCATAAAATCAGGATCTGGATACTTATTGTACATGCTGGACTTAAGCACATATCCTATACGGATATAACTTCATTAATTGCCGAATAAATTACAGAAAATTTTCAAAATGTATTGATTTGTTTGGTTGAATTCGGTCTCTTAATTTCTGAAATATTTGGAAAAGATTGCATATATCCTTAATTGCAATTACTATTCCGATAATAAACTATTATTTTATTTTTTTGACTCTGTAAACTATTATTTTATTATGCATACTAATAATTTAAAATTTTAACCGGTTCAATAATAAAAATTTTTAATTAGCTAATTTTGATTCGATTTTTAACTTTTTGGTTTGATTTACCTTAATAACTCTTATTGTTAAAAATTTATCATTTTATAAATTAAAAGGTTAATTTTTGTAAACTAATAAATTTTTATAAATCAAAATAAATAAATAATTTATTTTTCAAATAAACTTTAAATGTGTTAATGGGTAAGGTCAGTCAATCCCTTTCAATTATTTTTTAATTTTTAATTTTTAATCAATTTTACAACTGGTTAAATTATTTAAGTCTTAAAGTCTTTTTATTTAAATAGTTTTGAGTGACAAAAAAGGGACTTTGAGGTTCTAGGAAATCTGAACCAGGCGAAATTATCAGGAAATGAATACTGATGATAAATATTGTGGTAGTTTCTTCATATATGGATTTGCAAAAGAATTATAAAATTAGTGTCTGCTTCAAGTTCAGCCAAGGTTTTGAAATCTGACCGGACGTTGAACCTGAGATTTTACTGTCACCAGTTCGACTGGTTCGATCACCGGTTGAATCAGTGCGACGTCATAATTACGTCATAATTATATTTAATTATATATAATATTAGTAATATTAAAAAATAGAAAAATATATTAAATAATATAAATTTATATGCTTCTGTTATATTTCTGAAAAAATATGGGTTTTACTTTTGAAAGAATCAAAAAACTCATCAACGTTTTAGAAAGAAAAAAGCAAAATAAAAAAATAAAAAATTCATTGAATCAGTGACCAATCGGTTCGACTAGTCCCGGTTTAATCG